>OY740766.1:15979828-16579828 GCA_963513935.1 Aphrophora alni | reverse complement strand
TGTTAATATATGACTTGAATATAGTGGGAGGAGGCTTGTGGAGCTCAATATAGCGGATGGAGCTGCAAGGCCTGAGACATTGACATGAGCAAAGTGAGTGGAGACTTGTTAATATATGACTTGAATATAGTGGGTGGAGGCTTGTGGAGCTCAATATAGCGGATGGAGCTGCAAGGCCTGAGACATTGACATGAGCAAAGTGAGTGGAGACTTGTTAATATATGACTTGAATATAGTGGGTGGAGGCTTGTGGAGCTCAATATAGCGGATGGAGCTGCAAGGCCTGAGACATTGACATGAGCAAAGTGAGTGGAGACTTGTTAATATATGACTTGAATATAGTGGGTGGAGGCTTGTGGAGCTCAATATAGCGGATGGAGCTGCAAGGCCTGAGACATTGACATGAGCAAAGTGAGTGGAGACTTGTTAATATATGACTTGAATATAGTGGGTGGAGGCTTGTGGAGCTCAATATAGCGGATGGAGCTGCAAGGCCTGAGACATTGACATGAGCAAAGTGAGTGGAGACTTGTTAATATATGCACATCTATAAGACTCATTAATTAGGTCTTAATTGTTGTCAATATACAATTCCAAGGTTCAGAGAGCCTCCAAAATAACTGTTTTAAATTAACTTACCCTACAGTGTAAGACCCCTTGTTTTAGCAATACAATTTAACATTTCTTACAATGCTCAAACCAACCTCTAGACATTACATTTAGAAGATCTACTTGTATTACATTCTATGATGGGGCTGGGTAAGCACTTCAACGCTTTTATAAAAAAATATAAGAAAGTTAATTTTTTTTGTATTGGTATACCTTTAATTTGTATAATTTATAATAAAATAATGTTTCTTGTGTAAACTAATGTGCTGAATATTATATTATGTTGTAAATTTCTACATTTTTCTTTAGATGTTGGTATACGTTGTTATAATGGATTCGGATGTTACTCAATAGACTTCCCATGGACCGATGTCTCACGACCAGTTTCACAATTCCCTGAACCTCCAGATAAGGTGAATCCTAAATATTGTTTATTTACAAGAAAAAATCCAAGAAAGTGTCAACAATTGTCTCATTCTAATCCAGAATCTATATATAAGTCGAATCTTATTCCCACCCAATGGGTTTACTTTGTATCTCATGGATTTCTAGAAGGTGGCGATCGTCCATGGATGCAGGTATGTTACTCTCAAATGTATAGGAATTTAATTAATTTTATCTGTTCTTTATAATTGAACATCTTTTGATGAATTTTAATGTAGAATTTATATCTTAAATTTCGTTAGGAAAGAACGTAAAGAAAGGAAAATCACCTTATTGGGGAATAGCAAAATTCCATCACTCAGGCTTCAATCTCCAAATTTTTTGACGATTTATTAGTCCAAATTAAATGTTGCCAAATAAGCAACACTGCTTTCTATTGAAGAAAGTTTGTGCAGTATTTCTTTAACGTGTAATTTTCAATCTTTTAGAAGCAATTTAAATTCAAATAAAACAATACACAATAATTAATTGTACTATGTTTTTTGCAGAATCTAACGGCTGAACTGTTAAATCGTTCAGATTGCAATGTTATTGTCATAGATTGGGGTTCTGGCTCAAGTCCACCGTATACCCAAGCTGTTGCAAATATAAGACTTGTTGGTACAATCACTGCTATGCTGATCAAGGAGATGTTGGTAAGTTCTATTATTATTAGTAGATATTGCAAGTTTTACCACAATCCATTAAAAAAAATATATATATATATTATATGTTTTTTGGAACCAACTTATAAAGTGTTGATAAATTTGCAAATAATTTGTTTAAATTATTGATGTGTAGTGGAGTTTTGTTTATTGGGTAATGCAATCCTACTTTTATATTGAAGCTGTGATTCTTTGTTTTTCAGATAACAGTCGGAATAAAGTCAGAGTATTGTCATATGATTGGACATAGTCTTGGTGCACATTTAGCTGGTTATGTTGGAAATACACTTAAAACAAAATATGGCCTTAGGTTAGGTCGGATCACTGGTAAGTAGATGTTTATACTAAGATGCATTTTATTTTCATTCATTTTTTACTTTCTGACATATTTAGTATAGTTGAAAGTTGTGCTGGGTCAAAAAATTGATGTTAAGATTCGTGCAGATATATTCGTTTTGATGTCACCTAAGTCTAACAAAATGGTTTTTGGAATAATATCTCTACTTCCCAAATGTGCAAACAGATTTTAATCAAATTTGTTATATGGGTATATTTTGGCTATATCTCGGTACTTTTTTCTTTTTCATTTTTCATAACTCAAAATTTTGAGTAGAAAAAACATAAAATTATAATTTACTCAAAATTAGGTCAACGTTTTAAATTTTGTTTAGGTTTAACCTCTAAGAACCCAAATAAAATATACTGGTCACCATCTCTCCAAAAATGCTGGTTTTAAGTTCTTGGAACAAAACCAAAAACTTGGATTCACGGCTGTTATAAAATATGTAATTTTTGAAAATCGGCTCATGTGTGAAAAATCACAAGAAAACAATGTTACGGTTCAGACAATAATTGGGATAAAACAAAAATAAACCTTGACTGAAATTATTAAAAGCTCAATAATTTTAATTTTAATAAAATATAATTTATTAAAATTTTGCTCAGGATGTGTTTATGGCATGAGCAAAGCAAGTTTAGGTCCTTATTTAATTATATAGTTTTTTTTTCTCATTGTCAATTGTTTATTTTCATTTTTTGATTGACAACTATAGTACTGACATTTTTGATCCCGGTTATAGTTTTGGTTTTGAAGAGTAGTGAGAAAGTGTGTGCAAATGTTTTTGTACTGTTTTTTGTTTCATTGTAACAATACTTTTTGTTAACTTTTGTTATATTGTTCTTTAACTAGAATGCATTTCTGTCTCTGTGACTTATTAATTATGTAGTAATTCTACTTACATTGACACGTTTCGGAAATATTTTTTTCCATCTTCAGAATATCTCGCTAATTTGAGGTCGTCACAATAAATAAGATTTCAACATACAACACAAAACACACTAACACATATTAAAACACATACGTATTGCACGTTAACGTGTGCACACATGGACGTATATCAGTCAACTGCTATACGTTGACTGCTATACGTTCAGCAGTTGACTGATATACGTCCGTGTGTGCACACGTTCGCGTGCGATACGTATGTGTTAGTGTATTTTGTGTTGTATGTTAAATCTTATTTATTGTGACGAGCGAGATATTCTGAGGATGGAAAAAAATATTTCCGAAACGCGTCAATGTAAGTAGAATTACTACATAATTAATAAGTCACAGAGACGGAAATGCATTCTAGTTATTTTAATCGTGACTTGGGCACATTTGCAATAAATATAAAAATATTGTTATTTGTGTTATAAGATATTGTGTAGTTATTTGTTTGTATTTATATTCGTCTCATGCACATGAGAAGTAATTATTTTATATCCTAGAAAATATTTTAATTCTTTGTAGAAATCGAATAAAAGTTAATGAATTATTTAAATTGTTGCAGGCTTAGATCCTGCTATGCCACACTTCAGCAAAACTGATCCAGTCGTTCGTTTGGACCCAACTGATGCCATATTTGTGGATATAATTCATTCTGATACAACACCATTTGTTCAGGGAGGTTAGTGTTTCTATTTTGACGTTAAAGACAGTTATTTCTTTTACTATTAAAAGCATAACCTAAAACAATCTGAGTAAGAACTGTAATTACAGAATTATTGATAAAAATTAATCCTTAATTTTTTTTTTTCAATCAGCTGTTGAATTTAGATACAAAAATTTACTTGAAAAATGTTGCTATTTTTTATGTAGAATTTATAAAAAAACAATAACTTTGCCACTCTCTGGTCTTCCATACTCTAAGCCCGGGCTGTGGTGTAAATAATATAAATTTACAATACATATCTAAATGTATTGTGAAAACCCTCGGATTAGTGAAATATTAAATTGTTACTATAGCTGTTGTGAGGAATGAGCACAACTTGTTTGATGTATGTATGTAGAACATTACAGTTTTATTAAATTCCATTCTTTCTTCGTGTATTCTTGGGTTAGATCCCTCTCTTTCATATTTCATATCAGGTCTCTTGTTCTCTTCTGACCCACATAAACGCTACTAGAGTATTTGAAAGCTGGGGTGTTAAAAGCCTTTTCTTATTTTCTTTATATAAAGCGATGATGACTTGGAGATATCTCACCTTTAGAAAATAATGGATGAAATAAATAAATTAAAGTACAGTAAAAACTCTCTAATCCGGATTAATGTGGCGCCGGCCGATCCGGATATCAAAAAATCCAGATCTCGGGGTGGCTATTTTTATATAGTTAAAGTGGTTTTAAACGTGAACAAAACGTAGCAAATTTACGTTTTTATCGCTAAAACGCGTTTCGATAAATTGTAGCTTTACCACAGTATTCTAAAAATTAACTATGGTTTTTCAAATTACTGCAATATATAGACGTTACGTTTTAACTGTACTGTTATGTAATTTGCCGTAGTTTGCCGGTACGGTAACCGGTAACAAAAGTAGCAAAAACAACAAAAGGTAGGTTAATTAAATAAATATTACAAAAGCTATGTTTAAAATTCTATTTATTTTAAGCTGAATGAGGCTGAGCATAAAGTACACAAACAACAATTAATTAAGTCTACAGTGTTAACTAAAAATATCAAACGAAAAATGAAGATTAGAAAATTAAACAGTACAATAAATACGTACAGGATTGTACACGTACAATTTTGATGAACGTACGATAAATGTTAGTTTTCATTACAGTAAAGTAATTTCTACTCATGTCAGTTTTTATTAAAAAAAGATGTAATGGTAGCTTGCTTGGCTCGTTGAACACGTTTCTTAGATGTAATATCTCTCCATCTATGAAAAAGAAGGAGATCGATCGGTGAGGATTCTTCTTGTTCTTCCACGTAGTCTATCAGCTGTTCAAGTGCTTTTAATCAGAACTGCACTACTGCCCAGTGCCCAGCTCAAAAACATCATTCACTACTATTCGGTCCGAAAATATTATTTTTGTATAGAAAATTGTATTTTTATTATTTTTTATATGATGGCATACGACGGCCGGATATCGGAGTTTCCGGATATCAGAGATCCGGATCAGAGAGTGTTTACTGTATATGATATTACCAATTTAGGAATTGTATCTTCATGCAGAATTTTAAGGATACTACTTATATAATGAATATAATTGTTTAGGTTTGGGGATGAAAGAACCAATTGGACATCTTGATTTTTATCCCAACGGAGGAGCAGATCAGCCTGGATGTAATCAAGGAATCATGAAATACATAAACCTGGAGAAAGGCAGTTTCTATAAAGGTGTGTATTAGATAGTTTATAAATTCTAGATATCATGATTTCTCTTATAGAGATTATAAAACGTTCACTGATCGAACCTATTAAAATAATTTTACATCAATCTTGTCTCCTATTTGGTGCGTAATATAATAATATTGTTGAAATAACAATTTTCCAAACGGCTTTAGTATATGATTATACTAAAAGATTAACGTATTAATGAGTAATACACAATAAATATAAACCATTTTTGGTTGTATATTTTGGCTCCTGTTTTTGTTAACAAGCAAGGAAGTAATTACATTTCCTAATAAATAAATGGTGCAAAAACATTCCAAAACTTTTTCATTTACCCATTTCCAAAATCAAATTAAAACCAACCTAAACTTATTTGTCACTAAAAATATATTTCCGTAGTTGTCAAAAAGTAAAAATGAACCATGGTGATATTTTTGAAAAAATATGTATTTAAATAGAGTCTAAACTTCCTTTGCTTGCTGTAAACACCTCTACAGTGTAAATCATATTTTATTAAAATTGGGCTTTTAAATGTTGGCAGTCAAGGTTCATTTTAGTTTTTTGCCAATTATTCTTAAACTATAATTTATTTTTACTTGGGATTTTGCACATGGGTTTCAGTTATTACTCTTCATATGTTACTAAAATTTGAACAAACCAGGCTTTAAAGTATTGCACAGATGACCAAAAACAGAATGTCCAATGACCAGGAATTCCTGGAAAGGTAGGGGAATTGTACAGGTATTTAATGTGTATAGAAAAAAAGGAGAAATTGTACAGGATTTTTAAACTGAGATTAAAAGAATTATATTTTAATACATTTTCTCTTTTGTCAAATTATGTGAAAGAATTTTTGTAAATTTATGTTATGAATTCCATAAATTTCATAATAATTGTAACGCTAAGGATCGTTACAATTGCTATTCGTAATACATCAGGGAAAGAAAGAGTTACAATGGTTTCAGTTACATTTTTCCGATTGGAAATATTCGCAAGCACTGTACCGATAACTTCCAATTTTTTTATTTTCTCTTCCCAACTAGTAAACTGATGCCAATTCACATTTTTTTTTTGGTCTTGTAAATGGTGGAAGGGTGACACTTTTGCGATTGTGGATTGTCAGTTTTCTCTTAATCTACAGATATCAACAACAGGAGGTGTATCACCGCACTGTACCTGTATTTAAACACTTATAGTGTTCTGATCATGTAATACTCATGTGATCGTTAATATTTATAATACTTAACAACTACCAATGTGGTTTTCCGTTGGTGAAATGAATTTTGTTTAATAATTATTTTCTTAATTAATGAACCTAATTTTCGACTGAAAGGCGAGCATATTTGATTTACAAACCTAGAAAACAACTATACAAATATATATGGTGTTGTAGTTTACAGATAAAGAAGTGAAAAAACAAAAAAATAAATAAAGCAATATATAGAACTTTATTTATATAGAAAGGAATATTGTGAAACTCCAGGGCCTTTTATCCCCCTCACTTTTTGCTATTTTTGTCTTATTTACATTTTGATAAAGTGTATTAACATAGTTAACAGAAAAATCAACTTTGACTTTTGTGAAATCATATACAAACTTTATTTCTGCTAAAATATATGTTGTTGCTGAAAATTTTAAGAAAATTCTTATAATATATAAAAAATTATGGTTTTCATATTAACCTTGCAGATAAATATTTTTATAACTTTGGCTATATTGGATTAATTTGAATAAAATAAAGATTAAAACCGGGCCAAATAACGTAACTACAGTGGAAAATATACCGTATGAAAAATGTTGAAATGTTCTCTAGTTAACAACTTAGAAACAGACAGAGAAATTTTAAGAAATGTTGCCGAAAATTTCTTCAGTTGTACAGTCTAATCATGCTAATCTTTCAGTAGTCACAACTACAATTTCTTAGTAGTAGCATTCAAGATTCTATACCATGGAAACTCGATTTTGTTATGTTTAAACTACTTAAAATTAACCTTTATAATTGTTTTGACCTTAAGTATGTTGTCATTTCAGGTGTGAGAAGACTGTTAGGTTGTGACCATGTAAGAAGTCATGAATATTTTATTGAATCCATCAACACTCATTGTAATTTCCTAGCAATAGAATGTGATTCTTGGGAAAATTTTCAAGAGGGAAATTGTTTTGATTGTCAATCAGATCAGGTAAGTTGTCATTACTTAACCTACTTATAAGTATTATAATAATAAATAAACCTATATGCAAAATAAAACTATGAACAAATAAAAATTATATTCTTATCATTTCCCAATAAAAGATCGTTCACATTTCATAAAATTTGAAAGTCTATAACTCAAAAACCATTAGCCAAGCCCACTTAAAAGAAAATTACAGTTTGTTAGATAATTATTGATTTGTGATATGTAACTAAACGGTATGAAGTAGGCAATGCACATGAGTACAAAAATTCAGATTTATTATCTGTGTGAAATGAGTTATTAAACAATGTAAGTATTGAAATAATTATTAAAATATTTTTCAGATACAAATTAAATAAACAAAATTAGATAATTATTATACTTATTACTATGAGGGTGAAGTATGTAATGCTTTATTATTTTTAATTAGTTCTTTGTCTTTGATTTACACAATATTATGAGTTCAACTATAGTTCAAACTAAATTATATACCTATAGTAGTTTTGCGAAAAGTAGAAATTAATTTATGGATGTTTTAATACATTCAATTAATTGTTCTTGTGGCTACTGTACACAACGTGACACACATTGTTCACTGGCCAAGAAGTAACATTAAATACTATGTTATTTCACACTTGCTCAAAATACCATTCATAGGGATAAATAGTAAAAGTTAAATGTGATCAATCAAAAGTTGGTTTTTATTGTTTTTAAAGGCTTTGTACATTTCATATTCTTCGTTAGCCATCCATAATTTTGCCTTTTTTGCATATACGCAATCGTTTCAAAATTCGTATAGCTATGATTTTTATCTATTAGTTGGTATAAATTATGGATGCTATCGAGGAGTATGAAATATACAAAGCCTTTAAAAACAATAAAAACCAACTTTTGATTGATCACCTTCTTTTATCCTCGAATACGCTCTATGATACAGCAATCAATATACAAGACAACAGGATTTCAGATAAGCATCATCATAGGTTTATACAACCATGAGGTGTGAATTCTCCTTGGACCACTAAACGGGGCATTCCCAACGTTAAATATTTCCTAAGTTTAAGTGTCTGTGTTTATGTAATTTTAAATGTATTAACAATCTCAGAAGAGTGATAAATATCTGAAGATGGAGTAAATATCCGAAACACATCAGAAAAATTTTAAAAAAAATTGTGATGAGGCCAGATTTTATTTTGAAATCGATACGTTTTCAGAATACTCGCATCTGGGCTGCTGCTAATCCTCAAGTCTTGTGTTACGTTTCATTCACTCTGCGAAAATTGGAGTTTGGTGTGCCATTATCTAGAAAGAGAATTGTTGGATTGATTTTCTTCGACAACACGGTTAATTCCGTTGCTTATGTGGAAATCATACAACAATTTGTAGCTATATTTCAGGTTGATGAATATTATTGTTGGGTTTAACAAGCTGATGCGACTTGTCACCCCTCTAATAAAACAATAATGATGGTATGTGAGTTCTTTGATGATCGATTAATCTCGAAATATCTGCAGTCACCACAGTCACCATATCCATCTCCTCCCAAATTTATTCTGTGGGGCTAAAGTAAATCACAATAATCCTAGAGAGCTGCTAGATTTACACAAAAACATAATCGACGCATCCCATCCAGTGTACTGAATCCAGTGTTTGCGTATCTGCAAACATGTGTCGTTGAGTAGATTTGTGTCTGTTACAAAATGGAGGACAATTTCAGCATATTTTGTAAAGGTATCTTAAAAATTGAAAGTAAATATTGCATTAAGTAACATAAATTTTAGAATATCTTTATTGAGGTTATTTTTTTAATCTAGAGTCCTAAGATATAAGAATCATTCTGTACTATTTATTTAAACATTACAGCCAAATGGAACTGTCTGTGCACATTTTGGGTTGACCTCAGTGCAATCAGTTCATACTTCAGTACTTCAAGATTGGCAGAAAACGAAACGGACTCATGTTAAGCTTTATACAATCACAGGATCAGGAGCTCCGTATTGTAGTAAGTACATTGTCGTTGTAATGCTATAAGTAATGGATACTATATTATAAATAGATTGAATTCTATTAAGTTTAGTTTATCACTGTTATTTTGTAACTAACGAGTTAAAAGTTATGTCAAATTTGGATTCAGTAACTTATATATTAAATTAATATTTAATAATAGATGGTCTTTTCTAAAACATCTTGCGAAAATAAACACAACTGGTTTACAAAGTATGCTGAAAGCATAATACTAAATTAAAATAATCCTGTGGTTCCTTATTAATATTGAACATATTCTGAGGCTATATTATTTTTACTTTCTCACATATATGAAGTATAAAGTTATGTGATGGGTCAAAAATCAAAGTAAATTTCAGATGATATATCTATTTTGAATTCCCAAAGTTAAAAAATAAGTGGTTTTTGGATCGTATCCGATGTGTCTACAGTGATGTCTAGCGCAAACGTGTTGACCTATTTTAATCTAATCAGGTATGTGGACATATTTTGGCCTAATCTTGGAAGGTTTTTTCTTTTTCATATAACTCAAAATTTGGAGTAGTTGTCATTAGAAAAAACAACAAAATCAAGATTTTTCTCAAAATTGGCACTAACAATTTTGATTAAATTTTTCTCTTCTGTAGCCAAACGAAATTTATTGGTCTTCATCTCTCTAAAAATGCCAATTCGTGAATTATTGATAAGAATTTTTTAATCTGTCATGGGGCTATAAATGCATAATTTCTCAAAATGAGTTCTACTAATTTCTTTAAATTTTTAGTGAAATATGAATATTAATGACCCAAACCCCAAAAAAAAACAAAAATTCATGGGGGAAATCGCAAGTAAAAACAATACAGTTCATGAATAATTAATTACAGTTATCATTAAAATCTTGATTTGAGTCGAATACGATTTATACAAAAGATGTATTTATAGCACAAATGAAACAAGTCTGGCCCCTTATTTAAATATGTAAAAACAGTGTCCATGGGTTCATTTCATTTTTTGATTGACACTACTGAACTGACATTTTTGATGACGATTAGCTTTGGTTTGTTTTATTTGGTTTTGGGGATGAGCGAGTTGGACATTATGTACAATGTCTTTTCACCATTTACTTTTATTATGATTGGAAGTGATGACACTCTCACTTCATTTATATAATCATCACATTCTGTACATTGCCATCAAATGTAAATCCGACTATAGAGATCAGGTTAGTTACACATTTCTGGATTTGGGTCTTGCCATAAGGGCTGATGCAAATGACTCATTTATTTAATGGAAATTCAGTTAAAAAAAACATTTGTGAGCTTTTTGTAAAAAACTATTAGTTTTACTTGGATCAGATTTAGGTGAACATAAAGATCAATAAATCCAATTAACCAATTTGCAAGTAAAATGACCGGTTCAGAGTACTCACAAAATAACAAACATGAAATGTATATATATTAAAACAAATTAATTTTGAAAATGTAATGATTATTTCAGATTGTTGAATTTATATTTACAAGTGAGAAAGATTGACCACTATTTATTTTTATTGTTAGGAGCTCTGTATCGTGTGTTGACTGTAATATCAAATTCAACTGCCAGTATTGAACATGGAGGAGAGATCGGTGTCTTTTCCATAGAAGTTATAGGAGTGATACAAAGGACGGATGTCATGGATCTTTACAGGTACAATCACTAAATTCCTTTTTTTTATCTAGAAGAAAACCAACTTTTATTTCATTATATAAATGGTGAAGATAATTTCACATTTCATAGAAGTTGTTATTAATTTGATTTAAAGTTTAATTACTCTTGTTTTGTCCATCACGTGGCATCCTTTTATTTTATTTTTCTGATGTGTTTCGAATATTTACTCCATCTTCAGATATTTATCACTCTTCTGAGATCGTTAATACATTTAAAATTACATAAACACAGACACTTAAACTTAGGAAATATTTAACGTTGGGAATGCCCCGTTTAGTGGTCCAAGGAGAATTCACACCTCATGGTTGTATAAACCTATGATGATGCTTATCTGAAATCCTGTTATTTTGTATATTTATTGCTGTATCATAGAGCGTATTCGAGGATAAAAGAAGGTGATCAATCAAAAGTTGGTTTTTATTGTTTTTAAAGGCTTTGTATATTTCATACTCCTCGATAGCATCCATAATTTATACCAACTAATAGATAAAAATCATAGCTATACGAATTTTGAAACGATTGCGTATATGCAAAAAAAGGCAAAATTATGGATGGCTAACGAAGAGTATGAAATGTACAAAGCCTTTAAAAACAATAAAAACCAACTTTTGATTGATCACCTTCTTTTCTCCTCGAACACACTCTATGATAAGGCAATCAATATACAAGACCACAGGATTTCAGATAAGCATCATCATAGGTTTATACAACCATGTGGTGGCAGTTCTCCTTGGACCACTACACAGGGCGCTCCCATCGTTAAATATTTCATAAGTATAAGTGTCTGTGTTTATGTAATTTTAAATTTTTTAAAGATTTCAGAAGAGTGATAAATATCTGAAGATGGGTAAAATCTCTCAAACAAGTCAGAAAAATAAAATAAAAGAAAGTCACGTGATGGACAAAACAGAGTAAGACACTTTAAATGTATATCTGTGACTTGGATACTATAGTAAACATGAATCTTATATTAATTTGAGTAGTAAATTCTTCTCCCGACATGTTTCCGATAAACTCCATTTCATAAGGCGTTTATGTACTGCTTTGTAAAGAAGTCATCTTATATAACCTCCACTCTTCGGTGATTGGTTGACACTTTGATATTACATTATTGGTTAGTTTCTATAGTTCGTTTGAATTAAGCTTTATCCAATAGCATTAGATTTTTAAACATTATATTTAACTGATTATACTATACTGTCCGTGTAATTTTACTTGGAATATTTTACAATATGTTTAACTATCTGGCCTTGCTACAGTAATGTAATAATTTCATACAATATTTAATTTAGTTTATAATATGTTCTTCTGTGACAGATGCGATGCGAAATTTGAATTCTTCCTTTCATATTTATAAGATCTGAAGTTTACTCCTCATTTGGTCTTTGCATTACAACCATATTTGATTTATAAATAAATATTGAGCTTGACTTGCGAGATAATATTAGATAGAATTAAACTCAAACACAAGATCTCACAAAAATTACGTTACCTTAATCAAACGTGTTTCAACGACAAAGTCGCCATCCTCAGTGATACATGAGCTACAATATCTAAACTATAACTGAAAGTTATAACTATATTTAAGGATTAAATAAAGCAATAAAGCTAAAGTTTCAAAATATTTAGCTTTATTGCTTTATTTAATCCTTGAATATAGAGTTTCCACAAGATATATATTTGCTGTTACATGAAAATTTATAACTATATCTGAGTTGTAGTTTAGATATTATAGCTCATGTATCACTGAGGATGGCGACTTTGTCATTGAAACACGTTTGATTAAGTAAACGTAATTTTCATAAGATCTTGTGTTCCAGTTTTATTCTATCCATATTTGATTTCATAAACTAAATTTTTGTTTAACTATTATTTTTTTAAATTGTATTGGCTTAATCTATTCTTAAGTGTGTTATTTATTTACCATCTCCACTTTTTTATTATATATATTTTTTAACCTTTACATCTTGTTTCCTAATAAAATAAACTGATATCACACACCTATAAAGATAAATGCAATAGTTTTAGTAGAGAAAAATGTCTGAATAAGGATAACTACATTTTTAAATATAACTGAATGTAAAGAGGAGAAAAAAAGATTGAATAGAGTCCTACCAGAAAATAATTAATCAATTGTCAAATTTGTTTAATGGAAATGAATATAAATATATTAATAACATGAATCCAATAAGTTGTCAGTCAATCATAGGAGAGGGCAGAGACTATAGATAGAGAAGGGGGAGGCTACTTGGGTTATATAAGAAAACTCCTTTATGGGATGAAGCAATACTTAAACAGCTTTTGAAAATGGAGTTCATCCAAAACAAGTTAGCAGATGTTAAGACAATGCTAGGAGTGGGAGAATAATTTACTCAAATTAATCATGTATGTTCTAGAAGAAATATAAATTATCATAATAATCATAAGTTGTCTATACTTACCTGGGAATTGATGTCAATAGTACACAAATGGAAAACACTTATATCACTCCGACCTTTTTACATTTCTAAAATTAAACTCATAAAAAGGTAAATTGTAGGCTCCCATTCAAAAAACCATAAGAGATTAAATAATATTTTTAAATTGAGGATATTGTTTATTTTAATAAATTTTATTGAATCTTTCTAAGTTGAGTAGTTCTCCCCTAATTGATTTGGGACACAATGGGAATTACAGCTAACAAGGTGTTTCAAAGAGGACTTTACAAATTTAAAAGTATGCAGAAATTTATTCAGTTAACTTACATAATCGGTTGATATGTCATTTTAAAGCAAAACACAAAGTTTTTCATTAAATAGTTCATTTTGATTTGATGTGTCTACCATTTTAATATGGCAGACATCCCACCGGAAGTCATTTCTTGCCAATCTTGTGGTAGTATATCAGGAATCATTTCTCCAGATGTGGCATAAATTTGATTTCTCTGGTCAGGAAGGGCAGCAGATAAAGTACACTTCTTGATCTTTAATGATACCTATATAAAAAAAAAAATCAACGTGACTTAAATCTGGTGAGCGAGGCAGTTATGTAATTGGCTTAGCACGACCTCGCTTAATAATTCACAGACTTCTCTGTGAAAGTGAGGTGGGGGGTCCTGTCTTGCTGGTAATGAAAAGTCCATCTTGGTCTAATTGTGGAATAAGAAAATTTTCAAACACATCTGGATATATCATTTATGGTTTTCTCTATAAAAAACGGGCCATCCAGTTTTGGACTATCACGAACATGCTCCACCACATAGATGGATATGGTAGACATGAAAGTGGTCCTACTTTTCTTACTTCGTTGGTAGAACGATGTAAAGAAGTCCTTGGAAAAAAACTGTTTTTCATACTTTTTGAGGTCTTTCAGATCTACTCTGGTTTTTTGTTATTGGTAAGCCTACTTGAATCATACCAAAACATTTTTAGTACACAAAGAACTATATATATTTTTTAGACTTTTTAAAATGCCTAACCAAACATATTTTAAATCTAAGAGAAAGGACTCCATGATGTATCTATTGATTTGTGGTACCAGAAATTTATATAGAAACTGTTGTTATTCATTTTGTATCGTTTAAAATTTTTTTTTTTTTTTGCATTTCTCTGGAAGTATCTGGGTCCAGTGTATTTGCTCTTTTTAGTTGTGGGGATTTTTGAAAATAAAAAATCATAAATTTATTATGACTAATTTTGTAAAAAGCTTTCTAATTACTGCAATACCTTTTTTAAAGAAGGAAGAAGTAGGCTTAAGTAATTAAAAGATTAGCAACAATGGTACCGGTAATCGTTGGTAAAATGGTGTAAAAAAAGTCCCTCTTTTTTTGCAAAAATGTTTTACTTTTTGTCCAACCCAACCCACCACTTTCATCCATATATGAATTTTTGCTACCCTAGAGTTTGCAGTTGTAGGAATTCACCCGTGCAGAAGATGTAAAATGTTGAATCATTGCTAAAAATTATGTCTTTCAATTTGATCCAATATTTCTGTAACAGAATTCTTAACTGTATTTGAATCAGTAATTTGTTCTACCACAGTAAGGTTGTATAGCTTCAAATGCAAACATTGAACATAGTATAAGCCAAACAGTTGCATGAAGTATGCCAGTCTCACAAGATTCATGACACATTGATTTCTTAGGACTATGACCAAAAGCTTAGGCAGACTTGTTACACATCATCAGGAAGTTCCATGTGACATGATGATTTGTCATGTTGTGGAGAACACCAATCTCAACCAAATTTGGTACCAAGATTAAATTGTAGGCTTACTTGGCTCCTTGGGTAAGAAAATTCCATTATAGCCTAGTTGCAGAGTTTGTTTCATGAAACCAAAACTCACCGAACGTGTTCAGCACTGGTGAAAGTACCCATTTTTAACCAGAACAGCTTCTGGTGAGTGCATTTGGTTAGTATGACAATACATGAGTCAAACTTTGTGTGTTTTATTTAAATTACACTTAAACTGATAATCTCTGTTATCTGAAAAAAAAAAAAAAAATACTGCACACTTTTAAAATTATAGTCATTTTGAAACACCTGTATATGTATAAATAATGTGTACATCTGAATGATACATATAACCAAAGAATTTCTAAAATAATTGTTTAAAAAAATTAGACATAAAGGACTCTTAATAAGTTTACCTTCTGATTAATACTACTGGAGATTATCATTTGTGTTTATGACTATTGTTTTTTCTAAAGTCTAACATAACTATATTGAACTTGTTATTTCTGTCACTAGGGAGCAGTATTATAAGCCTGGCAGTTTCCATAGACAAGTTGTTGCAGGACCAAGTGTGGGTCGTATCAAATCAGCAGTCATTCATTGGAAACATAGAACCACTCTTAATTTACTTACTTGGAGATTTAAGCCTGCTGTGTTACATCTAAAGTATGTACGTGTGGATAGTCTCGAGGAAAAACAATCGTAAGTTTCATTTAGTGCTACAGTATGTATAATTGGTTTTGTTTATTAGTTAAAACAGTTTTTAAATTTTTCTCAAGCTAGAAATTAAATTAATTGAAAATTTATGACTTGACAGGTGGACTATATTAGTAATCAAAACAAATAAGGGTATTTCAATAGGATCAGTAGGCCTATTCAACTGATTAGTAGGGCAATTTTACTTATAAAAAAAAACCAACGTCTGTATGTACCTTTATAACTTGAGAACCGATGATCCGATTTTCTTTCAGGTTTTACTCTTTAATTCAAATTGATCGATTACTTCCCCAGTTATAATAATATTTATTTGTCTGCAAGGGTAAACCTAAAAACACATTTTAACATATTCTACCCATAAAAAAAAAAAATTAAAATTAACCCTTACCGCGCGGCTAACGCCTACAGACGCGACACTGCCCACTGCCACTACGCGGCTAGCGTCTATAAGCTTGATCGCTCAATCGTCTGCCATTACTGCGCTGTAGGTCGTAAAATATCCGATAGAGTGCATAGAAATGTCGCTTTTGTCTATTTGGACCCTCTAAACCAATAAGGCGACTATTTAGAAATATTTTGTTATCGTTAATGGTTGCCTAGCAACAAAGACTAGTATTCGTTCGCTCCCGTACTGCTTTTTGCGCCTATAAACGCGGGCTACTACGGTCAGCTGTTTTCGTGTTTTCACTCTCGCTTGCATTTGTTGTTGATGTCTGTTGAGTGTTGTGTTTATTTACGTCGAGTTTTGGCGGTAAATAAATATAAATATTTTGTTAGTTTTGACTTTTTCTGGGACTCTTATCGAATGTGTATATTTGATATACACTGAATGGCTCATCCAGACGATCCTGATTTTGACGAATTTTTAAATGGACTTATAAACGCATCGTTTTCTAGTGCGGTTGACTTTCATAACCTAGAACAAGAAGAGGCTGAAAATGTAATTTTACACAATATTACTGAAAATGAAGTTGATAATTCTAGTGAAAATGAAGAAAATCAAGAAGTAGGGTTAGTTCCAAGACGTAGGCTTATGGTTATTGGTAGGCCTATCATTATTAAATGAAAATTTATAACATTTCTGTTGTCTACTTGACTAAAACTACCTAAATCTAAAAAAAACATTGAGAAAATATAATTTATATTTTTTTACAGTAAATGAGCGTACTATAGTATTTTTACATAGCGCTTTAAGGGTTAAAAAAAAAATGCAGTACAACATATAGTTAATGTTAGTATATGTTAATGACGGATTTTGTTACAATTTTAAGTAATTAGAACTGAAAATTTGTTTCAAATCAGTGCAGTAGTTTTAGTCAATTTTAAAAAATGAGAAATCCGGATTTTTTTAAATATTTTCAGCAACAACGTGCATTTTATTTTTGACAGAGCTAGTATATGATTTAATACTAATTGTAACAGAAAACATTTTAAATCTGTAAAGTGGTTTCTAAATTTAACAGTTTTGTCCTAGCAATTAAGAGGAAATCTATATTCTCCAGTATATATTTGACATTTCATAAGAAAGTTGGTAAATAATTAAATTGTTACTTAAAATAGAAAACATTATTAAAATCGCTTCACTAGTTTCAAAGTTATATATGGTTTTAGTAACTGTTATGCGAGACGACTACACTATTTAAAATGTAGCCTGAGCTGTGAGTACTAGATTGGAAGCTTCTTTGTCCCATTTCAAAAAGTGTCTTGGTTATATCATTTTCAATCTACCCATTAAAAAAAAAAAACTTGCATCACCGTAGATACTAGATTTTTATTTGGAATATGTTGCCTCCTAAAATTCTTCCTTGGCTCAAATAAATAAATATTTTTTTGGTGTTAAGCCGGTTCTATAAAAGTGATATTTTGAATGATGTCTGTCAATCATGGAATGTGCACAATCGCACAAACATCATAAATTAAAACTAAATCAGTTACTCATTAGCAGAGAAATAAACAAAATTAAGATTTTCTGTTTAGATGGTGTTTTTTTATGACATTACAGTATTAAAATACTCAGTATGTTACTAAATTTTAATATACCACTAGATAGATAATTTTTTATAAAATCAAAGATTATAATAGATGGATAGAACTTTTGTCTGAAATACATTTTTTAAAGAAAAATTCTTCTCATATAGAATTTGTTTTTATATAAATCCAATGTATAGGATATATTTAGGATTACAATCTTTGGTCCTGTCTGCACAGATTATTTGTTTTAATATTTATTTATTATTTTTTTCCAGGATTTATTTGTGTCCTCGTGGTAATGAAATAATGATATCTGGAAGAGCTGTCAAAATGCAACCTTGCTCAGTGAAAACTGAATAAAGGCCTACCTTAGTTTTACTGCAGCCATCACCACAATCGTATTCAGATCAGAGTAGCGTGTCTCTGATTTTTGTTATTTTTATACATTTGTATCCGTCTATTTTTGTATATTACCAAAGATAATAAAACCTGTCATATTTATTTTCTTATAAAATAATGAAAAGTTATACATATCCTATATTTTCCTTAAAAAATCCAGGATATTTATACTTTCTCACCTGTGCATGTAAAATAAATATTGTTACACAAAAAAACTTTAATTTTTGCAGGGTACAGTAGAGTCTCGCAAACTCGGCACTCGATAACCCGGCAGTCCAGATTACTCGGCGACCCCGATGGGAAAAAATATATATTTCTAAAAACAGCGATGTTCATAAAAGTTCGGCAGATCCCAAAGTGGGCATTAACTTCGATCGCTCGAATCGTTGATGGTACTTTTCCCACGTTAAACTCGTCCCAAAGCTTTTTTACAGATTCCCCTCTGTCAAGTCTTTTTAACACATTTAACCGCATCTCAAACGAAACCAACACACGCTTCCGTTTTCGTAACTCGCGCATTTTTATTTACTGTATATACTGTGCGCACCTGTCAAAGAAAACTGAAAAGAAATGTTATATTTTCCATAATTTATACTAAATTGATTCGTGGAAAAAAAGCGGTCCATCAAACATTTTTGCAGGTGTATGTCTCCTATATCGACGGGTGCCAATGCCGCGGTGTTATTATGCTGCCGACAATGGGATACCGCTATCGACAAAGTCGTTTGATATCGCCGCCGCTTTGATGCTGCGGTGTTTTTACGTCGCCGACAATGGGATACCGCTATCGACAAAGTCGTTTGATATCGCCGCCGCGGTGTTTTTACACTGCCGACAATGGGATACCGCTATCGACAAAGTCGTTTGATATCGCCGCCGCTTTGGTGTTTCAATTACAATTTATTTTTTGCCCTTATTCCCGATAACCCGGCATTTCACAAACTCGGCACACTTCCGGTCCACATTACGCTGAGTTTGCGGGACTCTACTGTATTAAGTATTAACCATAAAGCGAGTGTAATTTATCATGGGAAATTTTGGTAAACTGTACCTGTAGATTCCTAATGTAATTAGCCTTTTATTCTTAATCCCTACGCTCGGCAAACATAAAGCATAGGAGCAGATTTGCTGGCATTTAATTATAAACAAACAGTACATTTTACTAGAGTATTAGTTTTCAATGTATCGGGTTGATTTTGATGATGATTCAAAGAAGCAAGATCAGTAAGTTAATGAAGGCGATATTCTGTAAGCCTGTGGTACGAGATTAACTTAGGTGTCTTGGGAATTCTAAATACTTTGAAAGATTTCAAACTTAAGGTAAAAAAGAGTATGGTCAAGTTAGATTAGGAACAATCAGTTATGATTAGAAAACTATTTTTCATAACTAATGAGAGGATTACTTGTTACAAAAAACACTCTTCGTAACTGTTGTTTAGTATAAAGCTAAATTTTATAGATTCTAAATATCTTCTCCTTCCTTTAAATGAACTACGGTATAACCATTATACAGAGCAAGAATGAAATTATTAAACAACACGAAGGGACCTATAATATCCAAGTTGGAAAAGATATGAACAATATTGGACAAGTATAGTAACATCAAGGAGCAAGAAAGTTGATATTAACTAACGATTGAATTACCTTATATGGTTTCCACCAGGTGACTTCTTTTGTCACCTGGCGTAAACCATATAAGGTAATTCAATTATTAGTTAAAACAATAGTGACTTGGATACTAGCAATATGATTCTTAAAAAAGTTTATATTAATTCACTGAGTGTGTACAAAGTGAAGCAATATTAACATAAATGGGAGATTTTCAATTTCAACACCTGTTAGCACACAAAAAAGGAGGAAAATGACGCTGGAGGCCACAAAAAATGGAGAAAACCCATCATAAGCTCACTTATAATGACTGTACATTAGGAAAACCCAGAGATATCTAGGAAGATCCTACACTTTTTTTGAATTAGATCCTGCTCATTTTCTCTATCTCTTTTAACCAACTCTTGTTCTATTCAGTCTCTGACTATTAGGGGTTTCAAGGGCTATGTTGTCTCTATTTTATGATATTTTGTAAGTTGATGGTGACACTAAGGTTTTTCGCCTTTAAACCACCCCTGGAACTTTCTACAAGGTAGACGAGTAAAATATATAAGAGATTGGTCACAAAATGTGATCTAGGTCTAATACTTGAAAATTAAAGTGGAATAGATCTGTCTATTATAAAATTATATATTTAAGGCACTTTGGAAAACTAACTAGAGTTAATTATTGTAAAATTAAGTTTAAAGATTTTGAAGATCTTACTAAATTGTACTTCTAAGCATTAGCATATGTACCTATTAATAAGTTCTACTGAACAGGCTATAGTAAAAATATAACAATAGTTGCTATGAAGTAACCTAGAGCTCTGAAAATAATGGAGTGAGCTGACCTACAGAAAATAAATTTAGCCATAAAAAACCTTTTGAAAAATAGGATTTGTACGGAAATATTAAATGTACCAGTGTTAAACACACCCAGTAGAGCATAAATTCATAAAATTGATCATACCATTTTCCATTAAAAACTTTGAATTTGGTTCCAATATCACTTCGAAGCTTTACCTCAATAAATTTATTAGAGCTCAGCTAGGTTCGTGAACGTTAAAATTTGATTTAGGGTGTATAAAATGAAAAAAAGAAGGAAGCTTGTTCATAACTAAAACTAATTTCAATAAGGTTAGATCAAAATAAGCCAATAACGTACAAGTATTTAGCTACCGGTATATGATATATATTAAGGTACAGTTTCTCTAAAGCCATAAATAACAATAATGTATTAGGTTTCTACACAATTAGACAATAGTGTTTTCTTATATATGTTTTTAAGTTTCAATATCAGCTGTCCCCATGTAAGATTAAATTATTTTGTAAATTGGATTTTTCTTATTAAAAACAAATAAAAATTATTGTAAAAAATCAATTATAAATGATAAATTTTCTTTCTTTTATGTTTGTTGTTAAATCGACAGATAAATAATAGGCCTACAACAACAAATCTAGGAATCCTTGTTATCTTAAAGACTATTGGTAATTATTATAACATATCTGTTGAATTTTTTTCATATATAGGATTTTTTTTCCCAAACTCTATACTATTGGCATATTATGTGTTAATGTTTACCTGCCTCTTAAATAAAGTGTGTCAAACCAGGATTATTATGATACATACTGTTATTAGAGAACCGTGGTGTAAAAAAAACCTTAATTAGGTTAGGTATAAATTAGGTTGAAACAATTTAATGAGATATAAAATCCTTTGTAGCAATCCTACTAACAATTGAATCAAGTAACTTTGATACAGTTAATTCTACATCACTTATTTTATAAGTTTTTTTCACTAATTTTTCATTTGTAAACTGTGCAAGTTCTGAAAAATCTTTCTGCTCCCCATTAATTTCAGTGACAGCATTTACCATTGAAGTGTGAGTCGATGCTGAATCATCACCAATAACTATCACAATCACATTAGTTTCGGAATCATCAATTCCAAATTTAACGAGAGATTGACTTATGTTTGTAGATGTTGATAGATTAAATAATACTTCAGTATATAAGGATTTAGTGGTCATTTTTCTTAAAGATTGGCTCAACACAGCTTTGTTTGCAGCAACAACTAATTGAAAAGTGTCAACTATTAAAGAAGCTTTAATTATACCACACTGTAATGTTTCACTTATAACACTCTTTCTAAGTTCACTGATATTTTTGACATTTGAAATTAAAGAAAGTAGAATTATTTTTTCACATTCTAGGTTAACTTTATGGATTGCCATATTTTAACAGTTTTTGTTTCAATTTTGTACCTTGTGCTTAATTACAAAATCTGTTCTAAAATTACCTAAAATACTAAAGTACATCTACTTTAATTGATAATTTGCAAACGTATGCACTAAAAATGATATATTTCCATAACTTATAACATAACCTACAATACAAACTACAACCAAACCACTCAACAAACCAGATGGTTTTTGTTATTACTTTATTAATACAGTATTTTAATTCAATAAACCAAAGTATTACAGTAGCGTCTAGATCCCAAGTATCAACATTATAAAATCAAAAGATCATAGAACTATGACGATTAGTTTTGTTTTAAGAATAACACCAAATTAAATAATTTATTGAATTTTTCCTTGTTTTTAGAAAATAGTCATCGTCGTCTGGAAAAAAAGAAAGAGAAGAATATAAACTGAAAACTCCTAGGCCTCGATTACTTTAATAGGGTTAAAAAAGAACCAGAGTTGGTAAGAGAAAAGTGAGCCCCTGAGGGACTTTAGTTATAAAGATACAAATAATATACATTTATCTATTATGTGTTATATATTTGTTGTTTAGGTTATTTACTTGGTAAATCTGGGTTCTAATAGGAAGAACTATCTTGTAGGTTTATCACCTCTCTACATTGAACATTGAACCAGACCCATAGATAGATTACAATGCGGGTTCCAGGTATATTCAACCTTTGGGACACTTCAGACACCCCATTTAATCTATGTATTAGACTAGATATAGACATGTACAAAGAAAAAAAATATGGCTGATGCTGTTTATTTTTGTGAAGTAATGTGTTTATCGTGGAAGTGAACTAATTAAGTTAATGCAATTAGAATTTCCGTTTGTATTTAAAGGAGAAACATATTGAATTTACAAGCCGCTATTAACAAATCTAGCATATTGTGAGTAAGATAATAATGGTGTTATATTAACAAAAGTGGTCAATAACCTCTTGGTGCCAACTGTTTTTTTTAATTCACTAGACTCCTACATTTCTAATCCATTTTTAATGTTATTAGTAATTTGTAATATTGTAATGAAGTTTGGTATTATATATATTTTTTAAATACTTTGTTGTGAGTGCCTTCAAAGTTTTCAATAAGTTTTGTCATATTTTTATAGTGTAAATCAGCCTAGTTTTTCAACAAGTGTGGAAAAGTGTTTAAAAAGAGCTAGCTGCCTGGGTTAGGTATTTAGTTAAAGTAGTTTTACTCATGAATTAGTAGAAACTAATTGGAATTCTAGGCTATTTATTTATTGTAGGCATACATAGCATTTGAAACTTATAATTATGTAGTGTACCTCTTTATGGATTTCATTGGTGAAAAATCATGAATTCTTTACTACCTACTTTGTTTTGAAATAATCAGATCTTATTTGACAATGAAATACACTTTTCAAGTCTTAGTATTCATTAATATATATAATTATTTCACTAGAAAATCAGAAATATCATAGTGGGAACTGATGTTAGAAGTAAGAAGCCTACCGATGTGTAGGGTTTTACTCATGACGCCTGGCCATAACATCTCAGCTGCCACCTTAATATTATTACGTTGCTTGATTTAAGAATCACGAGAAAAAATTTTGGGCAGATCTAACAAGACCTAATAAAGCAATTAATTAGTTATGTATAATATAAACATTGAGTGATGAGACATTCACTAACTTGACGCACATAGTCATTAAATAAATATTGAGTGCTGATCTTTCCCTAACCTGACTAACACAGTAATACGGATTAATATAGGCTATACATAGCCTGCATACTAACTTAAATTAATCTGGATTTTTTGTCTTTAGAATTGTAATTTTCTACAATAGTAATGAATTTTGAAAAGTGTCTTCCGTTGTCAAAAAAGGGTAAATGTTTACTTTAACGTGACGCCTTATTTTCCGGATTATATTTTTTTATCCTCTATTACATGTACCTTACTTCTTAAGAATAAATAATGTTTTCCTTGCACAGATTTTTCACCACTAAACATTTTTCATCTTGCACTATTTTTCACTGAAAAATCACTATCTGAAAACTATCAAATCTGACGTAGGCTATTTATGGTTAGATATAATGGCAGATGCTCACATTTACGTCTCATTTGTTACTAAAGATATTTCAATCTATAATATCCGTGATCACATATCACGTGATATGCTGTGAATCCTCCACAAATTATCTAATAGGCCTAATCTAATTTCAAATTATTAACTTCAATAAACTTATGAAAGGTTTGGTCAGGTAGTTATATATATATATATATATATATATATATATATATATATGGTTTGGCCAGGTGTTTAGGTGGTTATATATATATATATATTACGGTAGATTTGGTAGTTTTTAGATTGTGATTTTTCAGTGCGCACGGAAAACATTATTTATTCTTAAAAAGTAAGGTATGTAGTAGACAAAAAAAAAAAAAAAAAAAATCCGAAAAATAAGCCGCCACCAAGTAAAGATTTACCCAAACAAGATCTGATTATTACAAAACAAAGTAGGTAGTAAAGGTTTCATGATTTTTCACCACTAAAATACACAGAAGTACACTACATAGTTACCTTGAACTTATGTTATTTCAAACTAGGCCTATGTTTTATCTGTATTAATCTCATCAGTAAACCTATAGACCTAACACAATAGTCGGATATTTAACCTTAGTTTTTAATGATATTTAACTCTTTTAAATCATATATACTTACAGAGTTTTATTCATTTAATACATGTGCTAAACTCGGTATTTATGCAGTGTAGGCCCTACTTGTCCACTGACAAGTGGAATTTAGTGGCGAAAAATCATGAAATTGTTTACTACTTACCTTAATTTGAAACAATCAGATATTTTTTTAACCCTAGAACACTTATGTCCGGGTTTAGTCACACTATCACTTAAGTATCGTAAATTTGACTACTCATTTTTGTTTTTTTTTTACTTCACGGAAACCTAATTAAAAATTTTATGTTTTAGTACTCTTTAGATTTAGGAAAAAAATTGTTTTAAAAAGTTATTAGTGCAACTAGTAATAAAAAACTATAAAAATAAATGACTACTTTTTTTGAAAGGAAAGAACAAGGGTTAAAAATATTTTTATAAATTATGTATAACAGTATTTTTATTAAATGAAACACATATTTATCTAAAGTATACAGGTTGTACAATCTTATTTTACTAATTAAACAAGGTTTATAGTAAAACCTTAGTAAAAACAATGGTTTTTCCCTCTACAAAAAAAGTAGGCTAACGCAATCACTTATGTATCGTCAAATGCACGACGAGAGCACAAATCAGTACAGACCCATGTGGCTGGTAGGAGTGAAATTCCGCGACTGACCTTGTCTATTAGAGTAGGGAAGGTACTGGGAAGGGGGATGCGCACTCACCACTCTTCTGTCAAATACGCCGATTTTGGATTTTGCATGTCGTCATTTTGACGACACATAAGTGTTCTAGGGTTAAGAAAGGTGATACTTGTAATAAAACGGAACTTCCAAAGTCCTTTAATTTTGTAGAAAATAATTCTGAAAACAAGTATTTCAGGGTGTGTTTAGGCTACTACATATGTTAGTCAAGTTAGTGAATGTCTCATTGTTTGATGTTTATATTATGACTAGCCTACTTGAGTTAAGTAAGTGAATGTCTTAATTGGTTTATTAGGTTAACTAATATGTCTATATTAACCTTCCCAAACTTATTTCTTATGATTCTTTCAATTAAACAACATAGTAATATTAAGGTGACAGATGAGATGTTAAGCGCATGCGTCATGAGATATGCGATTGTCGTCTCCTCGCATAACCTACGAAAACCACATGCTTAAGTAGACTTCGTACTTCAAACATCAGTTCCCAGTTCTATATATCTGATAATATATATATATATATATATATATCAACAATATATTAATGTACTTAGGGACTTGAAAAGTATCTTCCGTTATAAAAAAATATCTAATTATTTCAAATTAAGGTAGGTAGTGAATGATTTCATGATTTTTGACAAGTAATTCCACCGAGAAGTACACTGCATAATTAGATAACTATGCATTGAAGTTCACACTATTTTTTAGTCGCTAAAAATCATGCAAACTTAAACTATTTATCATCTTTGTTATTACTAAAATATTTTGTAGCAACAGGAAACAATTTTCAAGTGTAAAAATCTATTAATATTGAAGAAACTGACACTTTTTGACATAAGGAATTATGGCTTATTTGGGTTATTACGAATGTGTACAATGACAACGCGAATAAAGTTGGTGACTGCATTACGAGTATGTTTACCAAGGTCTGGGAAGGTAATTATATATATATATATATATATATATATATATATATATATATATATATATATATATATATATATATTATATTGTACACACTCATCATAATCCGAAAAAGCCTAAATTCCTTGTGTCTAAAAGTGTATGTTTCATCAATATTAATAGATTGAGAGATTTGAAAATTGTTTCATGTTGTTGAAAAATATCAGATTAATGACAAACATGGTAAATAGTTTAAGTTTGCATAGTTTTTAGCGACTAAAAAATAGGGTGAGAGTTACAATGCATAATTAGGTAATTCTGAGCAATTATTTGGTCAACCCCAAACTTTTTCATATTTTACTACGGTCATAAGGATGTTCTCAGAAAGCAAGAAACATATAATTCAAGGCCATCGTACAGGTTGCCGAGCGATAAGAAGGTTCAAAGTCCACGCGATAACAGTGGCTAGCGGGAGACGTGCGGAAGGCCTATAATGACAGGTTTGGCCAGGTAGCTATATATATAGAGCTACCTGGCCAAACCTGTCATTATATATAATTATATAACGGTACTGTCACAACTGGCCTTCCGCGCGTCTCCCGCAAGCCACTGTTATCGCGTGGACTTTGAACCTTCTTATCGCTCTGTACGATGGCCTTGCGGGCCTTGAATTATATGTTTCTTGCTTTCTGAGAACATCCTTATGACCGTAGTAAAATATGAAAAAGTTTGGGGTTGACCAAGTAATTGCTCAGAATTACCCATAATTACCCTAAACTCTTATATCGGTAAAAATATAAAAAGGCAATCATGAAAATAAATTTAAAAAATATGATGAAATTAATTCAATAAACAACCTATTTTGCAAATGAAACAATTTTTGAGAGCGGAGTTCATTTCTTGTATAATGAAAAATACCAAATGAATCCAAACATAAGTTTTGTAATCTATCACAATGAAAATTCTGAAGTTCTATTTTCACTTCTCAAATGTTCACCTACAGTATTTAAAAAGAAAGAAATACTTAATCATTAAATTTCTGCATAAAAATTTTGAAAGAATAACATTTTTAAGTATGTATTAAATTCAAGTATAAAATTATACGACGGTGTTAATAAATCAAACTTTGATTACATTTTAACTATATCAAGATTCACGTAATGCTTAACGCATGTGCATTGATTATAGGCTAAGTCATTAAAATTTGAAATTTTATAGTAGTAATGTTTTATGTAAATGGCAGCCTACCTATTTCATGTAAACAATTGGCTACCATAGTTGAATTATGCTAATATAAAAAAATTGTTTCTTTTATTTTAACTATTGGAATTTATCCATGTAAATTAGTCTTATTACATAATGTGCTAATTTGTATTTCACTAAATTTTGGAGCCTCCATGGTGATTGAACCCGGAACCTCTTGCATGCCTAGTAAGAACCTGTCTTTGACGAAACAGACAAATTAGATTAGGTAAGGTAAAATTCTTCTATATTTATTTAATATGACGTAAACATCCCTTATCAATTACTACCATCATGGTAGCCTGTTCCTATTTTATGGTAAAATATAATTATTGACAAAAATTGCATTATACATGCATAATTAGTCAGGTTAATAATTTATATTAGTGGATTGTCTATTAGTTCCTTAACTGTAATTACTTCAGTAACAGGAATTCTGTAAACTTTACATAACCTAAAGGTATTTGTATTTGTTACTTTTCATTTTCAAGTTTAATTTTGAAAAGGTGAATTATACTAAAAAAAATTATTTTTATCTTTCATATTGGGGTTTGTACTAAATAAATTGTAAATAGCATTGTCACATTTAGGTCTCTGTAACTTGGACCCAGGTGTACATGTTCAACTCCGGTTGCTGGCATTGGATTGTCTATGCACTACAATACTCCCTGTCTTTATTAGGCTCTATTTAAAAAAGAGAATATTGAAAATCTCATATAAATCATTTTAGTTGTAGAGTCAACCTCTTGTGTTAGGCTAATTAAAAACCATACTAAAAAAAAAAAAAAAAAAAAACTTTTTCAGCTCAAATTAAATAAATTGAGATACCATACTTAATTGACAGCTGAACTATCAAAGGAAAAGTTAATAAAAACGGCTTATCCATTTAGAGTACCTATAATAGATGGTGATATCAGATTAGTAATGTACATATTAAAGTTTATTCATCCACACCTACCTCTTTTATGCATTTTTTTATAATAATCTTGAACGAAAGAATACCCACTTTATTTTCAACTTTTATATTCATCGACACTGCTAGAGAACAGGACACATGTTAAATGCTAATAACTAAAATAAGAGCATCATATTCTGTTCATTCATAGAGTAAATATATTGATGCTTTTAAATTTTTATGTATTTTCATTAAAATACATTTGTGAAGTGTGAATTTATTTTACATTAGCGTCTGAAAATTCAGGGAATCCTTGACAGGGTTATTCTTACTTTTGATGCCAGTTACCAAAGTGTATGTGAGAAGGTTTCTTTTTTCATCTAATTATAGAGAAACCTACGAATTGATCTAAACTTGAGAAAACAAAAATAACCCTGTGTGAGAATAGAAATCATAATTATGGTGATAATCTTTCGCGGATTTAGTTGCCATAAATACGAGTTGCCATAAATAGGTACTGTAAATGAAACCGGAACGCCTGGTATGCCTATGTGCATAGGCTATTACATAAACCGTGCCTATATAGTCATATACTGTATTTGTATAAACATGGGGGGGGGTGAATTAAAGTACTATAATATATATTTGATCTCACTAGTAATTTTTTTTTTTAATGTAGGTTATATATTACAAAAATTGATTCATATTCATGTAGTATCAATAAGTAAGTAGTCTTCTGTAAACCTCAGTTTGTAAGTTTAAATATTTTCATGGTTCTTAAGTGGTTAAATATATGATAAGTAAACTGGATGAACTACACATGAGAGATGATATTCATTTTTATAATAGGAGGAATAAAATGGAAATAAATTAAAAATATTATAGATTACAGAAATCATCGAAATATCATTTTTCGATTGGGTTATAAACTCACAACAAGATTAGTCACAATTTTGATTCTACCTCAAGTGAAAAATGCTTGAAAACGTTTTATGCTTGGCTTGTCAAGAACCCCTTTTATTTATTACAAGAATTATTGAATGGTGATATCAATTTTAACCTTTTTTAAATAAATGTATAAAAAAATGTAAAGCATGTTGATATCTCAGGATCATTTATTTATAGTTTAATTTACAAATTTGTATGGACCTAATGTTTGTTTATTGTTAATGTGGCCAATGGCTATTGTACTTCATGTATCAATGACAATAAAGTATTATTATTATCACAGTCACAATATCTTTTTTTTGGAAGATTTTAACTGCTTTTAAAAGTTCAGGTTGATTGGAGACGTGACTATAAAGCTGTGAATATGATTTTGTATAGTTACAATGGCATATTAAAATTCTTTAAACTATGTCTGAATACTGAGAAAATATTTATATCTTTAAAACAAATAATTCATAATCACTTACGCTCAGTTTTTGCTATTTACTATTGCCTCTGTTTACATCCTTTTTGTTTTTGTTCATGTGAACGGCAACATTATTTTTTAAACAAATAAACTGGTCAAATAATTCACCCTCTAGAAATAAAAGTGCTTTCGAACTAAAATAATAGCTTAAAGAGCTATGTTATCCTATTCTGGCAGTTTTTTAAGCAACATCCAATTGAAAATATTTAAATGTTGTAGAGACACTCCCCACTTTTCCAAATTATCATAAGCTGTTTGAAAAAAATCATATTCCTTGCAGAATTTCTCTTTATCATATTCCTGCTCTTTGACTTAGGCCTATATTGTTTTGTCTTTATATCAATGAAGTGAGAATTTTAAGTGTTTTTAAACTTTCATCTATAATATATTTTAGCTTGATCACTCAATTATTTGAAATTTCAATTATTTTGTTTTTCTATGAATACCACATATTTGTTTTTCGATGAAGTTGAGTATGCAAAAACCACAATATGGTTCACCTAGCGGATTTCTAAAGAAATCTAATATTATATTAATGGTTTTTCTTGGTTTTAAAAGATATGACTTTCCACATAGTTATAAAATTTTCCACATCTGCAAAATTTGCTCGATTGTGAGCATAAGAGACAACCATCTTTTTTTTTTTAAATGGGATAACAAAGTTCTATAATTCTTCTGTTCTGATTGTGTATATAGAAAAATAATTAAATATTTTAATAAGTATTGTTTCAACATCCACTTCAAGAACATTAGCTGCACAAGAGACTGTGTTGTGTAGAATATGTGGTGCACTACTGATTCTTTACCCATATAGTTTTTATTTTATTAAAAAATGTCTTTATCCTGATGCTTAATTCCTCCCAAGTTTGTAGTTGTGTTATCGCCACAAAAACTAATATTTATCTAAAGGAAGGTTAACTTTTCTGAACTTGTTATACAATAATTAGATATGGTACCGGAAGTCTTGTCTTTCAGTGAAGAAATTTTTATTAATTTACTTATAATTCCTTCATATATGTGTAATATTTCACAACAAGGAAAAGTATTTTTTTGCTTTATGATTACTGGCGTTAGTTGAAATTCCTTAATAAGAAATATTACTTCTTGACACACAGGTAGACACCGAGTGAACGGTAAGAATATTTTTAATAATAGCAGTAGTAGTTTAAGTACGAGCTGTTAATATTTTAACATGTTAGCCCATGGACTGGAGAATTTTAACAATTAGTTGTAGGTACAATACCTGATTTGTCTTATGTCCAATCCAACGTATCGCTAGGTGATTACCGTGGTTTCAGGTATCTAAGTACCCACCCTCATATCGTTTGGGAATATTCTTACATAAGGTCGTCAAAACATTTAAAAGTCACAACACGAAACATGATTAAAAAAAAAAAAAAACACAATTCGAAACAGCTTTTAACAAAAATACATTTGCTAGGGTTAAGTTGATCGCGGACTGACCGGTCAAGGTGAAACACTTTGATCAGAATTCAAAACAGTAATACGTCACATCCCATTAGAGATAAGGACTAGAGTGTAAGGAGAAGTGTAGATCCAAACCAAATTATGACAGTCTGACTAAAAGTTTCGCCTTGAACTGTCAGTTCGCGATCAGCTTAGTAAATGTGTTTTTAAAAGATCTGTTCCGTGTTATGACTTTTAAATGTTTTGACAAATTTACGTAAGGATATTTCCACACGATTTAAGGATGGGAACTTAGATACCTGAAATTGTGGTAATCGCCTAGTGATACATTGGATTGGACATAAGTTGTGAATTTTGTAATTTAGGCAATTCAAATTTATAAAATTGTTTCACAGATTTGCCGCCAGGCGTCGTGGTAATCAATCGTTCTTTTAAAATAATATTCATATTATTTATTTACGACATCATTTGGAGTTGTTTTAAGATATAGTTTAATCGGACATTTGCCAACATTGTATGTGTAAAAACTAATCCACAATGTTTCGAAATTATGAATCAATTCCCATTATCATGTGATAAACCAAGAATATGAAAAACACCTAACATACCCTAGTAGTCTAGGGCCATGTGATCAGGAAATCGATGCTGTCTTGGTATCGAGAGTTTTGATAACCTGTCAAGAAATAATTGCATTTCCAAGTACTCATGTTAATATCCTAACGAAAGTGCTAATTTATATTTCAATTTCACTTAGAAAATATTAGTACAAAATTTAAGTAATTTTACTACTGTCATTAAAATTAGAATATATATGTACACTTTACCTATATGTTCTTTCTTCATACGAGTCAATAATAAAATATATTAAGATACTTTTTAGTTTATGCAATATTTACATAAGCTTATTTTTCTTTCATCTTAAAAATATAATGCTATTATTTTATTAATGTATAATTAAACATATCTTAATATATTCATTCTATGTAGGACATAGATTGTATGGTGGCCTATGTTGTAGGTGGTGATTAAAGCATGCAGAAATGTCGGATCCAGGTAGAAGAACACATCCACAACCGGGTTCGAAAAAACATTCTATAGACGATATTATTGATCACATGACTGCAGACTTACAAAGCTATGAAGGCCAGTACATACTACTTGGTTCACCACCTAACCCTCAGCATGTTTGGTCCGAATATTCAGGACAACCAGGGCAACAGATTCCAGTAAGAAATCCTGTTTTTGTTCAACAACCGTTTGATATCCAAGAAAGAAAGATTCAGGATTTTCCAACACAGCATGGGTTATTTTATCCGAATCCTCCGCGTGTTAGAGATGGATCTGGAGAAATGATTGGAATGGTTGATGTTGGTGGAGGAAATTTTGTGAATGTTGTTTTCAACCCGACTAATCCAACTAATCAAATTCATCAGTACATATCATCTCAAAATATGCATCATCCAGATCCAAATATAAACTATATACATTATCAACCACCCACACCTTCACCGTCTCTACAACAACAACAACCTCAACAACTTCCTCAACATCAAAGTCCATCAGGGCATCGGGATTATGGTTTGTTTAATAACAACGAACGTTCCACCCAAGGAAATCATCAGCTTATTGAAAATCTTGTAGGAAACTGGCTTCCAAATCAAAGTGGCACTTATAGTCCTTTTGGTAATGTTGTGCAAAATCAAACTGAAGTTAAAGAAGATGATGGAATCACAATTAGGACTAGTCAAAATGTACAAGGACGTAAACCAAGAATGGTCGCTCAAGTACGACCTATGCGACCATCCTATTCTGATGTTTTAGCTAAATCTGCACCTCCGTTCTCTCCTCCGCCTACTTCTGTAAAGCCTGTAGGTAACAATAATGCTACACTTAAAACTGAAGGACGAAAACAGAATGGGAATACTAAAAATGGCAAGGGAAGTAAGTATTAGTATTATATATATTATTCATAAATATTGTATAGGCTATTATAAACAAATATATATAATGTTAATTGTCTGAATTTGTCATTACTTAATTGAAACAGTAAATTTAAACAACAATTTTGTTTTATTACATGTTCTTAATAACAATATGTAACTATTTGGTACAATAATTTATTTTGTTTCATTTACAGTATTGTAAATGGGTATGTTCCATTATAAATCTAACCTAACCTATGCTGGGTTTATAACGGAATCTGACTACAATTTTTTTTTGTATTTTCTCATAAATATATATTATATTATTTTTTAAATGGATTGTCAATAGCTTAGGTTTTCATTAAAATCAAGTTAATTGGTGTCATCATGGATTGAACCCAGTTTTTCTTGTAAATTAAACTTTACACATGTTTAAATAATTTTTAATATGATATAGCTAATATTGTGGCGGCAACTCATAATTATGCATACAGTATAATTGGAACCTCGATAACTCGTATTTCAAGGGAATCACTAACACTTCGAGTTATTAAGTAATTCGAGATAGTAAGGTTCGAGTTACTGAGGGCAAAAATCACCGACGTTGAGTTATAGAGGACCTAAGTTGATTAACACGTTAGCTGCCAAGGCCTAATACGATACTCTTGCCTGGAGTGCCACGATTACCAAATTATTTTTCCATTATTATTTTTGCATCTACCTATGTTAAATAATATAAGGCAATAGTATTTACTAATTTTATTTACATTTATGCATATATAGTTTCGAGACCGATCGGACCGAAATGCAAATTTTCGGCTTTAATTTTAATCGTAGTATAACGTTTAGATCCGATCGGACCGAGGTAATTTTTGTGTAAAAAAAAAAAAAAAATTCAATATATATTCAACTGTTTTCTTTGTAAATTATTCATTACTAAACCAAAATGTTTTTGTAAAATTTTTAATCGGTCCGATCGTGCCGACAAAAAAATGAAAATATTATAACATAATTCTTTTCTTATATGTTATAAAGTATTTTATCTTTATTATAAAATCCGAAATAGTGAAGTTACTTTATTAAAATTTATTTGAAATATCTAGAACTAGTCTTCAACTACTACTAAATAAGTTGACAATAATGCAGATAATTTCAGTTATATAAATTCATTTGTTTATTCATTTAAACTATAAATATTTTCTTTTAGTAAATTATTTCTTGTTAAACATTAATAATATTTGCTTTTGAGTTCTTTTAATAACACAACAAGGTTAAATTGTCTTTAATTACAAAGTTAAATTATTCCAGGCTAGCTCTAGGTTTGGGTTCATTACATATATCTTTATCATAGAATTACAAAGTTCTTTTATAAATATTAGTAATTAATATTTATTATTTTCTCGGGGCAGGCACTCGACCAGACATGAACAAACTGTTTTTAACGCATTTTGTGAAATTACAGTTAAGAAAAATTGAGATTTAGGATCGGTGTTCTTTTTTGAAATAGGCTTATGAATTGTAAAATTTGTTAAAGTTTATCTTCAATATTAAGAATTTCTGGACTTTATTATGTTTGAATTTACAGAGGATACCACTCTCTGTGTGATTTAGCACTGAATTTACCACTGTTTATACTGTTTTAACATACTAAAACTTGACGGCATCACTTTTAAAATTACGAATAGAAATTTTCATCTTTGGGCTCTGAAGTCTTGGATTGGAATGAATTTTTGGCTTCGGTTTTGGAATTGAATTGTTGCCGCGGTTCCCAGCATGCACTGTTCTTCCGTTCCCTTGGTTACTCAAATAATATTCTCTCGTTTTGTACAATTTGATGTTCTTGACTTGAATAAATTATAATTTTGATATTACTTTATGTCTTTTTTGCCTTTGGTCTCGTGATAATATTTATTCATATTTACATTGCCGATTCTTAAATGAGTTTACTGATTTTATTGTTAATTGTATAATTTCCCGTTCCAACAGAATGACATACTTATATCTATGACTCAAGTAGTCCTAGTTCTAATTCTAATTATATAACATTTGGGTCTTACGGTTACTATTTATGTTCTTAAATTTACTTTAAGGATTGTTTTACTATTCTAACAGATATTGTGATTTATTATTTATTTTTATTTGATTTTATTAATTTCGATTGTGATAATCGTTTCTTTGATCTAGTTGTACTAACAAAAACATGGCGTTCATAGGGAATGCGTTTTACCTTCATATATTGTATATGCTATCTTCTGATGATTAAAATAAAGAATAGTTGTTTACTGAGGCTATATATATATATATATGTGTAGTGCTTATATTAATTTATGGTGTAGTGTTTGTGATAGTATTATGGAATTGGTTTCAATGTGTTTGTTTAGATGTGAGGTTATAGGTTTTCATGTTACAAGGCTCTGTCTAGGCTTTATTCTATATTTGAGAATTATATTTGATAATATCCATTTCTATATGGATTTGGGTGAATTCTTGGGGTGTGAATTGGTTTTGACATAGTTAATTTAGTTATTGATGATGTTTTTCCTTGTGTATTACTTTCGTAAATTGTTTAGGCCTATCAGCTGATATTTTAGTGTCGGTTTCTTGGTTGGCTTTGTGGGTCATTGAACTTTGCTTTGTTTTGGTGTCGTTTATTTTAGGCTAACTTTTTATGATGGAATTTGTGACGTTATAAATGCCCTTTAAATTTTTTTTTTTTGAAGTTTACTGAACAATAAATAAATTTATAACTAACAAATTACATTGTAAAATAACATATATAACATAATATAACATAACATAACATACATTGAACACTTATTCTTATGGAATTATAGGTTATCCTTACTTATTTTATAAGTTGATTTTGAATTGGTTTAACAAATTGAATAAAATTAACAATTGGATCATATGGATCTTATTCTAATATTAGGCTACATATACCTAATTAATTGATATTTTATATCATAATTCATAGTTCATGGGGTTATACATAGTTTATCATTTGGGTAACACTTTATAGTTGGGGACACATGTTTTATCATTGGGGTGGGAAACATATAGTTGTCATATGACATATAGTTCATACTAAGGAATGTCCATTGGACATGGGGAATACACATTTCGGGGACACTTTTACATAAATACATATTTTGTGATATTGTTCATTTTTATTTCACTGTTTTTATATAGGTTCACTATTCATGGAGATATACATATATTTTAACATATAAATATTTGTGATAATTCACTATTTATGGGGGGGATAAGTTGTGTGGGTTGTGGGAAAAATACTGTTTATGAGGGACCACTTTGTTTGTAGTAAAAACACATTGTTGATGGGGAACATACATATAGATAGTCACATTTTTTATATTTAAGCACTTTGTTTATGGGGGATATACATATATAGGGAATTATATATAAATGGATAGTCACATTGTTTATGGTGAACACTTGTTTTATAGGGAACACTTGTTTTATATCGAAGTACATTGTTTATAGCGTTGCACTTAACTTTATGTCGATTAGGTTGGTTCGTCGGAGATCTGTACAGGCAAGGCAATTTTGTAACGACGTAGGAGAGATATATGATATGGTCCATAGGTTTTTCCATTATCATCGATTAGGGAGTAAATGGCTTTTCCCATTTTCTTCAATATTTTTAATGGTCCAACATATATTGTGAACAATTTTGCTGTTTCACCATATCCCATACTGGATTGGGGAAATGACTTTACTAGTACTAAATCATTTTCCTTGAGTATCGTTATCTTATGTTTTGCATTTAATTTCTCTGCTCTTTTGGCTTGTGTGGTTTTTATTCGAGATTTTGTTAATTCTAACTTTTGTTGAATGGGGATTTGCATTTTGAAAGGGTTTTGTATTACCTCTTCCCAGAATCTGATATCACATTTGTTTAGTTGTAATTCATTAGGAGTGAAACCAGTGGTTTCATGTTGTATTTCGTTTAGGAAACTGTTTATGGTACTTATGTAGTTTGACCAACTTCTGTGATTTTGAGCACAATATGTCCTGAGACAGCGTTTGACTTCTTTTATAGGACGTTCTGCCATGTTTGAGATGGGGTGGTATACTGGATTTAGTATGTGTCTTATTTGATTCTCTTCTAGTTTTTGAATCCAAATTCTACTTTTGAATTGAGTACCATGGTCAGTTAAGATTTTCTTAGGTTTTCCGTATGTGGGTATGTATTCTTTGAACACTCTGTCTATTACTGCCTGTGATGTGGCTCTCTTTAGATTGTATAATTGGACAAATTTTGTGAATGTATCCAGAATGATGAAGATATATTGGACACCACCTCGACTTTTTGGTAAAGGACCAATCAAATCGATTGCGATTAGATCTCCTTTTCCTTCAGATTTGACTCCACTAGTCTCTCCATAGAGAGGATGGTTACTGTGTTTGCATTTTTGGCAGGTGTCGCAGGTTCCTATTAATTGTCTAATTTTCCTAGCCATATCTTTAAATATGAAATCCTTTTGTAAAATTTGCAGGCATTTCCTTGCTCCACAGTGTAGATAAAATTTATGGCATTGTGAGATTAAAGTATTGACAAGTGATTGGGGTATTGTAATTAACCAATTGTTGTGATGTTTCTGGTATAGTATGTCGTCATTTATTCTAAATCTATTATGTTCTGTAGTGTTTGAATTTTTAATTTGGAGATATATCTGTTTGAGAGTTGGATCGTTTTGTTGTAATTGTATTAAATTTCGAAGGTTTTCTAAAAGTTCTAAATTGTTTTCTCTTTCTAAATTTGCGACTATTAATTCTGGTGTGGTTGTCAATGAGTTCTGTTGATTCTCATCTGTTCTGACTCTGCTGAGTAGGTCAGCTATTGTGTTATCCACTCCTTTACAATGTACAATTTCAAATTGGTGATCTTGTAATGCAAGTATCCATCTAGTTAATCTACCATTTAACAATTTGCATGTTTTCAAAAATGTCAATGCTTTATGATCAGTAATGATCGTTAATTTTACGTTTAAAATGTAATGTCTGACTTTTTGTATGCAGTAGACGACTGCTAGCAACTCCTTTTCTGTAGTGGTGTATCTGATCTCGCATTTCTTCAATGTTTTGGATATAAATAGGATAGCCCTTTTGTTGTTCTGGCTGTCAATTTGGAATAAATGTCCTCCTATCGCAAAGTCTGAACTGTCTGTCTGTAGGTAGTAGGGTTGGTTTGGCATAGGATGGTTCAATACATTTGTTTTTAGAAATAAGTTTTTAATTTCTAGGAAGTGTTTCTCTTCATTAGAAGTCCAAATAAATTTTACTTTCTTAGAAGTCAATCTCATTAAAGGTTGTACAGTTTTTGCATATTTGTCTACGAATTTGTTGTAGTAGTTGATGCCTCCTAGGAACCGTTTGAGTTCTTTCCTAGTGGTGGGTGATGGAAAGTCTTGAAAACATTTAATCTTTTCTGAATCTGGTTCTAGACCAGTAGTGGTTAAATAGTACCCTAAGAAAGGAACTCTATCTCGACAAAAGATTGATTTAGACAGTTTTATTGTCATCTTTGCATCTGCAAGTTTTCTAAATACATATTCTAAGTGTTGTAAGTGTGAATTGAAATCAGGTGATATAACACATATATCATCAATGTAGACTAAAGAAAAGTTTTCTATCGTGTTCTTGAATACTTGGTCTAGTGCTCTTACTAGGGCAGCTTGTGAAGTGGATAGGCCAAAAGGGGTTACAACATATTGATACACTTTGCCTCGAAATTGAAATGCTGTATACTGTCTAGATTGTGGTTCTAGCTCAATCTGCCAGTATGAAGAGGTAAGATCTAATGTAGTCAGCCAGTTGGAATTTGTAGCTTTAGCTAATAGCTCATTAATGCTTCTGTTACATTCATAGTCGGGGGTAATTAGTGCGTTTATACGTCTCATGTCTAGACATATACGGAGATCGCCAGTCTTCTTCTTGACAATTATAATAGGGTTTACAAATGGGCTGTTTGATTCCTCAATTATATTGTCCTCGAGCATGTCATTTAATTTTCTCTCTACTTCATCCTGTAAATTTATGGGTATTGGATAACTTTGGGCTCTATAATGTTCTGGATTGTCTACCCTGATATGGTGTTGGTACATGTTGCAACGTCCAGGTTTGTCTGAAAATACTATATTGTTTTGTTTAATTAGGTTGATTATTAGGTCCTTTTCTATTTTGTTGAGTTTATCGTTGTCTTTAATTAAATCGTTTATTTCACTGTTGTTGTTATTATTATGATTTTGAGTTTGATTATTGTTATTTATTCTATATTCATTGTCGTCGTATTTATTATTTTGCATCCTGCTGACTCATTACTTTCGCTATCGAACTTCATTATTAATATTCTATTATCCTTACTCATTATAGTAATTGTATTAATCTTGAAATTTATTTCCATTTTTAGCATACGTATTGCGTCTATTCCCATTATGCAATCTTTAATAAGGTTGGGGACAATTATACATTGGATATCAAACTCGATATGTTTTATTTGGGCTTTTAATAGCACAATGTGTGAAATTCGTTTCGATTTATTGTTCAACGCAGTGGTGATGAATGTGTTACTCACTGGCAACTGTTCAAAATGACCTAAATTGTTCTTGTTTACCTGGAACCAGTTATCAGAAATACAGGATATACTGCTTCCCGTATCTACTAACGTATTTGTGGATATACCATTTAAATTTATAGTTATTTCTGGACACTTACAGTTGGTTTGATCTGGACTATTGTCATTGTCTTCATTTAATAGAAATTCTCTATCGTAATAAAGGTTTGAGATGTTGTAATCATTATAGTATGATTTGGTTTCTTTTTGTGGCTCTGTTCCGATTTTTGTAAAATTTGTTGGCACTGACTTAGAGTGTTCAGGTTTTTCTCGCAGATATCTCTCGCTTTTGCCTGTACAGCCTTGGTTGTTATTCGAAGTTTGGTCTAGGCCAGTGCGTTGGAGTTTAATTCTTGGTTACATTCCTCCTGAGGCACTTGTATTGGCTTCTCTAGTGTCGGTGGTTTAGTATTCATTGCTATAGCTTGACATACCATTCTTTGCTCGTTTGTAGGATACCTAACCTCTCTTCGCTCTTGGTATGGGCCTTTTTGTTGATAATATCGTTCTTGGTCTTGTTGTGGTTGTCTGTATTTGAACTCAGTCCTTATGGGTTCTGGTTGTCTATCGTAGTTGGTTTTCTGGTTATAGTTTCGGTTTTGATTATAATTGTTTGTATAATGTTGGCCATAACCGTTGGTGGGCCTCTGATTGGGTCTATAGCTATTTTGACTTTTATAAGGGTGTTCTCTGTTCTTTCTGAACTCGTTTTGGGATTGATAATTCCTAAAGGGTGGTTTTTGTGGTTGGTTGTAGTTAGTATTTGTTTGGTTATGTCTAAATGGTCTGTTGTTGGTGGGATTTTGTGTTCCTCTCGGGCTTGTATTATTACGTCTCCTAATTTCCGAGTTTGCCTCTTCCGTATCTTCTCTTTGGAGAAGGTCAGCAAATTCCTTTATTGTACTTATATTTTGTACTCTTTGCGCATCCTGTATGCATTGGTCAAAATGTTCTACTAGGGTTGCGATGATGTCTTCCTCCGGTGGTTGGGGAGTCATCGACTTCATTATTAATACCCTGTCAATGAAGTATTCACTTCGAGTGAGTTTTCCTCCTAAACGATATTGTTCGAGTTCAAGTTTTTGCCGAGTTCCTTTTTGAACATCCCTATTCCAAAACTTGGATAGGAATTCTTTGCAGAATTGCTGGAAATTTGTAGTATCGCCTTTTATTAATTGCCACCACCGAGCAGCACTACCCTCTAAACTGTTGTCGATTATGTCGAATAGACAGTCTCTGTTGTATCCGATCTGGTTGATTTGTCGACAAGTTAACCTCTCGTAGTATCTTGTTAATCTATCCAGATAATCATTTGGATTATTCTGTCTTCCGTTAAATTTGGGAAGTGTCGGATTAGTTAAATTGTTGATTTCTTGACTATTACCTCCACAAGTTACGTTTATATGGGATGGTATGGCATTTTCGATATTTGATTTCGGTAGTTCAGCAATCATAGCTTTTACCTCATGGATCACATTATTTTTATTTTGTAACAATTGCTTCTCAATTGTGGCCTTCTGTAGGTCTAGGTACTCATTTAAACTCTGACTATTGATTGTGGAATCTAATCTACTTTCTAGGTTGTCTATTCTTTGGTTGTTCTCTGTCACAGCTTGTTCCATTTCAATTAATTTATCTGTAAATTGAGTTTCTACTATAGCTATCTGTATTGCCAAACATTCCTTTAAATTAGTAATTTCTTTCTGGACTATTTCAAAATTTTCCTTCAAATTGGATTCGTTTTGAATCATTTTTAATTCTAGTTTTTCCTGATTTTGTTTAAATTTATTTTCTAATTGGTTCTCTAATTGCTTCTCTAGTTCATTTTGATTTTGTTTAAATTTATGGTCGATGTTAATCTGTAGATTGTTAATTAACAGCGTCATTTGTTCTAATAGCGTAGGGACATTTGGTTCTGTATCTTGGACACTACTAGCACTACTCTGCTCCATAACCTCTATTTGGCTAGGCCTAACATTTAGTTCAGTGTCATTGGCATCAATAGTCTCTCTAAAGGTTTTCAATTTCCCTTCCTTGGCTTTTCCGGTGGGATTAATTTTAGGCCTAAGGTTGTATTTGCTACTTTCTTCTTGGTTAGCGTCCATTTTAAATTATTATTTTTGATTTTGGTATATGTTTTTGAGTTTAAATAGATAAATAATTACTAAATTGAAATTAGGCTAATCTTAATTCTAATACATATCTTATTCTAGGCTATTAAATTTGTTCAATCTTATAATTAAAGTTGAATGAATCCTTATTTCTAAATTGTTGTCTTAAATTTAATTTCAATTTACTTATATAATATATTTACTTAACCTAAGTCATTCTGTTGAATTCTCAGTTTGTTCATGCCCTAATCGTTGCGGCGCTATTTATAACATAATTCTTTTCTTATATGTTATAAAGTATTTTATCTTTATTATAAAATCCGAAATAGTGAAGTTACTTTATTAAAATTTATTTGAAATATCTACAACTAGTCTTCAACTACTACTAAATAAGTTGACAATAATGCAGATAATTTCAGTTATATAAATTCATTTGTTTATTCATTTAAATTATACATATTTTCTTTTAGTAAATTATTTCTTGTTAAACATTAATAATATTTGCTTTTGAGTTCTTTTAATAACACAACAAGGTTAAATTGTCTTTAATTACAAAGTTAAATTATTCCAGGCTAGCTCTAGGTTTGGGTTCATTACATATATCTTTATCATAGAATTACAAAGTTCTTTTATAAATATTAGTAATTAATATTTATTATTTTCTCGGGGCAGGCACTCGACCAGACATGAACAAACTGTTTTTAACGCATTTTGTGAAATTACAGTTAAGAAAAATTGAGATTTAGGATCGGTGTTCTTTTTTGAAATAGGCTTATGAATTGTAAAATTTGTTAAAGTTTATCTTCAATATTAAGAATTTCTGGACTTTATTATGTTTGAATTTACAGAGGATACCACTCTCTGTGTGATTTAGCACTGAATTTACCACTGTTTATACTGTTTTAACATACTAAAACTTGACGGCATCACTTTTAAAATTACGAATAGAAATTTTCATCTTTGGGCTCTGAAGTCTTGGATTGGAATGAATTTTTGGCTTCGGTTTTGGAATTGAATTGTTGCCGCGGTTCCCAGCATGCACTGTTCTTCCGTTCCCTTGGTTACTCAAATAATATTCTCTCGTTTTGTACAATTTGATGTTCTTGACTTGAATAAATTATAATTTTGATATTACTTTATGTCTTTTTTGCCTTTGGTCTCGTGATAATATTTATTCATATTTACATTGCCGATTCTTAAATGAGTTTACTGATTTTATTGTTAATTGTATAATTTCCCGTTCCAACAGAATGACATACTTATATCTATGACTCAAGTAGTCCTAGTTCTAATTCTAATTATATAACATTTGGGTCTTACGGTTACTATTTATGTTCTTAAATTTACTTTAAGGATTGTTTTACTATTCTAACAGATATTGTGATTTATTATTTATTTTTATTTGATTTTATTAATTTCGATTGTGATAGTCGTTTCTTTGATCTAGTTGTACTAACAAAAACATGGCGTTCATAGGGAATGCGTTTTACCTTCATATATTGTATATGCTATCTTCTGATGATTAAAATAAAGAATAGTTGTTTACTGAGGCTATATATATATATATATATATATATATATATATATATATGTGTAGTGCTTATATTAATTTATGGTGTAGTGTTTGTGATAGTATTATGGAATTGGTTTCAATGTGTTTGTTTAGATGTGAGGTTATAGGTTTTCATGTTACAAGGCTCTGTCTAGGCTTTATTCTATATTTGAGAATTATATTTGATAATATCCATTTCTATATGGATTTGGGTGAATTCTTGGGGTGTGAATTGGTTTTGACATAGTTAATTTAGTTATTGATGATGTTTTTCCTTGTGTATTACTTTCGTAAATTGTTTAGGCCTATCAGCTGATATTTTAGTGTCGGTTTCTTGGTTGGCTTTGTGGGTCATTGAACTTTGCTTTGTTTTGGTGTCGTTTATTTTAGGCTAACTTTTTATGATGGAATTTGTGACGTTATAATATCCACTGATTTTATTATTATATTGAGTAACCATGGTAACAGTTATTAAAGCATACAATATACTACGTCTAACGCACGTCTTTACCCAATCCAGAGAATACCAAAATATGCCAATAGGTTGCTGCACTATCGAACTGTGAGCCACAAAACATTACGTCAGTGACTTTATCGGTCCGATCGTGCCGAAACGTTGCATGTAAATTCACCTTAGTTTCGGTCCGATCGGACCGATATGGCAGCTGATGTGTTAACCTCTACTTTATTCACTTTGCCAGTGTTTTCTGATTACATATTTATTCCTGTAATCCTGTAAAGAAAACAACACAGTACAAGTTTTTTTTTTAAATAAAGAGTTCTTAGTTTTATTTTAACCAAAAATCGGCATATTTACATATACACATTTACATATGTACAGTACTGTACATAGTTAACATTATTATATGTAAATACTGTATTATCAATAAATGCTTAATTGATTGTTTATTGCAATGCTTAGTTTATTGCAGCACAAATCACTTCACAATCAATTGAATAAAATACAGAGTGAACAATAGAGTTGTTCTGAGCCTAAATGTGGGAAAATGTAAGGACGCAGAAGAGGGGGAAGTTCATGTCTTAACATGAAAATTTCGTCATCTCATACAGTACGGCTATCCTAAACTTCGACTTACAAAAGTCCGCTGGCCAAAAATTCTAGTTATAGAGGTGATTTTATTAACCCTTCCCATGCGGTAAACGAGTATAGCCGCAATGGTAGACTTTGACCCAAACGCGAATGATGATTAAAGTCGCAAAAATAAATTTTAGCCTATGGTTAGTTAATTAGTTCATCAAAGTTCCGGTAGAATGCAGAGGCATGTCCGCTGTCTATTCAGGAATAGAAAAACATTTTGTTGAAAGTTCTACGCCTCGAGGCAGTGGAGGGGGACGGTATTTTTGGAATTGCCCGGCGGCGCACACACTCTATAGCTTCTACAGAGCTGATAATGGTTATACTCGCAGTCTCATCAGTCTGATAGGCGACGACCTCCGTGTTTGCATTTGAGCATTGTTTTGAAAAAGTATTGTTTTTTAACATAACCTTGTATTTTTTATATATTATTTCACAATATAACTGTTCCAATTTACAAAAATTAATAAACACTAATTTTTTTTTGCAATTTTTTACTATTTTGTTGCATGTAATAAAAAAAGTTAAATGTAGTCGAAAACCAATGATAACATTTAAAAAAAATTAACCTTTCACTTAAAAAACGAAAACAAAAATTAACTTAAGTTATTACAGCGTTGAGGTGAAATAAGGCAAATTTTATTCAGCGCACGAAGGGTTAAAACTTCGACTTGTAGAAGTTTTCGAGCGGCTACCTTTGAGCTGTAGAGAAAATACATTTCCTTTACCAATACATCAGAAAATCAACAAAATTAATCTTATCGAAATTATTTCTTTAAAATATTCAACTTATAGAGAAAACATTAGCATTGGGGATATGGGAACTTGAAGTATAATGGCAAAAATTCGATATATCAAGGAATTTGCCACTTTTTTTAATTATGATTTTCACACTGTTTATTAAACAGCTTCCATTCACTTACACTATGTCAATTATCTTGTACTCCAGGGACATAATATATTAGAGCTTCCATTCTCTATGTTTATTAACATAACATTTTAATTCATACATCAGAAGTTCTTTTGTTATCAAGTTGATTTAATTTACATAGCATGTGCAGTATATTTTAACCTAAATATTGTATGATAATCACAAAAAATCCATGCTTGTTTTTTATTGATCTAAGGCCTAAGGAGCTTTAAAAAGTAATTTTTTGTATGCTATCCCTCAGTCGCCACATAGGAATTTTAAATTTGGTTTGCAGGACTCTTGTGTGTTCGTTTGAAAACCTATCAAAAAATTCATCAACAAACTTCAAGTTGATGGCCATTTTAACCCTTCGTACGCTACCATGAAAAGAGTAAAAAATCAATCTAGCGTTTAGTTAGGCGAAAAATTACAAAAATATTATTTGTTAAATTTTATTTATTTTTTTAGTACTACAGGTTTGTTACCCCTGAAAACAAATATGATTAAATTCAAAATGCACGGTACTATAAAAATACTGTTCCGTGTTCACTGCCAGCCAGCGATAATATCCGCTTCCAGCGTACAAAGGGCAACTGAATGCGCGCGCATGTGACAAAACAAAGCCTTCTGTTGTTTGTCAACAGCTGTGATGCGTCATACAGCCAACATCATGTCATCTGACTACTAAAGGAACATTGTCACGCATTCTATCGGTGTTTTGGTGAACTAAAATAAATAAAAACCTTCCTAACGGCCAAGAGCGGTATATTCCGCTTAAAAACGCTTAGGGTTATATACGAGTAGCGGAATATTCCGCTTATCGCGTACGAAGGGTTAACAGTTTTGTATTCACATATTTTGAAAAATTCAATAATTGCATGTAATGGTACCAATTCCAATTCTTTGCTATTAAAAACAACAAAGCTATTGTTGAAATTATAATTTCAAACAATATTTTACCAAGAAAATTTGCGTCTTCAACCCAAGACTAGCGGGTAGAAACTGAACAGCTATGAGACGGGGTAGAGTCTTAATCGCCACTATGAATATAATGATGTGCGTAATTACGAGATTCAGTAAATCTGTAACAATTTGGTTTAGGTTATAGGACTGGGTAAGCACTATAATGTTACCATAAATTTATTAATATACTAAATCCACACATCTTCCTTTTGATTTAAAGGCTTAAAGAACATTATACTAATTGTTGGTGGGGTGATTTCATAAACATAAATGTCTTATTGGCTTGCCATCTTTTTTTATACAAATTTTGTTTTTCCTGTAATCATCTTCTCATAAAACACACTATTATCACACCAAAACAAACTCAACAATAACAAATGTTACTGTTAAAAAACAACCATCAAATACATATGTGAAAAGAGAGAAAGGAATAAACAAAGACTAGAGCACTGTGGTGACAATATATACAGATACACTTTCAAAAGTCCCTTACCACACTTGGGAATAAACAAAATAACAAAAAACAAACATTTTTTGTCAAAAGTAAAATGTTTATTCCTATTAGACCCTTATAGCTATTACAACAACAAAGTTGTCATCTTCAGAGGGAATCTTAACAAAGACTAAATTAAAACTATTTACAACTAAAGTGACCAGTTTCTCTACCCCACTCCTCTGGTGCATTGACCTATCAACAATAGGGTTGACAGTTCAAACACCTGTACTGTTACCTGGAATGGGGAAGGCCCAATCCTCTAACAAACAAAGATGTTTTAGAATTTACAAAATAATCATCCCTAAACTAATTATCTAAACATATTAACTAAATAATAATAATTTTTTTTTTTTTTTTTTTTTTTTTTTTTTTTTTTTTAAATACATGAATATAACTATTATCATAACATATTAAACAAAAATACGAATAATACACGCTATGTTACAAATTCTATTAACATATTAAAATGAGATACAAATATTTACTTTTACAAGAATAAAAAAATTAAAATTAAAAAAAATTAATAATTTTTTTAAAATTTAAAAAAAACCACTATGCTGAAAATACCATAACAACATAAAAAGGTTAATCTTTAATAATAGATACAAGAATAAATTTTTTACATGAATCATAAGAATGATGCTAAAAAATTCTATTAATATAGTAAACCAGCATATTAATGATAAATATAAATAATAACTTTCACATAAATTATAAAAAAAAAAAAACCATTCTAAGAAATCTATTGCTTAACAACCTAAAAGGTCTATCTTGGTTGTAACAAAGAGAACAAGCATGAATTAGGAATAGGGCCTTTGTCAGAATTTAATAATTTTGAATTTTCAGTCTTAGCAATTAATATGCTTTCATAGCTATTTAATAATTTATTGGAATTCACTTTTTTTAACAATTTTAAATTTTTAAGGTCTGTGTTATGGTTAGTTTCTAATAGATGTTCCGCTATACTAGATTTTTCTGGTCTGTCGTATTTTAAATGGGCCAAATGTTCTTTAAACCTAGTCGTGATTCTTCTCTTTGTTTGGCCAAGATAAACCTTGTCACAATCATTACATTTGATTTCATAAATTCCTGAACTCTCTAGGTCCGGAATTCTGTCTTTTGTATTGCCAATTAAATTTCTTATGCTATTCTGGCTTTTGTAGGCTATTTTGAAATTAAATTTTTTAAGGATGTTGTCTAAACCCTTGGTAAGGTTACGGTCAAAGGGTAAAGTAAAAAATCTTGTTTTTTGGTTGGTTTCAGGTTGGAGAGTTGTGGATATGTTTCTATTATGTTTAAGTTTTTGTTTCCTAACAATGTTTTCCACAATTTTGGTATCAAATCCATTATGCTGGGCTATAATTTTAATGTTATTTATTTCATTCTTTAAACGTCTATTTGTTAGTGGTATTGTAATAGCTCTGTGGACTAAACTATTGAAAGCTGCTAATTTCTGACTATTACAGTGGTTAGAACTACTTAAAATAAATCTATTGTTATTTGTGGGTTTCCTATAAATATCAAATTCAATTCTATTTTTATTTCTTATACACAAAACATCCAGGAAAGGTAATCTATTGTTTTGTTCTATTTCATGGGTGAAGTTAATTGAACCATGTACGTTATTGAGTTCACAAATGAAGTCATCTATTTTACATATATTAAGGTCAAACACTGCAAACACATCGTCAACATATCTTAGCCATACCCTTGGAAAATACACTAAATTATTTTTTAACTTTTCTTCAAATTTATGCATAAAAATTTCAGCAATAAAGGGGGACAGGCTATTACCCATTGCTGTACCTTCTAATTGGTGATAATATTCATTGTTAAATTTGAAAAAATTCTGATTCATACAAATGCCTGTTAGTCTAACATATTCATTAATTTTTTTAGGTTCTACGTTATTAAATTCTAAAAATTCTTTGAGATAATCTAAAGTTTCTTTAATAGGTATGCTGGGGAACAGCGAACTTACATCGAAAGAAACTAAAATTTCACTGTTTTTTAACTTAATATTTTTCACTGAATTGACAAATTCTAAATTGTTTTTAATAGAGAAAGCAAAATTACCTTTTTGTTTTTTCTTAATTTTTGTACAATACAAAAGACAGAATTCCGGACCTAGAGAGTTCAGGAATTTATGAAATCAAATGTAATGATTGTGACAAGGTTTATCTTGGCCAAACAAAGAGAAGAATCACGACTAGGTTTAAAGAACATTTGGCCCATTTAAAATACGACAGACCAGAAAAATCTAGTATAGCGGAACATCTATTAGAAACTAACCATAACACAGACCTTAAAAATTTAAAATTGTTAAAAAAAGTGAATTCCAATAAATTATTAAATAGCTATGAAAGCATATTAATTGCTAAGACTGAAAATTCAAAATTATTAAATTCTGACAAAGGCCCTATTCCTAATTCATGCTTGTTCTCTTTGTTACAACCAAGATAGACCTTTTAGGTTGTTAAGCAATAGATTTCTTAGAATGGTTTTTTTTTTTTATAATTTATGTGAAAGTTATTATTTATATTTATCATTAATATGCTGGTTTACTATATTAATAGAATTTTTTAGCATCATTCTTATGATTCATGTAAAAAATTTATTCTTGTATCTATTATTAAAGATTAACCTTTTTATGTTGTTATGGTATTTTCAGCATAGTGGTTTTTTTTAAATTTTAAAAAAATTATTAATTTTTTTTAATTTTAATTTTTTTATTCTTGTAAAAGTAAATATTTGTATCTCATTTTAATATGTTAATAGAATTTGTAACATAGCGTGTATTATTCGTATTTTTGTTTAATATGTTATGATAATAGTTATATTCATGTATTTAAAAAAAAAAAAAAAAAAAAAAAAAAAAAAAAAAAAAAAAAAAAAAAATTATTATTATTTAGTTAATATGTTTAGATAATTAGTTTAGGGATGATTATTTTGTAAATTCTAAAACATCTTTGTTTGTTAGAGGATTGGGCCTTCCCCATTCCAGGTAACAGTACAGGTGTTTGAACTGTCAACCCTATTGTTGATAGGTCAATGCACCAGAGGAGTGGGGTAGAGAAACTGGTCACTTTAGTTGTAAATAGTTTTAATTTAGTCTTTGTTAAGATTCCCTCTGAAGATGACAACTTTGTTGTTGTAATAGCTATAAGGGTCTAATAGGAATAAACATTTTACTTTTGACAAAAAATGTTTGTTTTTTGTTATTTTGTTTATTCCCAAGTGTGGTAAGGGACTTTTGAAAGTGTATCTGTAGAGAAAGGAAACATAAAATTGATTGGCTGACATTTCACGAAGACCGTAAATACTTCCTCAGAAACCTTCCAACATATCTTCTGATGGTTGAAGGGCAGATAAGCGCATGTTATGCCATAATAGAGTTAACACAGTTAGTGAACTTATTGATACCAGGTTGGTATAGTAGGGGGGGGATTAATAGTAATTAAATACTTAATTGTGAATAACAATCAAGATCAGCCACCATAAACTCTGCTTTCATTTATTTATTTTTATTACAATACTGGCTGAATCTCAGTTTATAGTATATTCTGTTCCGATTGTTTTTCACATATTTTCAAGTAGGTTATGTCACTTTTCATTGTACGATTCCGATACTCCTGAATCCTTTATCTCAACTAGTTTTGAAGACTGACCAAAATATTTCTTACCACAATGTCAATGTGTGTGTGGATTTCTAAAACATTCTCTTTTTCCACACCCTCCTTGATAGATTTATTAACCTTTGTCACAACATTTTTCAGATATTCACCCTGATCTGAATGTTGTTCTAATTCTGTAGTTTATCAGAAACTTACATAGTCTCATTGACATTTCATTATCAACTTAACCAATTCTTTCCTGGTACTCCAAAACAAGCCCTCTGCATGATCATGCTTAACATGCTCCGGATGAGAGGAGTTATACCACAGATATATTCTGTATTTGTGGGCTACCTATATACAGTGTAGTAATGCGATATCATTTGACTTACAAACCAAACCATCCAGGAAAGGAAAACACTGGTTTCATTTAGTTTTATATCTTTTTACATACACATTAAGTGCTAAATGTAGGAGATCTATCTTTTTAATGGAACCTTTTTCTCTACCCATTTGTCTATGTACTTTTCCTCATGATATATATGCAGTAGAACTTGAGTAATTCAAACTTCTTTAATTCGAAATTTCCAATAACTCGAAGTTTTGGAGAGGTTGTTACATATATTTTCGTTATTGTTTGTTACATATATTTTTAATCCTAAATAAATAATTGCATTTCTTAAAGTAAATGTCCATATGCCTAATATCAAATATCCTAGGGATGTTGTATACATCATGTCGGGTCATTAATTGGGAAGGGTGACTGGTTCGAAGGTGTCTCCTTTAATATGGTTGTGAATAAATAATGTAGAAGTAGATAATGTCCAATTGTCATTAAGGATGTGGGAGATGTGGAGAAATTTAGGGGGGGGGGTCTTGTAAAGAAAAAGGTTTTGTTTCTAGGAATGTGAGAGTAGTCCAAGAAATAGGGAGTACATGGTGTATTCATGGGTTTAATAGATATTTTGCTATCGCTTGGGAATTGTTCTCCTATCAGAATCGTTTGGGCTTCTTTTAAGGAACTGTGACATGGAAAGATGACTTACATTATGCTGTGGATTCCCTGGGGGTGAGGTAGATTGTGGTATGTCTCATTGAATCTTAAATGGATTTGGGATACAGGGTTGATTATAGTGTGATTTCCTTTATCATGTTGCTTAGAGTGCAGTGTAATGTGCATCTCGGGCATACTGTGTATATCGTCTCCAATGAGAAGTTGTGTGGCACATCCTTCAGATATCGACCTCGATATCCGCTGTCATAGTAGGGAACACATCTCTGTGTTCTGTGAGTGACAGTCATTTAATTGTTTCCGTTGATTATTCTGAGTGATGTTCTGTCCATGGCGATGATAGTTCTCTCTGGTGATAACACTCCTGTATGGTTCTTCCAGTTTAATGGTACCTATATGTATTTGTAGTTTCCAGGAGGATGTCTTGTTGTAGATGTGTACATTGTTGGTTGAAATCACAGATTGTGGGGTTATAATGCAGGAAGTAATGGGTAGGTGATAGTATTGGTCTAAATTTATTTTGTATGGATTAGTAATTTGTTTTTTTGTTAAACGGGAGTTTATAAGTTGAGGTCACTAAGTAAAATGTTTGGGAGGTATGATCGTATGTGTGGGCACGTGGTTTCTACAGTTAGTTCTTATAGTATGTAACATAACAATTGAACATTATAATTTTTTTCATTACCGGTACTTAAGCTATTGATTTTATCTATATTGTTTTAGAAGTTCTCCATGGCTTCTTGTACTGATCTGCAATATTGTTGATCTATATATTTGTTGTCATCACCAAATCTGTGAGGTCTTTCTTGATCAGTTGTTCCATGTTTAAGTGGTTGTTGACCATTTCTTCATTTGTCGTGAGGACGTGTAGTTTGTTGTTTGTCACAGTGCCGCAACGCCAATGAAATATGTTGCCGATTGTAGAAATTGCCCTTGGAGACCTATGATTACTGTTGTTGGTTCAGTCGTGGGTTGAGACTGTATGTTATAATTCTTGTGTGACTCTGGATATTTTGTATGGCAGTCGTTATTTGAATACATGTTTTTCTGATGATTCTATACATTTTGAAGTTGTTGTGTTTGGGTTTGTGGTTTGTGATAAGGGATTGAATGGAAATATAAAGGTTAGGGGAATTGATGCTTATATTTCACCAGTAAGTGTTTGAAATATGCTCCTATAGTCACTGTGACAGGAATTTTGGATAGGTGTCCATGGGTGGTGAGTATTGTTGCTGCCAAAAGTAAGTAGCGTAGATGAGATGTTGCTGTACTCAAGTTGACTTTCTGGAACAAACTTCGTTGAAAGTATAATTTTTTCCCGTTTGTTATTGTCCTTAGTCGTCTGGAACTGAGCAAATGTGTACACATTAGTAATTCATTTTGTATCATGTATTAAGTTTGCTCTGCCTTGCCTGAGTGTTAGAGAAAAAAATTGAAATTTTATGTGATGAAAACGTTACTTTTAGCCCTTACTATAACCTTATTAATTATAACTTATTACTATAATGTGTCTTCTAATTTAAGTAAAGTTATATTTTTTTTTTTTTATCCATGGTACATGTATAATGTCTGATTTAAATCTTACATATTGTTAGATCTCTAATTCGTAGTTGACGGTTGTATTTTGTGTGTGTATTATAGAGTTCGGAGTATATTTGTGCTTATTTATTCGATTTTTGGGTTTCTTTTACCAACACTAGGTTTCCTATGCAAAATTCAATTTCCGTGTATCTTTCGTTATGTCATTTACATTGTTGGTTTTGTGTATGTTCTAAAAGTTGTGGTAAGTCTTTTCTTACCGTATGAATTATTTTTAGCGCTGTTAATGGTGTTCTGGTATGTTTGGAAGTAATGTTAAGTCTTTGTGTAGGTTAGGCTACACCCATGTAAGAATTTAAATGGTATGTGTCCCATGGAAGCAAGTGTTGCTGAATTGTACCCTAAAGTCATTAATTTTACATATTTGTTTCAATCATTCAATCATTTTGGATTTCGTTGATGTAGCAACATAACATAACATATTTACCAATGCATCTCTCAGTGATTCCCTGACTTTGTGGTCTGTAGGTTGTCGAAGTTTGTTGTGTTATATCTTAAAGCTTTGTACAGTTGTTTTAAGGATTCGACTACAAAATGTGTTCCTCTGTCCTTTTGTATGTTAGCTGGAATACCATATGTGGGTGGTAGTATGTCATTTAGTATGAATTTCGCTGTAGTTTGTGCATCAGATTTTTCTTTATTTTTACTATACCAAATATCGTGGTGATATATGTAGCTACCAGAATATATGTTTTTTTGTTTGATTTAGGTAGTGGGCCTAAACAGTCTAAAGTTAGTTTTGTGAATGGTTTTTCGTGGAGTATTATTGGTTGTAAAAATCCTTTTGACTTTTGTCTGGAGGTTTTCATAGTTTGACATGTATGACATGATATAATATATTTTATAACATCTGCTGACAACGTGTTCCAATAGTATTTTAATTAAATTTTTGAAAGAGTTTTAGCTATTCCCTTGGGTCCACCTCCTGTCAGAAATTGTGATATGCTTCTAAAATGATTTCCATTAATGATTTTGGTACAGCCAATAGTTCTTGAGTTCGTCCGTTTGTAAATTGTTTGTAGTAAAATATTTTCATTCGGGTTATATATCCTTGAGGATCAGAGATGTGTCTGTCTTGCCAGCAACCGTTTGGTCTAGTATTGCTTGTCAGATATTAAATAGATATTTGTCTTCTAATTGTAAAGTTTCTATGTTAACAGTCATAATATTATTTATGTGAAATTTTTTTTTAATATTTGGGATTTCTATTGGTCTGTCGTCTCGATATCGGCTTAGGCTCTCTGGAACTCTCATAATAGTGCCTGGTTTATGTTTTATTACCAAATTATTATCTATTAGTTTCTTCACAAGTTTATTTAATCTTGAACTTAACGTTTTTATATTTTTGTAATATTTTAGGCTGGCATGGTCATTGAATATGGTAAAATGTCTGCCTTAAATAAATGGTAGGAAGTAGTTTATATTATAAAATACTCTGAGTAGTTCAACTTCAGAGACTGTTCATTTTCCTTCTGTATCTGTCAATCGTCTACTGATGTTGGCAGTTGGTTTAAGTCTCCCATCGTCTTGATATTGTAACAATAATAGACTTCCAATTCCATATCTGATGGTGTCGTATGTAATTACTGCGTCCCTGTTCTCGCAAAAGTTGGCTAAAGACTGGTGGTGTTGTTAGAGCATTTTTAATTCTAGGAGAGCTGTCTGTTCTTTGTCTGCACATATTAATTTTTTATTTTCCATTGTTAACCTTTTTTGTTAAGTCCGTAAGTAGTAATCTTTTAATGGTTGATTTTTCATGTTCATGGTGAAAAATGTTGTTTGTATAATAACATTTATAATATCCGTTGGTTAATTTTTATGTTGATTAGTAGGCCTACAGGAAAAGAGGTTTAACCCCAAAGACCCTTCGTGAAAAATAGGTTCAACGTTTCAAACTGTATCAGAATTTCTGCCTGGGCTAAACTCGTGGCGATCGGTCTATAAATTTATAGGAACAGAACATAAAGTTATTGCACTGTGTAAGTCTATAGTTCAATTTTGGTTCAGTATCGATTGACACATCTTATGCAATTCTTATATTGCCCAACAGACTAATAAATAAGTAAAAAATAAAGAGTTTTTCAATCCTATAAGGTATTTGTTTATTAATTAAAAACTTATTATATTTATATAGTTTGTAATGCTGAGTTAGAATTTAACCATCATTTTCCATGTACTTGACTTCAAAATTCATAATAAAATAAAATTTTGAAAAAGTTTTTATTGACCAATTTGACAGAATTTATAATATTAATTTTTTGTAATGTACTAAATTTGAATATAACATATTGGTTTTTTATACAAGTTATTCACCGTCACACGAACTATTTTCTTTCTATTTTTTTTTTATTTGTTAAATGAAATTTAGTTCGTTAAAATAATTTAATAATTTTCAATCACTTCAGGTATTCCAACGATTAACAAAACTTTGACTTCCTCAAATTTGAAAAGACAGCTGTCTTCTGGAAGTGAAGGAGGAGGTGGATTTGGAGTTGGAGGTGTTAGACGTTGGATTTCATTGGACGAACTTTCACCTCCACAAACCAATGACGAACAATCGTATGTGGATTATGAGACATACAATGATGAAAGTGTTGGTAGCGGTTCTGAATATGGGCTTCGTTCTGAATATGGGCTTCGTTCAGGAAATAACATTGAGGCTAAGAAAGAAAAGAAGCAAAAGAAAAAATCTAATAAACAATCCAGTAAGTAATTGATATACTGTGTAATTTTAGCTAATTAGATTTTTTGGGTAGGTCTGATCTAAAATATTTATAGCTTGGGCACTGATCCTGTCATTTAGAACATGATTTGGAGGTCCATATATATTCCATCTACAATGTTCCCCATGTTCCGATACCCAATTGCCACCCTTCTCTGTCATTACAACTATATATCTCTTGCCAATACTTTGTATCATGACTTCATTTATATTACTTAACCAGCTCTTTCTAGGTCTTTCATATTTAAATTTCCTCCAAGCTTCCACAGTAGAATCAGCTTAAAATTTCTTGTTTGTGGCAACCTTTGAATAAGTTAGAGCCACAATAGTGCTTATCTCTAATATCCAGCCCTATTGTTTGTTACATCTATGACTTCCCTTACACTATCATTTCTTGTTTTTTCCATTTTGTGATCTGCCTGGCTCTTCTCCAAAAATTCATCTCCGTGCCCTCTAACATTTTCTTCCCTCTATCTTTAATATGCCATACCTTTGAGCTATAAATTATTAAACTTTTAGCAATAACTTAGTATATCTGTTTTTATTCTTTCCTTATTGATATTTTCTTCCCACAAGACAAAGTTTCAACATAGCAATATCTTTCTGTCCCTGTACATTATGCCTTCTAATTTATTTCATTTATTGCTCCATTCTGTGTAATTTTAACTCCTAAATATTTATGTTCTATGAACGTTTATATTGTCCATTGTTGAACATCACATCTTGCCTTAGTCTTCCGTTGCACAAATATTTGGTTTTACTCAGATTTTCTTCCAGCTCCTACTTTGTGTATTTTCTATATGTTTGCTGTTATAATTACATCTTTGTAATCTTGGTTAATTAATATCTGGGTGTCTGAAACCATACCATTAAATAATATGTTATCATTTAGAAGCAATCCCATATTTCAAGTTTTTTTCCCCACTCATCTAATACGTCATTTAAGACACACTTGAAATAAAGTTGACTACTATTAAAACCATTTACATTTACATATTTGTATCTATATACCTGTTATTTTAAACTGTATTAGAAACCAAGAGAGATTTTATTTCGTCAGCTAATTGAATGAAAGCACAACTTTCTCAAATGTCACTTGCAAAGCGGTTACCTTGAACAGATGCCGGAACAACAAACACAGTGGGAGAGCAACTTAGGAACCTTACACCTCATTGGTTTCTACAACCTCCTCTCTCAACAGCAGACATTGATGGTTTCTACTGTAGTGTCTGATTTTGATGAAATTTGATAAAATTTACTATCTGCATTCATTTATGATAACTATAATATTTACTAACAAAAACCTCAATAAGATTTTACTGACAATGACTACATTGTTAAGTTTAATTGGATATTTACCATATTTTTTTTTTTTAATACAAAATTAATACATAAGGTTTCGAGACTATCAATCTTCTCTTGTTATTAAGTGATAAATCTAAAACATGAAAGAAATGAAAAATGTCAATGTTGCCTATGGTCATATTGTTAACTAGTAATTTAAAAAAGAAACTAGGGCTTGAACAGTAATAATAACTAAGACTATGTACAAATGCATCAAAAAAACCGTAAGTCACAGAACTATACAACGTAAAGATTGACAAAGACCATATTGACAAGAGAATTTGTTATGGTCTACTAACTATTGGTGTCTTCTATGCTAATGGTGTGGCTATCTAATGGTGTATTTGAGTGAACTACTTTTGTCTCCTCTTTCTCAATTTTAGCATATGACCATGTGAGCACTCCTTGTTGAGATTTAACGGAAAAATAACTCTAGGTTCTTTTCTTAGATTACTAGTTTTAGCTTTCAACATGGTTCTAAGTCATGTTGGCAATTTTCACCTTTCTCATGGTCTGTGATTATCTTTTGATTATGACAGTTCATTCATATTCTCAAAAAGTCATGTATTAGTTTATATATAAAAAGATGGCCAATGTTCAGTTGAATTATATGAATGATAAGAACAATCCAATATTATAAAATAAATTTAAAACCAGAACATTGTTGATGAATGTTCTTTTATTTAGCAGTCTTATTTGTCATCAAACTTCTTTGAAGCTGAAGTAAAAAATAGAATTTCATAACTCCATTTTAAAATTGCTATTTTAATTCTAAATTTATCATTGGCTCCATTTTAGATAAAGGAAATATAACGACCTGTGGTTTACATATTCATTGTTTCTTTAATATGAAGTATCATTCAAAAGTAAAAAAAAAGGAGATAGATCACAGAAATAAATTGATATTATTTTAAACGATTGAAATTTGTAGAAATGTGTGTACCTTCGCATCAATGCTTTTATTGTTTCTGTTTTAACATATTCTTTGGATTTGAGTACATTCTCCTACTACTCCTTGCATTGTCCTAATTTTTGTTGATATACTTCACTATCCTGAGCCTTGAAGGAGTTGTTAAGAAGGAAAGAGAGGATGTTACTTGGGTTACGTGTAATAACTCTTATGAGGGAAGAAGAAAATGAATTCATCTACGTCATCAGTAGTTACAACAATGATGAAAATGGAGAAGAATGTTCTCAGACCAGAAATATAGATTATCATAATAATATTCTTGAATGGCCAAAATTGTTATATATATATATATATATATATATATATATATATATATAATATATGTTAATATATAATTAAAATATATATATGTTTTTTGTAGCAAATGAAGAAAAGTGTGAAGCTCTGAACAATCATAAAGTGAATGGTGGTAATCGTGGAGGCAGTAAACGGCCTTTACATATAAATAACAATCTTCAGAGTAAAGTGCCTGTCAGTGAGAAGAATGTTACAAAGAACTCTGGGAAGAATACAAGGCCTCCTCAAGAAGATACTAAAAGAGGTAAAGTAGATAAATACATATAATGGATAAAATATTATGGTCAGAAAAACATTTTGAGATCTTAATTCATATATTTCTTTTGGGCCTATATTACCCTTGACTATAATCTAATAATTGTAAATATATAAATGTGATATACATTTTAATTTGTACTTTATTTTTTAGGTACTAATAGTGTAAATGGAGGAAATAATAAAGGAGGAGTAAATTCAGAAGAGAAAGTCCCTAGTGTCTCTCGTATATCTAGAGGAAGTGGAGGGGGAAACAATTCATCATCCGGTGGGAAGAGATCTCAGAGAACAACCAAAAAAAGAGATGGACAAATGTGGTTTGGTATGTATTTTTGTAATTGATTTATTTTTCAACCTAGTTTCCTTCTAGCTCGATACACTTTGTGCAACTTCTTTATTCTTTAAGTCTTCTAAAAAATACAATTCCTCGAACTCTACAAAATAGGTATTTGTTTCAGCAGTGATGTTTCACTAAATCATTTCTTCGTGATGCAAAGAATAAGAAGTTGTAAGAACCAAATCTGGAGAACACATCTGTATGTGTTGTACCACATTTCAACAAGTTTGGCCATAACAATAACAGACGTGTGTACTGGTGCATTGTTATGATGGAAGACAATTTTTTATTTTTGCTTAGTGGAAGTGTTTTCATCAATAGTTCACCTTGGGAGGCATAGTACCGTCCTGTAAACATTTTTTCTTTTCCCAGGTAGTCCATAAAGATTATACTATGTAAACCGACAAAATTGAGGCCATGACCTTTCCATCCAATGGAACTGTTTTTACCTTATTCAGATCATTATTTGTTCACCAGGAAAAAGCCAGTGTTTTGATTCCACTTTCATTTCTGGAGTACAGTAATGGAGTCTAGTTTTTCATCAAGATATTGTGCTTTAACATGTCCAAACACTGCTTTGAAATGGTCATATGTTCTGATTTTGGTTTGTTTTGTTAGCAAATGTGGCACCCATCTTGCCAGTAGCTTTCTCATATCCAAATGTTAATAAGGATATTAAAAACATGGTAATCTGATATGTTTTCTACCTTAGTAATCTCATGTATCTTCTAGCATTAATTCAATAAATATGTTTTTTATTAACTATATCATCAGCCGTGACCTCATCCATATGTCAGGGTTGCTCAACATCATTCCTGCATGTATGACCTCTAAACTTCATTGAATTATTAGTGATCCATTCCATACAGTGGAGTCGAAATAATACTTTTTTTTTTTTTTTCAGTTTGCTTAATGCTTTTTCCTTGAATTATCAACACAAAAAATTAATTTTTTTCCTTGCGACAGAGAAACACAAACTTATCTGGTTTTGAATGGTGTTCAAAATTTTCTATTAACAGATCTACTTGAAACTTTGTGTATACATACTATAGCAAACATCAAAGTTAAAATGAACTCTTCTCTTATCAAAGTCACAGATCTATCAAACAACCCTGATATGTGGAAAAACATTTACAACTGTTAAAAATGTTTGTATTTTATTAGGAAATATATTCCATGTTTATACTGAGTTTATTTTTAATATTTCTAAGACTATAGAAAAATTGGTGAAATTATATTCCCGAGTAAGCATAAAAGATGCTTATTTATTACTTTAATATTTTGTAGGTTATTAGTTTTTCTTGATTTGTTTAGGTGTTTTGTGCAAGCGATGGCAGGAACAGATGTCTTACTATGCTGTAGTGTTTCTAACATGGTTCCTACATCTTATTTGGGATGTTTCTGCAATGTCTTGTAAATTGCTTTTATATTTGTAAGTAAAATATATCAACATATTAATTAACACAATAAAACATGTCTTTTAAAAGGCTATTATTTTATTAGAATTATTGCAATGAAAATAAAATAATATAAGACAAGAAACTGACAATATCTAAATTATTAGGTAAATTACTTATAAAATTACTCAAGTTTATCATTAAAAGTAAGGGGGAAAAAAAAAAAAATAATAAAAAAAAAAATAAAATAAAATAAAATAAAAAAAAAAAACTAACCGTTAGTTTGTATTCTGTAACAATGCCTTGCTATGGAGAAAAAAAAAACAATAATTTTTTTGTTGAAAGTGTTAAACTATGGAGTGTGAATTACTGGTATATTATTTTATATGTATATAAATATATATCAAATAATGCAAAATATTGTATAAGAGTAAAATTATAGATTGAGAATATGAGGATGAACAAAACCATCCTGAAAATACTGTGGTTAAAAACACTACTAAACGTGAATAAAGTGGTTTTGTTGTGAAAAAGTGTTTATTGTCTTGTTAGTGAATTGACAAAAAAAAATTGTAAGGATATGGTCTAGTTTTAACTTTGAGCAATATTGAGATGTGAAGTTGACGAGTTTGTGTATACAAGGTGTGGGGCAAGTCTAATGGTATAACTTAGAAAGAGAGGGAGAAAAATGCATGTCTCACTACTTCTATATTACATCAGTTCTACTGATCTTTCTATCATCGATTCAAAATAGTTTTGGTCTTTTGTTACATACTAGGTTTGTTTATAATGTCTCAACCTAGATCAATTAATCGACTAGGCCAGGGAGTATCATTACAAAGTCAAAGTAGTGTATTATTGTAAAGTCTTCCAAAAGATTGTAGAAGAAAATCCGAAAAACTCAAAGAATAATGTTAAACATAGAGGTGCTGACTTAGTGGAATACCATTAAGTACGGTAAAAAAATAAAACAGAATTCAACAAATGTGGACAAAATGAGACTTTTACAACAACTGGAAAACCCCAAAGACGGTTAATTAAAATTAGAGAGAGAGAGAGAGAGAGAGAGAGACACACACACACACGCGCACACACACACACACACATTATCAACAGTCTAATGCATCTAGCCTATTACCAACAGTGATAATATACTGGACTAAGTGTGAATAATACGGAGGTTGGAAAAATAATTGACCTTAAACATGTTTGCTGTATTTCCCTTTTTATACATCTTATTGTTCCAAAAATTTGCAATTTTCTCACATTTTATTTCTTGCACATGTAATTTAGTATAAAGAAAGGCAAATTATGAAATAATACATTTTTAATGTTGAATATGAGAATCTTCCTCCAGAGTCCAAAATAGTTTTCTCAAATTTATCGTTCAGATTCTGCAGAAACCTATGTAAACAATGCATATTTTTGCTGCACTGTACAATGGTTTTCCTAGATCAACCGTTCAAAATATAAGTCCAACAGAAAATTTTTCCATTTTAATATTTTTGTAAATAAAATGCCAAATAATGAAAATACAATCAGAAAGTTATAAGTTTTAAGTAAACTAAACTTAGTTCAATTGTTTCCTATTGTAATTATTTACATTTACAAAATGCCTGGCTATTGAACCAAATATCTGCTGCTATCTCGAGTTCACGGAAACTAGAGAGACACCGTGTCTGCTGTCAAAATACTTTGCTCGGGTGTAAAGTTCTAACTGCGTAAGCGCACCAATCAGTTCTAGGCCAACGTTCAATTCATTACCACATGCACACACGCACAGCAGTTCACAATGACAAGTAATATCTATGTTTGACATATTATCAATTCTCTTTAATCAGCGGCAAATAATTTTCTGTTTATTATAATAATATAATGTTCTGTAAAATTAGAATTAATTAAATGACGAAATACACAATACTTTCTGAATACTACAAATTTACAAAAAATAAAAATAAGTAAGTCTAAATTAGAATTTTTGTCCCAATGTATTGACAACGTTTCACCCACTTAAGCTGTCTTACTGATAACATCATATTGCTGTCTATCAATTACGTAACATATAACACATACGTTTTATGTTTTTTCTTTATCACCTTTCTTTTTAAATATTTACAATATTTAATTAGGAGAATAGGTACATGTAATGAAAATGGAACATATGAAACTACATTTATGTTTACTGTACAGTATATTAGTCTGTTAAACTATTGAATTCGATTAAAAGTTCTGCAGGAGTTATTACAAATTTCATTGTTTTAGCATAAACCTTTTCTTCAGAGATAAATTTTACCAATTATTCCATAGAAATTTCCTTCAATTACACTTTATTTTTGTGAGGTAATTAAATATAGAATTGTTCTACTTCTTAAATTTTTGATTTCATCATTAGTAAGGTATGTAAATATATATATATTTTTTAAATCACAACTTTATCCAATGTTTGCCTTTAGCTAATGAGTAACAAAAACCACAGTATTTTTTCTCTTCTATTTATTTGACACATGTTGAAGGCAACAAGATGAATGAAGTAAATCTATTTCCAGTCAACTTTCAGGTATCTTTCCTTCCAAAGGTCTGCATTATTTATTTAACTTGTAAAAAGGAAATTTTTAGTACAATAAGGCAGAGTTTAATCTAAAGCTCAGGTAGTTCTGTGTCTGATCTTTACAGAACCCATAATTTTTGGAGGTTTTTATTTTAATTATAGCCGATAGGGAATAGCTGGCGATAATTATAGCCTTTCTAAAAACATAAGACTACCTACAGTTTTATTACCCTAAACTATAAGCAGATATTTTTATAGAATGTAAGACATTTAATATAGATACGACATTTGGTTTCCAGTTTGACAATCCTCGAACATTTTCAATTTCGAATTTTAAAAAATTATACCAATTTTGAAAAAATAGATTTTCAGTTAGTTTTTTACTTATTTGGCTAGTTTTTTTTTTTTTACAAATAATGATCAAACAATTATATCAGAATTAATTGTACTATTATTAAAGTCAGATGTAAACTGTAATTTCTCCTACTACAGGAGGCTGTACATGTATGAAAATGGGAAGTTTTGTCTGTTGAGGCGCATAGACTTGATTACAATTAATACAAACACCCGTTCAAGGCGAACTAGTTCTCCCACCTCGTTTCCATTACGCTTAATGCTAATCATTGTGTTAACACTCGGTTAATTATGTTATTACATTTTTAAATTTTGCATAAAATAGTTAACTGAAATTCGCACTTGTTAAGTTCACATATTCATGAATTTTTTATTCTTATTTACGAAACCAGACATTTTTACTTTTATTTGGCTCAAATTTTTTTTTCTTGAACCCGAAAAATCTGGGCTCTTCGATAATTTTATAAGCTACAGTTAAAGTAAGATTTCATAAAAATTGTTAGATTAGATTTGGGTACATAGTACATGTTAAGTTTATTTTAGAGGGTTTTTTAGACCTACTCTAGCTCTGTCATCACCACTTTCATCGAAACAATTTCTTAATACTTTAAAAATAATCAGATTCTTAAATGACAGAATATCCATATATTAAGGGGGTGCTGTAGCCAATTTATAAAACATTATCTGGATAATTCTTTTCTGAATAATTATAAATGGTTTTTATTGAGTAATATGTAATTGACCATTATTGACAATAATAATCAAATATGTCAATCCCTATAGAATCAATCCGTATTCTGTTTTAGAGCTAACAAGCGTGTAATAAATTGCATATGTTTCTTAATAAATAGGATATTTTAATTATTGATATTGTATATAGTGAATATGAAATTTCCAATTTTAACCTGGAATTAAGAAATAAACACAAACATCTAATATTATCTATGTTGTATGTAACGTTCACAGTTATGAGATCTTTATATCGAGATATATTTGATTGGGAGAAATGGAATAGTTGCAAGTAACGTGATTAATCAATAAATTTAATGAAATTGTAAAAGATTTTATTGCATCGATTATTTGCGTTCAAAGACAAAAAACTATAATTCAGAAGTTGAATGTTGACAGACAGGCGAAATTTCAGGGTTGTTAAAGTTACATTACTTTGCATGTGTATGATTTAAAAAAACAATTGGCAAACTTATAAGAGATGTTAGTTTAAGATTTCATAATTAATTGTAATAAAATTAAGTAATTTAGTATATATCTAATGAAATTAAGAAAAATATATATTTTGTAAAATAATTGGAAATAGTTTTGTCAGAAATCATAGTGTGCGGTATTAATCAATAAAAAAACTGATAGAAGGAAAGTGCGTAGTAGGGACATGCGTAATCCAAGATATCAAAAAATACAGACTACTAGCGAATGGGTCTCCAAGAAGAGTAGTTCTGAATTAAAAACGCTCAAACTCCATCATAAGCTGATTGCCTGCTCTTCCAGAGCTACGATCAATGCCCATTTTAATGTTTATACCATGTTTTATAATTTTAACTTGAACTATTAAGTAAATTGAACTTTTTACTTTAAGAGCAGCTGAGATTAATAGCTTTAATAATAAAATGAAGAAAAATCATGTAAAATGTAATAAAGGGACTTTTGTGAAGAAAACAGTTATAATAACTTAAATAAGAAACTATTGTTTCAAATAGTTTGAGTAAAAATGAACTTTCATTTGGGACATCATAAGTAGTGACAGACATTTTCTATTAGTGAATTAAATAAGAAAAAGAACTTTATGAATTCTTACTTGAAATTTGAACTTTATGTATACTTATAATATAAAATATGTTTGTCATTTACAGGAATCTTGTCCTATAATTTGTTTAATATGAAATGTATGTATTTCAGGAGGAGTTAAGCAAACTGCTTAACCAAAATATGTATGTTAATATAGGCTATATAAATTTTTTTGTAAATAAATGTATGTATTTCAGAAGTTTTTCATTATCATTTATCATATAAGAGTACATTTTCCTGAAATTCACGATACAAGAAAAGAGTAAAATAAATAAGTGTTCGTGCTTTTCTCACACGAACACTTATTGCCTGACAATTTAAAGTAAATTCTTGGCAGTATAAAATTAAAATTAAATAAATAAATATATAAATTCAGGCCTTCAGTTGTAATTGAAAGGTGATGAAAAATAAATTATTACAACGTGTTCGATGATGGGTATAAACAGTTCTTTACTCTACAAACTAATTAGTGATATTTTAACAGTCAAGAGAAACTTATATTATTTATATATGAATATATAATGAATAGATAATTTATTTATTGATATATTAAAAATAATACATTTAATCTTTGGGCATAGTACTATGAAATTGTTGGTGAACCAAAAACACAACATACCAACATCATGTTACATATCAATTTTGAATTCTTCAAAGTTATCTGCCTTGTAAAACAAAGCCATATCATCAGCAAGGCAATTACTTTCTCTTAAATGACCTTCACATAGATTATTGACATATATAAAAAATAATTTAATGTTACAACAGTCGGTACATGATGGAATTCCATGATAATGGAAATAATGAGATGTTGCTCGAAAATGCCTAACGACGAAACATATATGTCGCAATTAAAGCTGTTTTGTGGAATTGAATAATCGTCTCATTATTTCCAATATATAAAAAAAACAATGGTTCTGAAAATGGAGATCCTTGTGGGTTACCATGTTTTATATTCTATACCATAATAAGAGCTTCTCCTACATTTGTTTGTTGAGTTCTACCTCTCAAACATGAACGAAACCATTAACCACGATACTGAGAAAAAGCTCTTCATCACCAGAACATTAAGATGTTGGCTATCATGGCAGTTTAAAAGAGTGAATCAATTCAAATTGGTATAGTTTACTAGTGATACAAATGTCACAGATAATACATGGATGGTTTTTTGAGTTTAATCTTTGAAGATTACTAGATAGACTTTGTCTAGTTGCAATTGGTATAATATTAATCCTTAAAATGCGGTTGCGCTTATAATGTGGCACTGTCCATTGTTCAACTCGCGGTTTGCACCTATAAACGCAAAAACATACACACATGTTTAGATAATTCCATAGTTCACAAAACTTCCGATAAGTCAGAGCGATGCTTCCTGCATAGGTCTTGTCAATCCGTGGTCTGTCGCCATGCAAACCGAAATCTGTTTTTGTAGGTTAAATCAACACAAAATACAGCTATAGCCGTGAGTTGTTTCAATCAGCTGCTCTTTCTTTGTTTTGACTCTGCACTGTTGCTCGCGTGAAAGTTGCAGTTTACATTGTGTTTTGGTTTATGCAATAGTCCTCTGTTAGTTTTGTATGTATTAACATACGTAGAAGAAATGTATACCTTATTGTTTGTCAGTCTTTTTAAGTACTGATACCGGCAAATAGCTTCTTTTTTTTCTTCAAATATACATATAAGTTGTAAATTCTAAATTCTATTTTATTTTTTTAAATCATTAAAAATTAGTTTACAAAATTAAAAATCTGTTGTAATTTAAAGAATTACTGATGTAGTTCTAATTTTTAGTGGACATAATAAATCTTGGTAATTAGTGTATTATTTAGTAAATATTTGTACAGAATATCAGTAGTTGTAGAACTTGGGAGTAACAAGGTTTTTATAAAATTAAAAGTAAATTAAAATACTATTTTAAAATTTCTAAAATGTTCCGTGACACTCTTTAACACTTGATAATAATTATCATTTTATTTCACATTTCAGATGTGCAGTTTCTGGAGAAACTAGTCTTATTTGGTTAACATGGCTAAAGAGTAAACTGAATGCTTTGGTAAGACTAGTCTGCGGAGAATCATGGTTCAGACGAACTCCGCCTCCTACAAAACCTCCAGAACCTGTTTTGCCTGGGGGGTTAACTAACAACATATCGCTTCCTGCGACAGGCGATGAAGCCATGAAGAGGCTTCTTGCTTGTAAAGGAAAAGATCCATACAGGTAAACCCTTAATATATGCACTAAATCAAAAACTCTGTCAATTTTGATTTTTAATTATACAAAGAATTTAAAAAAATATATTAAACAAAAACAATAATAATAAGTACTTGGTATTTTGTGTAGTGTTGCTGCCCAAGTAAACAAAACACAAGCTAGGTTTTTAAAACTAATGGTATGGCGATTTTTATATTTCAATTTTAATTAACCTTTTTGAGACGCAACTTGTATTTTAAGCTTACTGAACAAGACCAAAGTAAAATTTACTGTTACTAGGTTTTTACAAAATAATTGTCCCTCGTTTATACCTGCCACAAGCTGTACTGCTTTTTATTTTTTCACATATTTTCATAGTATAATGGGTCAAAAATCGATACAGAGTTTATTGCAAATCCATCAGTTTTAAGGCCCTTGAGTGTTTTGTGGAGTGATGTCTTTTTGTCATTTGTGCAGTTTTTTACAACTCAAATGTATGAACCAGTTGTAATCAAATTTAGTAAGTTGGCACATTTTGACCATTTCTCAGAATACTTTCTTTCACTTTTTTTAAAATTCCAAAATTTTGGTGTAATTGCCATAGTGAAAAACAAAGTTACGATTTTCATCAGATTTTCTTATTAATCAAATAAAACCTGTTTGTCACCATTTCTTCAAAATTGCTCGTTCTTGAGCATTCTTTGATAAATCGAAATATCGGCTATGTAGCTGTAATAAAAAAGTAATTTATAAAAATTTGCTCTACCGATTTTGTTCAAATATTTAGTGTAACGCAAAAATGAATGACCCTTGCGCAAAATAGTAAGTAAAAAATATTACAGTTCACCAATAATTGGCAAAAAACAAAAAAATGAACCTTCACTCCTGTCGATAAAAACTTAATTTTTAATAAAATACAAATCATTTTGATGACGGATTTATGGCACAAACAAAGCAAGTTTGTGCTTTATTTAAATATGTAAATATTTCTACAGTGATGGCGTCCATTTTCACCTTATTAACTGACAACTACCGAATTGACATTTTAAGTGACAAATTAGTTTTGTGCAATATTTTTGGTGCTGTTTATTTTTGTAATATAAAGAAGCTTTTCATGTGCTGAAGTGATGAATCCCCCCCATAATATGATTCCATAGTTCAAGTTAGAATGTATAAGCCGGGAGCCCATGATAGTGTTTAGAGTTTTACAAAGATTTCAATAATTCCTGAAATTCCTCAGTATGAAGATCCAAGAGCAATTTAAAAAAAAAAAACTATATGGTATTACTAAGTTAGTCTATTGCTTCTCAATTAAACTTTTGGCTGCTCACATAAAGGTTACTTCTCTTACAACGAGCTTTCAGAATTAAGTTATACCTTTGGCTTAGTGTCTCTCAAACACCAATGCTACCAAATACCAAAACCTCATTCCTTAAAATATCTCTGATGGAGAGTTCTTTCTGCTTCATTACCAGCCTGTTAAGAATAATATTTTGAATATCACAGTGAATAAGGATATGTTTAATTGTCTCTACTTAGCCACATGCTTGGGATAAAGAGAAATATGACAAATTGTGTCTATTCAGATATGCCTGGGTAATAATATTCTTAGTTCATGTACAGGCAGCAAAAGTGAACAATTTATGGCACTTCCCGATAAAAGGATGCCTCAGTGGGTTTGCGCTAAATTTTGAAGGGGAAGCAGCTTAAAATTGCATTTCTCCATTAATCAGTCTAGGTCCAACTAAAATGTTGCTTTACTGCATCCAAACATCCACTAAGAGAAATTTGTTTCAAAGAGTGCAGGTCTCAGTTTGAATGCTAGACCAGCTAGGCAATCCACTCTTTCATTTCCAAAGATTCCACAAGAAACTTCAATTTTGACGCTTGGTCATAGAAGGCTAAACCAGTGAGTGCTATCTATTGGACAGGATAACGAGATTCCTTATCCTCTCCAATAGATTCATCTGTGAAGATCCAGTTGTTTATATTGCTTATATTGTTAACAATATAACTTTTTGTTTTCTTTCTATTCCTAGTATCATCAGAGCAACATCTTTAATCAATCATGATGTAATGGAATTTACAACTAGGGAGAGCTCAGGAATGAACGATGTTCGTTGTTCCAAGTTTAAAATGATATATGAAACTACTGCAGGACAAGTTTCTCATTTTCCATGTTGAGGGGTGGAGGAAGTGCCAGAAATTTAAAGTGCTAACATTTTGAAAGGATTTTCTTAAGAAAATAACTTCTGACATTTAGTTCAAGGCAAAGCTGCTGTCCAATATCCAGAGGCATGATAAGGACGAATCAGCTCCACCCCCTCACAGAATGGATATTGCACAGACCTTCTCACTTGCCCAGCTCCGAAACTAAATAAAAACAAACTAAAACTAATAATTATCAAAAATGTCTGTTGATTAGTTGTTAATTAAAATGAATTTGAATCATGATGCTTTCTGTGAAAAAATATTCAAATATTTAAATAAGAGTTTAAACTTGTTTTGTTTGTGCCATAAATAGTTTCTCAACGTAAATCATATTTGATTAAAATCGAACTTCTAATGATGGTGAATAAATAAATTTTTTTCTTCCAAATATTCATTAACTGTAATATTTTGTTACTTAGGATTTTGCACACAAGTTTGGGTCATTAACTTTTACATTACACTAAAATTTGAACCAAATCAGTGAGAGTTGATTTTGAGAAATTATGTATCTTATTGTAGCCCCATGGCCGATTTTTGTTTTACTATAACTCACTAACTCGATTTTTTTTTTAAGGATGCGACCATTACATTTTTAAGGGTCTTTAGAGGGCATACTTTAGCCAAATTGACTAAAATTGATTTTGAGACGATTTTTTGTGTTTTATCTCTACCTTCAAATTTTGAGTTATAAAATGAAATGAAAAACCTCCTTAGATATAGCCAAATATTCTGACATACCAATTTGATTAAAATAGATTTAAGTGTAGATCATGCTTATTCTAGATCATGGCACATACATCAGATAGACACAGATATATCTGTAAGCAACTCTATATCGATTTTTGACCCTGATATAACTTTTACTTTGTATATATGTCTCTCTGTATAAAAAAAATCATGAACTTTGATCTGTTTTCACAGCATTTTAGGAGTGACAGGTCACTGTACTGATGATGATATCAAGAAGTATTATAAGAGGCAAGCAGTTTTAGTACATCCAGATAAAAACTCACAACCCGGAGCAGAAGAAGCTTTTAAAATTCTTGTACATGCCTTTGAACTGATAGGTGAACCTGTAAGTATTATGTTGATTATTTTTTGTTGACTAGATTGTTATTTTACTCCAAAAAAAAAACATTACAAAATATTGCATAATTTTCTCTCACACCCATGTAAGAAGATGGGTCGCCATTTCTCTGAAACTGCTTATATACTACATGAATGTGAGGAAAAAAGTATTGAAAGGTATTTAAATAGAGATCTAACTATATTTCGCTTCTGAAACTCGCCCTAAACTTAAATTATTTTTTTTGATTGAATTCTAATTTAAAAATTATGGTTGTCAAAGTTTTTTTTTTCTTTTTTACTAATTATTCCTGAATTGTTATATTTCTAACGATTTTATACATAATGGGTTACTAATCTTCACATTTTACAAAGATTTGATCGCTGTAGAGCTGATTTTAAGAACTCATATCTTTTAACTGTTGACTATTATTTTGTTTTACTGACATTTTTGTGAAGTACATTTTGTTTGTGTCCTTAGAGGCTTCATTTTATCAAATCATTAGAGTCGATTTTGAAAAATCAAAATTTTGTTTTTATCGTATGAAAATAACCCCAGATTTTCAATTATTGAAAAACGTCTGAAGTATGCACAAAGTATGTGTGGCCAAGTATGCACATTCCAAAAATTGATAAAAAAGTATATGTTGATTTGTACTGTGCAAGACTGACAAATTTTGTGTGTGATGACAGATTTTTGAGCTCAAAGGACCTCGATTTTTTTTGTTTATTTAAAGATGAAAAACCATCTCCTTAATTAAAAATAGCATAGAATTCTCCTCAACACAAAACCAACAACTATTTCAAAGTGAGAAGATAAGTTATACGACCCCCTAGCCATCGATTGCTAATATTGTAAGAGTTAAAAGAGAACAAGAATTGGTCAAGAGAGACCTAATAGGAAAGATGAAAGCTATGGATCTTCTCTAAGACTAGTTGATGAAAGGTGTAGTTCAGAAGATGAGATATAGGAAAATCCCTATTCTCCAAATATTCTAATTGTATCAGGGTATATTATAACAAAAGTTGGTCAAAAGAGTCCTGATAGGAAATATAAAAGAGAGGTATTTTATTCCAGATGAAGAAATACCTCGAGTACCTCGGGATTTCCACACTCATACTTAACTATTAGTTTCCGATTGGTTAAGGGACCTCAGGAACATTATATTAACTAAACAATCAACATTGATATTTTGAATCTTTATACTGCATATATGCGAAAAAATAAAATGAATTGTTTTGCAATTTTCATCAATTTCGTACCTTTTAAACTAGATACATTTAATATCAGCCTGATACTTTATCTCAGACCAGTGTCTGTAACTGATACACTAAACTGGTAAGTAAAAATGTAAGCTACATTCTGTATCACTTTATAATTAATTATGAGGTAGTTAATTTGACTCTCCTTTGCATGGTCGAGCAGCAACTGACTTTACATTGTTAAATAAGCGATATTTAAACTGATACTCTAAAGCTGATAATGGTCGTATGAAAACCATGTTTTCGATTCCTACTCTGTGCCTGTTACTCACTTTGCATTACTAAACTGATATGCTGATGCTGGTACTTTAGACTGACACAACAGTCATTGTGTATTGTGTTTTTATTTCTAATTTATTATATCAGTACTATGTACCGCTTTATTTTCCTCCACTAACTTATCTCGCCAAACAAATCTTATAATTATCACTCAATTAAAATACTTTAATAATATCATATTTACAAAAAGTATCAGATATCAAGAAACCAGACAATATCGTTGTATCAGGCATACAAAATCACGTAATATCAACATACTTTTTACATATCTTTACAGTCTTGATCTGATAGCACATTTTTGTTATAATGAGGACTTATATCAGGTATCAGTATCAGTATCATTGTATTAGGTGCGCAAAATCACGTAATATCAACATACTTTTTACATATCTTTACAGTCTTGATCTGATAGCACATTTTTGTTATAATGAGGACTTATATCAGGTATCAGTATCAGTATCAGTATCAGTATAAGTATCATTGTATCAAGTGCACAAAATCATATATCAACTGTACTTTTACACTCTTGTTCTGATAGAACCCTTTAATAATTTTTGTTACAATGAGGATATTATAAACTTCTTAAAACATATACTACAATTTTAAATTTAATTAAATATATCAATATCAATCAACATTTAGAAATGTTCGCTCATTCGCACAGGAAAATATGTCAAATTTATAAATGGTTTGCAAAATTAGTCTATTAATATACCTATTCTTATGAAAAACACACCTGATTAATAGCAGTTCTTATATATGTAAAATGTGGATTAAAGTTATATGAAACCAAAATATATTCTTTATAAAGTTATCTTGTTTTTTTTTTGTGTCATGTGACTTTTTTAATGCTTCTTTGATGCATTTTGGAGCTTTTAACCATCAGATCCTTCTTTCTTCTGAGGTCGTTAACACAACATTAATATAAAACATAAATACAACACTTTACATATATTAAAAAGTGATGCGTAAGGTGTGCACAATGTGATTCTTCAAGACCAACTGTCGTTGGAAAATCATACAACTATACATATTAATTAAAACTGCTACATGTATGCAAGGAAGGAAGATATATGATGCTGTCGAGGAGTTAAAAAATTATATTAATTAAAAGTATTTAAAAATAATAACATCTGTTACTGAATAACCAACTTAATTTTTCCTCAAACATACATTATGGTATACTGTAGCTATCATATCTAAGATAAGGGAATCTCAAGGATCGTTATAGTATTCTACAAACATAAGATGACAGTTGTTTTTTAAGAGTCATATCTTACTCATCATGTTTTTAATATGTGGTAAGTGTTGTATTTAGTTTTATATTGATGTGTTGATGACTTCAGAAATGAGAAGGATCTGATGATGGAGTAAAATCACCTAAACATATCAAAGAAGTGTTAAACAAAGTCATGTGATGGAGAGAAAATTAGAAAACTTTCTGTTACAAGGGCCGTTCAGAGAGTAACCTCCGTTTGATTATAAATACAACAAAGACATAGATATATATTATATACATTTTAAACTAGTTTTCAACTATTTTCTATGTAATCAGCATTTTAATTTAGAAGGGATGAGACAATTCAGAGTTTACAGATTATAATTATTTATAATAAGCGATTACGGATTACAATTATTGGTGTTTAGTGGTCATTAAATCATTTCTCACGGTTCGTTTTGTAAAATAAAGATAACAAATATAATAGTTTATTATACAGTATTATACAAAAATTAACTTAACTGTATTTTGTTGAAATATCATTAAACATTATGATTATTTTAATAATGGGTTGTTACCAATTATGTATGACCTCATTAAATGTTTTCAAAGTTAGCATTTTCCATTACATAATGTTTGTAGGACAAGGATTAAAGTAAAAGTAATAAATGTATTCACTTATAATTTTTACATTAATTCAATATATTGTAATTGGTTTAACTAAATTTTAATTGGTGATTAGATATAGAACTCCCGTAAGCTTCAAAACATATATTTGAAATGCAGCCTGGCAAGTTGTGTAACAAACATAATATTGTATATTATATACAGGGTGTCCAGTAATTACGGGATCAAACTTCACCATTTGATTTTTCAAGTCAAAATATACAAGACATTTCTAATAAAGCATAGTCCTATCTCGCTTAGTTTTCCGTCTGTCTGTGTTTTTTAGTAAAACATTTTTATCTTCGAAGTTGATAAAGGTATAAATTTAAAACTTTACATACCTGTTAGTATAACAAAGACCAGTATTTAAAAAAAGTTTTAAATAATTACAGACAGACAGACGAAAATAAGGGGAAACTAAGCTTTATTAGAAATTTCTTGTATATTTTGATTTGAAAAATCACCTGGTGAAGTTTGATCCCGTAATTACTGGACACCCTGTATAAATGTTTAGATGCAGGGAATAATGTTCTATCCTCTTGTTAACTTTTATTATAATAAATAAATATTGCTTGGTTTTATAAATCGGAATAAAAAATTGTTTAAATAAAGCATGAAACGTATCCTGCTCCCACTCATCTGTGTGATAAGAAAAGATATTTTAGAGTGTTCTGTCATTTAGAGTGAAAGAGCAAACCTAGTAAATGATATTGTGGATGATTAATACCTTTCAACTTGTTTACTGTTATATTACTAATTCTAAACTATACTACATCTGAACTTACACTTCTACTTGTGAAATAAAACTGTAGTGTGTAGATAAAGTCTCTGTGTTACAACCAAGGTTGTTTCCACAAAATGAATTATTTTTGGAGGTCCACTTTGGAAAAATTTACTCTCTGAATAAATGAGAAAACAAAACTTTTTATTTTTTCCATACTTGTTTTTATAATAGTTTATTGTAGTTTTGAAATAAATATTAAGACTTTTTGTGAACAGTGACCATAATTTTTATATACATAATAATATACATCTATGTACAAAAATAAGGAATTTTACACCAAGGTGTAACATTTTACACTTCTTTTTTCTTTCTTGTGTAAACTATTTATTACCATTAAAACTATACATTTTTGGAAACTACATAAAATAATGTTTCTTTTCTATATTTTGGATGTCTAAATTCTAAGCTTTAATGGTGAAAACATGAACTTTTTTTTTAAACAACAGTTCTACAATTTTCTTAAAACAAGTTCAAAATTTCAATTTTTAATTTTTTTTACATAAATTGACAAACAATTATATATAACAATTTGCATTTATCCTAAACTACCACTACAGAGAAAAATAAGTGTCAATTCTAGGGTTAACTTTTGTATCAAGTTGAATTAAGGGTTGCGTACTACCACAGGAATTTTGCAACATTGTGATGGTCTATATACCTAGAACATCACTGGCAAGCAATTAAGTTCTTACTTATGGCACCAACCATATTTTTAGTCCTAGACACATGTATGCAAAAGTAAATTCTGAAAAAAAAGAAGGAAAAAAAAACCAAATGAATCTTAGAAATCAGAATTATTTATGACATCATTATCATCATTATGACAATTAAATATTATTAAATTACTTCAGCGTAAAGTAGTATTTTCCTTCTGTTCCAATATAAAGGTCATTACAGTAGTTATATTAACAATTTAAAATTTGTGTGTTTTTACAACTGATAATTTGGATGTTTATAAACAAATTCCTGCTTATTATATCAGTTTATCTTTTTAATGAGAAATTGATAAGGTTATGGACAACTGCATGGATCAGTTTCGTCCTGGTATTGCGCACCCTTAACATTTAACATCCATAATTTGTAACATGCTTTATATTTTTATATTGAAAGTAAATATGGCGAGTACTTTAGGAAAGACGCAGTGCTTATGACCGCTGTGTGGCAGAAACACATCAGGTGGAACAAGCCTGGAGTGAATTAAGTGAACTTCTAACACAACTCCATCACAAAATGGAGTATGCTGCAAATACAATCAGGTAGGCTATTGTAAATTTGTTTTATATATGTAACGAAGTGTGAGCATCTACAGTTACCTGTGTCAATTTGTTTGATGCTGTAAATAAATATTGGGTAAGTGCAATTTAGTTTGTCTACTGAACTGAAAAACCTAGCATTTCTAAGATTTGGTTGTAAAATTTGAAATTTTCAAAACTTTTTGTTATGCTTGAATTATTTTTCTCAGAACAAAAGAATAATAATATATTACGAAGAAATACTAGTAGTATTTTGTTTTTATTTTCCCCTTGTTTATATATAAAAAATTTCTTGATCACCATCGCTTAGGAAGAAAAGGTTATAAAATAGAGACTCCTAACTACAAATACTTTAATAGCGTTAGGATCTAAAGAAAAAAAAAAGAGTTGTTCAATAGAAACATAAAAGGAAAATTGAATGAGAGGGATCTAACCCAAGACTAGATAGTGAAGATCCAACTAGAGTAAAGCTAATGGATAATGGTGGATTGTTCATATTATTGATATAATTTATTCGAACATTTGATATATTATAATTAATTCGTATTGTTAGGAGGGTATTTTCAGTGTCCATACAAAATCTAGGAATACAATCTTTTATTAAAACTAATATCACAAGTCAATATTTTGCTAAAAATAACTTGCACTTGGAATGCATATAAAACAAAATGTTTGTATTTAAATTTAAATATGAAAGATAACAACAATGGTCTATGTGTTGTTGATTGAAAAAGTGCACTCAGCAAAGTTTCTCAGTTTGATTATTGATAATCAGTTAACTTGGAAATAGCATATAAACTGCATATGTAGAAAATTATGTTCAAACATATATTTTATGAGGTCAGTGAAAACATTTGGCACTGTTAGTGCCATGCGTTTGGGTTACTATGGGCTAATTTTTCTTTATTTAAATTATGGAATATCCGTATGGGGGAACTAAACCAGTCACAATGTGATACGAGTATTCACATTACAAAAAAGACCTGTGAGATTTGTAGCTGGTCTAACCCAAATGAAATCTTGTAAACATAACTTTTGAGGAGCTGTCAATATTGATTTTCCCAAGTATGTATATTTTGAAGTAATTATGTACTACAATTATATATATATATATATATATATATATATATATATATATATATATATATGCTTACTGACGAATGACAAGTACATGGGTATAACACCAGGAAAAGAAACGACCACCAAAGGAGGTCATACAGACTGGGAAAGCCTAAAAAGCTGCCAAGTCGAGCTGGTGTTATTCATAATAAACACCACAACAAATTAATACAAATAGAGGATAAAAATTCATTTAAAACAGCCCGAGAAAGTTATTTCTTTTGGATCCTTTTATTTGGTGGAGAGTTGTGACTGGGAAATTAGAAATAACACCATGAAATAAATATTTTCGCAGCTGATTCTGGAGTTGGAAAGGTGTTTATGATGTGTGTATTACATGTTTTTTTAATGGTGGCAGTATTTGTACATAAGGTTTATTATGTTGTTTTGAATTAGTGCAGCATTATCAGTCAACTTGTCTACACTAGTTGAGGTTCTCGGTTGACAAACATGTTTGTTTTCAACTCTCGCCTAATTTTGAAATTTAATGTTGTTTTACTCTACTTTCAGAAAGCACAGAAATATTTTTGTCTACAGTTGTTGACAAAATGGCATTTTGTTCATTTAAATTAGTTTGCAAAACAGCTGATTTCTCAACAGTTTCACTTTGCCCACTACTTTGCCCACTCCGAATGGCAACCGAACAAAACGAAATTTAGGTTAAGTTTATTTGAATTGATTTATAATATACAGGAAATGTCCCGTATGTAGGTTAGATTAATTCTTACATGTAAAATAACATAAATAAACAACAAAACAACGTTTTAAAGTTGAAAAAGGAAGTAATTATTCATGAAGATGATTGACAGTGTATGTACACGGATAGTATTTTTCGTTTGCCAAGTTTTGAAGTTGGCAATCCCGTTTCCAAATAACAATACCTAAGTTATTTGTAATATTCATAAATAACCTCAGTTTTGACGTGAGAACTTCTACTCAGTGTTTTTTTATTTGTCACAAAATAACAACTGTAGACAAATTATAATGTGCAATTCGTGAGCAAAGTGTCTTTTTTAAACTCGGTAAAATTGACGCACTCAGCAAGCCTCGTGCGTCAACATTTTTCTCTCGTTTAAAAAAGTGCCACTTTGCTCACTAGTTGCACAAATAACTATTCATAGTCCCATAAGAAAAACTGGAAAAAAATCTCATACATTTTTGGGACATTTTGTACATGGTACTTAATGTTTGGCTCACTCTGTAAATAGAAGAGGGTTCAATTCTATTTATGTCACTACTTTAATTAGAACCCAAAATATTAAGTAGTTCTGATATTTTTTGAACACTCCGTCTGTATGTAGTGAGAAAAAATCACTATAACATTTTTGTTTTTGGTCACTATTTCAACTGTTGTGAATTCTATAAATTATTAATATAGGCCTAGTGTTAAAATTTTATAAACCTGAACATGGTTATGTATGTTAATGATTCTCAATTCAATTGAAGTTTAACTTATTAACCTGTACGACAAAAATTTTAAATAAGTTTGAATAAATAATTGTGGTAAGTTTAATTATTTTATTTTACAGGTGTACAAACTGCGGGAAACGACACAAACGTGTTGTAATGCAGAGACCATGCTATGCTGCTCGTTTCTGTGCTCAATGCAAGATACATCATTCCGCTCGAGAAGTAAGCAAATCAAATATTGTTAGTTATTGAATATTTGTTATTCTTACGCTTTTGAATTACGAAGTATGGACTGGATTGTCTTAAAATTTGATATCATATTTTTTATTGTTTTAGATGTTTTGAATCCCTAGAATTAAGAATGATGTTTATCTGTCACTTAATGTCATATTTGCCATACATTATATCAACAGATAGTCTACACATTGTTTGTTGTTTGTAGAACGATTTGAATTTGGACTGTATCGTGTAAGGGTAAGGGAAATAAGATTTAGATGAAGAGTGATTGTACACATTTTCTTTAGAATGTATAGTCCAAGTTTGAATGACTAATAATTTTGCACTTTGGTTTAGCGTAAATGTCCCAAGCAATGGTTAGACTGTGATAAAACTTAAGTGATGGTGATGAAAACATAGGCTGGCTCCAAATGTATCTAAATTTTAACTATGGCTCCAATTTTGATGGAACTTGTAACATTTTTAATAGTTGATTTCAAATTTTTCATAAGGTTTTCATAATGACCTGGTCCCCATCGTCCCAAAAATTTACAATTTTGAACAATTTATATTATCTTTGATAATGGTGGATATGGTTTGTCTATATAATTATTTCTTTATTATTGATATGGTTTGGTTAGACATTTGCCATCATTTGTATATAAAATCAATTCTCAATGTTTTGAGGGTTTAAATCAACTCCTGTTTTCAAGTAGTAGAACACAATTTTTGCAGTATCTGATTTAAACATTCAAGTATTTTTTAAGTATACTGATATTTAAAATTTTGTTAAATTTCAGTATTTCAAATATTTCTAATATAGTAAACACCCTGTAAAACTAAGATTTAAAAAAAAAATTTATTATTAAAAATAAATGTCTACAAACATTGCTCTAACTTCCGCACAATCAAAACCTAGCCCAAAGCATATAAAAAGCATTCATAATGTGAAATATCTCGAAATCAACATTAGTAATTTTGATGCAATTTGAATGTACATTAATATTAACCAAACTAATGTACTAAGTTACATATATAAAAGTTCGAGTCAAGTAAACTCTTTTATCTGAAATTGAAATATATAATATCAGAATTAACAAACCAGATATTGTCTAAGAGTAAAATGATTGATTTAGACACCAAAGTGTAATCATAATGAGTAACGTTAAGCCTTATAGAAATGAGATGGAAGAACTAGTTGACCTAACTAGTTAATAGGCGCAGAGCTCCGCAATTTTAGAGCTGTGGTGGTCATGCAGTGGAATAGTACTTATTTTCTGAATACACCTTCTAATGTATTTTAATAATGTAATTCATAAATAATTATATTATATAATTCAAATGATCACATGTTTGAAATTAAAAATAATCTGAAAAATTGTTAAACAAAGTACAAAGAAAAATATTATATCTAAGTAAACAAAGTGCAGTAGCCTCATAAATGTAACATAATGTCCATTTCAGCCTATGTTACACACTTTTTACCTTCAATTTTATCAATATGATACTCAAATTTTACTTGAATTTTTATCTTCAGGTCAGGATAATCCCGGTCTGATTCTTTGACGCCTATGTTTATTTAAGAAATATTTGTGTTATAGGGTGATATTTGGGCAGAGAGCTGGCTTCTAGGATTCCTGTGGCATTATTATGCATGCATGGAAGGAGCTGTGTATGATATAACAGATTGGGCTGCATGTCAAGCAGATAATTTAAAACATTTGAAAGCCAACAGTCATGCAGTGCAGTATAGAATAGTACTTGGAAAGCAATCTGCAAATTATAGAAATAAGGAAAATTACAGGTAAAAACAAACAATATTTACTTAATTTCAGTATAATATTATACGTCTACTAATCTTTATTTGAGGTATATTCTTACCTTGTCTCCATTGCAGTTTCGGGTCATTCGCCTATCACCAGGGAAATTAAAAAACAATTACATCGGTTTAGGACTGTTTAGGATGAGCAAATAACTCGAAACTGTAGTAGAGACAAGGTAAGAATATATCTCAAATAAGGATTTGTAAATGTATTCTGAAATTAAATTTCACTAGTCTGTGGGCTACCACAATTAATTGAATACAATATTTCCTTAATAGGATTGATTTAGATAATTAGCTAATTAACATTAATTATAGCACATATAGATTTAAAATTTAGATTTTTGTACAATATTTGACTGAACAATGTCATGTTTTAACTAGACAATTAGGCTGTATCTTTGTGTGTTTTGTTAAGGTCAATTGTCTAATTAAAAAAAAAAAAAAACTTCCTCACTCATTAAATGTTTGATGTTTTCATTTATGTTGCGCTGTTTTGTTCTTTGTAATATTCTTTAAAACTTGATATAACTTTCATGTAACTTTGTGTGATAATATATCAGTGTGAATATTTGTTATGCTTCTAACAAATTGTGTACCAGTCATAGTAGTGGGAGTAAAGGTTATTATACATTTTTAATGATTTAGTTTGTTTTATTTCAGTGAACCTGATTTGGAGGAGTTCCTGAACAACTTGTATGCTCAATCGGGTACTTCCAACGGGAATGCTAGTGCTAATGATGCCAGTACAAACAGACAGAGACGTAAAGGCAAACGAAAGAAGTGAAATTATCTTGAAAAAGAATAAATGTAATTTAACTTGACTTTATTTCTTTCTTTACTACCGTAGACAGATTTCAAACATTTGCCAAATCGAGACTTTTTTTTCATTAATTTTTGGATGTTATATGTCTGAATTTAAAATAGTTTTTAGTTTGTAATATTATTTTTCTTTATAAATTAGTAGTCTAAATTTCAATAGGCCTATTTTTTTGTTTGCCTAATATCCTAACATTTGTTAATTAGTGGTTTATTTTTATCACACATAATTGTGATTTTACTTGTTTTGGTGATATTTGACACAGCTTAATTATGAATTAGTTTCGTATGTTAATGTTCGTTCTTCTGTATATTTGTTTTTTTATAAATTGTAAAAAATGAAACTTCAATTTCATAGGTTATAATAATAAAAGTATCTGGATTCTAAGTTTTATTACAAAGAAGCGGAAGTATTTAGATTATTCCAACTTCCTGTTCAGATCAGATAAGTATGATTATACTAAAAAATCTACAGAGAGTTTGTCTATGTCAACCGATTACATTTTGTTTATTTCTTTAAATCTTCCATTGATTATGAAATTCGTCTATATTTTCTTTTTTTCTGAATTATATTATTATTTACTTCGTGCTAAATAAAATGCTAAACATTTAAACCACAATGGGTCCTTTCTTCCTACATATGAATGATCATTTACCTCCTCCCCAACTTATCCCTAACCCAGCCATACTTCCTTCTCAACTTAACCTCAATATTTTTTTAAATAAAAAAATTGGGGACGTCTGCCGAGCACTCACTGATAGAGTAATCCTTATAAATCTTCAGCTGCAACCGGAACATATGTGTCAAATTTTCAGAAGCAGCCTCTGTCTGGTCTTTCTTACTGTTTCCTTTATTTTCACTAATCCTTCATCACTTTTAACACTTAAGAATTACTTTCGTCTTCTGTTTCAGAATATTTCTTAAGAATATTGCCGTCGCCTTGCAGTTTTCTTCTTTTTATAGCATAACATCAACTAGGTTCTCAGCTGTAGGCATGCTCTTTACCTCTTTTCTCTCTCTCTCTATACTTCCCATCTAGCACATATATAGAGTGTGTGCTCAATCTTGTTTACCTTTCCATAAGACACATATCCTGGATCATCCCATATATGGAATCTATGTATATAGTACCTGAACTCACAATGTCCCATAAAGGTTCGTGTATATAGAGGTAAACCTTTCAACTGTTGGAACATCCATTTATTTCTCCAAAATAATAATTTTTATCCAGATTCCATTCATTATCGTGGTTTCAACTTTCTAGCCATAGTTCTTCAGTTCTTCTTCTAGTAGCCCTATGGTTCATTCCGCTAGTTCCATGGATATTTACCCTCTCCTCAACAAAAGAGTTATCGAGGGCATCTTCACTAAAACAACCCCCGCATTTGTGGGTACCAATGGTCTTTAGCCTCATTATCCTCTGGAGTCTTCCATCATTTGCTTGTATCTTGCGTATTTAAGAGCATCCTTCCAGATTACAGATCCTTATAGTATGAATGTGCGAGCTCGGCTCTAAATTATAACTCAAAAAAGAAAATTTGAATTTATTTGCATTGGGTTGAATTCAAGAAAATTGGAAAAATTTATAATTTTCGTCATTTAGTCAGTAATATGTGTCATTAATACTGTTAAATTTATTTATATATTTTCGATCATTAAACAATTTCACAATTGCATTAGATATTGTCAATTTCAAAACATAATCTCAATACATTCAATAAAAGTTATATAATATGGTACAATAGAAAAATACATATACACAAATATACACAATACATACAATTTAAAAGTAGTAACCATTTACAGGTATTTACATTTATTACAACTAACAACGTAGTTTAATTGCCATGACTTATTCCACTTAGTCCCAGGATTATAGAGTCATAAAAGTCTGTCATACTATACAAAGCTTTTGCTTTGAGCCAGATTTGTAAAGTAGTTTTACATTTTTTGACATCATCTGGCAACATATTGAACTACTTTATTCCACTTTAATTAAAGTGAGCTTGAGACTTTGTAAAGCCTGACATATGGAACATTTACATTATTTCTATTTCTTGTATTATATGAATGGACTTTACTACGAGCATAAAGGTGACTTGTTAGTGTTAGCACTTTTATGCTTCAGTAGAAACAAATCATTTTGAGTCTGTGAGTGGTGATCTATCTGTTGTGTTAAATAAAAGAAAATCAGTTAAGGTTTGGTAAAAAAGGATTTTTAAAAACTTTTGCCTTCCACGAAAGAAATTTCATAAATTTTTATGAAAACATTAAAATACCGAGTGTGAATTTAGGTACATTATTGTATACAAAATGTAATAACATAACATAGAAAATAATTAAATTTATTATAATAGAGTAAAATTATTGATTGAAAATGTTGGAAAATTTGCTACATAATAAACAAAACCATCCTGAATTCCTGAATTCCTGAATAAACACATTACTAAACCTATTTTAAAGACACATTACTAAATGTGAGCCAAGTGGTTTTGTTGTGAAAAAGTGTTTATTTTGTCTCGTTATTAGTTATTGTTTAGAGAAATATTTTTTTTAAGGATAAATATATGCTCTCTATTCCCAACTTAAAATTTTATTCTTTATTTTAATATCACTTTGATTATATGATTTCATAAGAAAGATATTTCAAAGAAGCATAAAGTCGGCTGTCATTCCAAAATACAGACGTCGTGTAGGCGAACCCATACAAATCCATCTCCTCCACTCCAAATTATCCTGATTTTATCAGAGCAGATCTTGAAGGTTACATACATCCTTCCTCCAGTTCGATATCCATTGTAGACCCAACACCTTTTTTCGATTAGGTTCACCTACAATGACAATATTGATGTCAAGCTCCTCTACAGTTCTCCAAAAAGTCCACGGTCGTAGTACACTTGTTCAGATTGGTCTCCAAAAACTTAATCTTAATAGCTCATGATCTGTTCTCTACAGGATTCTCATTCACCTCTGCTATTTACATGCTTCCTGACCTATCAGGATCGGAGGCACTCTGCTTCCTCCTTACAAAGTTCATTTTTGCCAACTCATAATATGGTTCTCATTATCTTCCACTCCAGAATGACTTGGGAGTTCACACTGGACTCACCTTTTTCCTTCCGTAATGTGTTGAATATTGGTTTTCTGGTTGTCAATATACTGAAAATCCTTATATTTCAGTTCTACAGCTTCTAACACCTCCCGGCTAATCTCCACATTGCTAGTGAATTTTAGAAATTATTGTGTAAAAAATAGTAATTAAATCAGTGATGTATCTACATTTTGGGTCCACTTGAAGGAAAATCATAAGCCTCTTTTTTAAATTAGATTTTAATACTGAAGAAATAAGTTTTAGTTCAGAATGTATTAAGGTATTTCTGATAAAGGGTTTCGTCAGTAATTCAACACGAAGTGTGACCTTTTTATAGTTTCCTATAATTGATAATCTCATGCTTTTATGGATATTAGACACTTTTTCAACATTTTTATTTGTTCATGTTTTGATTTTATCTTTATTTTTGTTCTTATGGATATTAGACACTTTTTCATCATTTTTATTTGTTCATGTTTTGATTTTATCTTTACTTTTGTTCTATGCCAGTAAATATACACTGTTACTAGGTTTTGCCAATGTTATTGCATAATTAATAGATTGCCCATATTCATGTGCAGCCATCTAATGGCCCACTTCTGGTAACTTCATGGACAGCATGCTCCAACTCCTCCCACAATAGCACCTTCTGAAGTTGAACCTACAAATCTATAACTGTTCAACCCACATATTGAGTCTCACTTTATATCCTATTAGGTTTCTTAGAGATAAATCAAGTGATTTTACATACTTTTCTAATAGTCTTGTGTATGTTTGTATGTATGTGTGTGTTTAATTTGTAGCTATTTCTTGTATTTCAAAGTGTATATTTTACACTCCTTATATTAACAATTTTTTTCCCTGTAATTCTGACTGTTATTTTGTTTTCTAAATTTGTGATTTCAGTTGTTTTTCTTTATGCTTTAAATTTATTCATTTCCTAAAACCCCATGATTTGTTTTCTCAAATTGTCAGTCATTAGAGTATCACAATTCTATTTGTTTATCACCCTCAGCAAAATAATTACCTTTCTCCTAATTTTACAAAGTTTCACTGTCAATCTTAGTTTAATTTGTTGTATGTAAAGCTTTCACCGATTGATAGTAAAAATGCTTTCACCGATTGATGGTAAAATAAATTAAGGGTTAAATAGGAGGAGTATAATTTAAGAATAACTGATGCAGCTCTAATTTCCAGCCCCCTTTGTGTGCAAATGATTATGAGCTCGATCCTTGTTGGGTTTAAAAACTTTTAGTATTGATCGAGCATTGTGAATAAAATGGAAAGTTAAAATGGTAACAGAAACTCGATATGCTGACATATCATCCAATGAAAAGCCGTCTAGCAAGCCAAGGTCCACAAGGAACAGTTGAACTAAGAAAAAATAAATATTCATTCCCTTAGAAAACGTAAAAGTTAGTGTTAAATATTATTCATAATCTTGAAAATACCAGGTTTTATAAAAATAGACAGATCTAATTTGTTTTGAAATTTCTCTTTGTGTATTTTATGGGGGTGGTTATAGAACCATAGAAAGGAAACTTCCAAATAAATTAGGACAAAATGTTTTTAGAGTTTAAAGTTAATAAACAGGGCTTCAATACTAGACAATCAAAGGAAGATATTAGTAAAAATGGCATTCAAAGTGGTCTGGTCATTTGGGCAGTAGCGACAATAAGTATTAACATCTTGACACTGGATATTCATAAAACTTTTTGTGTGTTTGGTCTTAGATAAACCTAAATCTTATGAATTTGTTTTTCAAAATTTTAAAACTATTTAATTCTTTTTAATTTCTTGATTCATTTATAGTTTTATTTTAATATAAAGTAACGCCATTTCAATCTTTATTTCAAATGTCTCGATCAAAATACCTATATTGTTTTTATTTTGTAGAACATTGGTTTAAATTCAAGTTTGTACAATTTCTAGATTCTAGAAATGTAACATAACCATGAAAAAATTAAATTTTATTGCTGTGATTTCATAAATGGATTTAGAAAATACAAAAAATGTCTTATTTCTGTTTGTAATGTAATATTTCCAAAAAATGAAAATAAAAAACTGTATTAGAAATGAATAAATCTTACACTGCCTGAATATTTTAAGAAAAATGTGATGTTTATTTTATGTTTGCTTTTACTATCTCATTTTATATATAAAACAAATTATTTATTAAAATAAATTGCCATAATTCAAAATTTAAGGTGTCTGCTGAAAAATAAATAAATAAAATTTTCCTAAAAATGAGGTTTAACAATTTTGAAATAATATTGCTCAAATGTTTGTTCCAATTATTGTACTGCTCCTTTATTGCTCATCGTATTGTTTTCACAAATCTTCTCAGAAAACCAGGTTTCTCAAAATGAAATTTTCATCTCAAAAATGATATTGATATTAAAACCCTTCCTGAGCATGGGAAAACCCTTCCTGAGCATGTAATTATCATGGACACATTTTCTTAAAGCATAATTTTGATCATGAAAGTCTATTTTTTTTATTTATCAATTTTCAAGTTAAATGTGACACAAGATATGTACCAAAAAAATGTTTAAAATGGTAGCCATTTTGACATTTTCAATTACATTTTTTGAATTTCAATAGGGTTCTAAATGAGCACACTACAGTCCCTTATATCAAATTACATGTTCCTATTTTAAATTTTGTGGCCGCTATCAAGATTATATACGAACGTCAATGGATTGACAGCATGTCGAAATTATTTTTAGGTTTCCTGAGTTCATGAAACGTTAAGATCAGTAAAAATAACAGGTTGAAATTTTTGATAAATAACAAAAGATTTGTTAATAAAAATTAATTAACTATGTAATAAATGTAAAAAAATAGTAAAAAAAATTATGGACATCAATCTAATTTGGATACTTAACATGTAAAATTAAATATTCGCTTCGTCTTACTTGATTGACGTTTTTAAAGATAAACGAGAGTTGTAAAATGCATAATAAGTTTTAAAACATTCTTTCATTTTAGAAAATATATAAAAATCTACATGACAAATATAGGATTGATCAATGTTACTGAAATAGTATAAAATAAACACAGTATAAAAAAAAAAAAAAAAACTTCTTAACACATTCACTGCTAAAAAATGACAATTGCGAATTATAAATGCTAATTTTTTTTTTTCAAAACACCATAAACGTTTTGACATATCTATTAGTTTCAGTTATGACTTGTTCCAAAAAACTATATCTAAAAGCAAAAAAAAAAAAAACCATTCAATTGGTGTATTATTACCAGGAATTGGAGTCAACAAGCCTGATTCACCGGTAAAGGGTAAATTTCTGAAGCCCATGGCCCCATGCCATGCGTCCAAGGTGACCATGTGGGATTGATCCTGTTGTTGTCGTCGCTTTCGGAACTATCGTCACCTTATGAGAACTGTTCTTCAATCATTTCGAATTCGTTATTGTTATCCATTGTTCAATCTGAATGATTACACACGTTTATAATATAAATGTACGACACCAACACCAATATATAAAAACACCACACCAACACGAAACAACAAAAGAGCGGGAAACTGATGCAACCGAACTAGCAATGGGTATCGGCCTAATGTGCTGACAGCATATAATTGTTTTCAACAACTGCTGAGTTCACACTGAATGAATGCATTTGAAGTTGGAGCAGTGTTCATTATCGAATATGCCGCACCCCACGCTAGTATCGGGCAATTCGATATCAAATAGCCCGCAGTCAATGAGTTAATTGAGAAGGATAGCACTTGGTTTCACTATTAAAAAAAGTCAGATAAATAGTTAATCACTGTCATACAAATGCAATAATTGTCCAAATGGTCATCTGTGAATCAGTTTCTGTATTTGTTTTTTATCATCTTCATGTTTGAACTACTGAAAATAGCCCTGCAGTTATAGGTAGCTTGCGATCATTGGCTTGGTGAATATTAGATTGTGGTTAAATAAAAACTTTGGGAGTTCAAGGTCGCCTATTTTTTTATTTTTTTTTTAAGTGTAAAAAGGGAAAGCCTGAATTAGTAAATGTTGAATGACAACTTAGGATGGCTTTTCGTTGAAAACCGTTAGCTTTAACATTTAAATTTTTTTCTAGGGTTACAAGTGATTTACAAAGTTCCTAAAGATGCACTTTTTTGCTATAAGGGGCCATTTAGTATATATGGTGGTAATAATAGTATGGTTAAATAGAATAAAATTACAGCACACAAATTGATAACATTCAATAGTTTATGATGACGTACAATGGAAGGTCAATAGACTAATTAATAATTATCTGATATAGGAAGAAGTAGTTTTAGTGTTGTGTAATCTATTTTTAGAATAATCCAGTTAGTTATAAACTGGAGTTATGTTCCACTTTCCAAGCGTATTATTTATGCTTTACTAATCTTTTAAAATTGGGTTGAAGATTACACAGTAAAAATGTTTAAAAGCAAAATATTTTAAAGGTGTATATACTTTGTACCTGTGATAACATGGTACTTTTACTGGCCGGTACCTGATATTTTCTTTTTTTTATCAGTACAGCTTCTAAAATATACAAACATGATAGTCATAACACATAGATTTACTTCAGGGACTCACTATAGAGATTACAGGCATAGTAATCGTGAGGGTTTCTAGTTAGATCTATACCTTTTTATCTCTTAGTTTTGTGTTAGATCCTTATTTTTCACCTTTCCTGTCGGGGTCTCTCTTGATCAACTCATGTTCTCTTCTGACTCTGATGCTATTAGAGTATTTAACAGCCGGGCTTCATTTTATTTGTAAGATTTTGATAACCAAGAGGTTTTTAACCTAAATTACAAGAAAAAATATTATAAGTTTCTACACGTAAAAAATAATAAATGTATTTACAAGGTGTTCTGAAAAAGATGGACTGGCTATGCATTTTTGGATTTATATACACAAAAACAAACAATAAACGACAAATAACATATAGTCAAATTCCACTTAATTATCCAGCTATCCGCCATATTGTTCTTTAAAAATAAAGCATTATAACTCCAGAAATATACATGGTATTGAGTTCATATTTCTTAGAAGCATTTCGTATGTTGCCTTTTAGAAGTGTACCAAACACAAAAAAAGACTTTATTTCAACGTTGCTAGTGCTGGTCTCAAGTCCCTTAGGTCCTTTATTTTAGGCTTGGTCTCTGAAAGTCCCTTTTTTAAAGGTTTTGGTCTCCAAGTCCCTTATATCTAAAAATTTTACATTAGACAATACAAAATATAACAAAGTTAATGAAATGAAATGAAAGAACCCCCCCTCCCCCCAATGAAGGTATCTGTGGAGGTAATTATAATTACAATAAAATCTGTGCTCCTGTTATCTTAAATAAGATAATAGTTGTAGCACTTGCTTTATTTTAACAGGGTTTTGTCGTATAACTCAACATGCACAAATGAAAAAACATTTAGCAAACTGTAAAGTGAAACTTTCACCTCTTCAACTACAACTTCAGCAAAGTAACCCTATTTAAACTATTTATGCTAATGACCGTAGGTACTTGGTGGTATTCCATTTTAAATAAATTAAAACAACGATTTTTTAGTATAAACCACAATATTTTAATTGAAACTTGCCGACCATGGTTTCGCTAGTTAAAGCATTGTCAAGGACTTTTACAAGAATGAAACAAAAAGGTTCAGTACAAAATATAACAACACAGTATAACAATAGCTGGGTATTTCCCTTATAACCTAAATGATAAAGGTAGAGGAGGGGAGTGGAGAGGAGGGACAATGACTTGACTTGGTTAATGGTTTTAAAAGTGGGGAATTACTTAAATCTAATTGTTCATTTAAAACTAACACATTTTTATTTTTAACTAATCTATTAATTTCTAAATTTTCCAGAAGGTTTAATTTTTTAGATTAATTACCAAAATTTATATTAGCATGAAAATCCAAAAACATTATGTATTTTTAAATGATTAGCAAAACTAGAGTCCTCATGTCTTAACCTCCAACTTCTGTCATGCTCACTTAAACTTAATCTAGTTTTAAAATTTCTACCCCTTTACCCTATATATGTAGCGTTACAAATTTTACAAGATAATTGATAGACCCCACATTTACTCATTTTTGGTATTTTATCTTTACTATTAATTAACAATTTACCCAAATTATTGTTGAGGAACTGGAGCCTTGTTCTAGTTCTAGCACTTGTACAAATGATACAGTTCTACAATCTAAAAACCAGACTCTCTTAAAGCTCTCATGTACTGCAGCTAGGGAAAATGCAGTTAAAGCTGAATTATTGTGGACTGTTAAATCAGTACTATCACTTACATCTTTGAACTGTAATAGTGACATCACCAAAGTTTTTAAAACGATGTTTGGCCCCTTGGTTTCAGAAGAATTTTCTCTGTTGCCAACAAAAATGATGTACCTTGTTACCGAGGGACTTGGGCCTTATTTTTGAGAAAAACCGTAAATGAAGCTCAATGCTCATATTATTCAATCTGCTATGATGAAACTACCAATGAAGGAAGCTGGAAAGAACTTCAATTAGCTGTTCGGTACTGGTCGCAATCTGTATGTAAAGTTGTTGAAAGACATTTGCAGACATTTTTTCGTGGGAAGAGCTAAAGCTACAAATTTACATCAACAGATCATGTTAGCTCTGGAAAAAGTAAATCTATCTCTAAATACATTATTAATGATAAGTTGTGATGGACCAAATGTAAATAAAAAGTTGTTAAGACTTATGAATGAAATTCTTGTTGAAGTAAGGGGTCATGGTTTGATAGATGTTTGTATTTACAGTCTACATAAAGTACATAATGCTTTCTTAAAAGGGTTGGAAGAAATGGGAGTGGAAGTTTTCAGTTTGATAGTATCTGTTTTTAATTACTTTGATGGTTGGCCAGGTTGATTGGACGATTATAAAAACTTTCAACAGGAGCATAATGTTCCAAATCATCATTTTATGAAGCCTGTCACCTCTCATTGGCTACAATTGGACCAGCAGCTGAATGTCTTTTGGAATAATGGGATGCTGTAGAGAGATACTACCTTAAATATGTCCCTCAAAATGCACCCAAAGATTTACAGAAGAGAAACTACAAAGAAATCATTCAAATAACGTGAGGGACTGATGATCCAATGTCTTAATGACAAGGGAAAAGAACTTTTACTAAAACTTAAAAACAAAGTGTATAAACTGGATGCAGATGAAGCTTTAGGGAGTAATCAGGAAAGTTTGTTTCCATTAAAAGAGTTGAACTTTGGTGATCACATTTCAAAAGAACTTATATCTATGATGGAAAAGATGTTTCAACATTCCTCTTTGGAGCTCGAAATCATTTTGTTACATATTCGGAAAACCAGTTAAATCTTGATAAAGATGGCAATGTTTTAAAAGATATAAGATGCCTTAAAGTAGATGGTTTTTAATTAGAGTCAAGTAATTGCCAAATTGTTGCATTAGGGAAGGCTTTACTATTTGATGTTGATATTTCCCAATTATTAGATGAGTGGAAAATTTTGAAAATTAAAGAATGTCCACAAGAGGAAAAAGTTAGTTTTGAAGAACACTTGCAACATTATTTTTCTCTAAAAAGTACTCCTGGGTGTAAGAATTATCCCACTATTACTAAAGTCATGAAATCAGCTTTAGCTTTGTCTCATGGCAGTGCATCAGCAGAAAGGGGCTTCTCTGCTTCAAGCTTATTAACTAATGTTAAAGTGGCCATGAATGAATGGTGTTTAAACATCATAATAATTTTACTTTTTTGACAAGTTTTTAGTTAATTAGTTATTTCTCTTTGTTTTTATACTTTTATATTGTGCAGTATATTCTTAATGTAGTAAATTTACTGTAATTTTAAATAAAGAAAAAATAAATTGCCATTCCCCATCCAGGAGAATGACTGAAATGATTCTAAAAGTAAAACTGATTCTTACTTGTATTATAGGAGTAAGTTTTTATTCCAGTAATATACAAAATATTAGAATTTTCATTCCATTCTGAAATTTATGTCAGTCATTCTCTTATCCGGCATTTGGTAGGGGTCTTTATAATTAAAAAAGTTTTATTTTTGTATATAACTTTTGTTTTTGTGTTTATTAAATCTGGAAAATAAGGTCCTTTTTTTAAATATTAGCTGTCTAAAATCCCCTTATTTCTATTTTTGCCACTAAAAGCCCTGTAATTTTTATAATACTGTATTCAAAATGGCGGCTGTTTAAAATTTTTGACAAAGTATTTTTCATTTATAATGACGAACAAAATGTTTATAAACATTTTCTGTAAGGATACAACCAACTTAAGGCAAAAAATAAAAGTTTCTTAGTATTTGTGTAGAACACCTAAGAATAACCTAACATCAAAACTATTTAAGAAACAGTTATAAAATGATTAGACTGTTATAATGATTTATTATAAAACACTTTATCATTAGATTTTCTTATAACAAATATTCTATTTAGCCTCTATTTACAAATACGCACTGCTCAAGTTGGCGTCTCTCATTGACTGTTTTATTCATTCAAAAATGCTAGATGTTGCTCTGAAGCCTCGTCAATTCTTTGGTGAAGATTTAAAATCTACACTGTAGAGTAAACAAAAATTTTAGTTGGCCTCACAAGTTAGTAAAATTCAGATAAGTGTATTCAGATCTGGTGATCTAGCTAGCCATGCCACAGGTTCTGCCTAACCAATCCAACTATTATGAACTCATTGCTATGGAACTGGTGAAAATTATAACTGAAGTATGGAGGAGCACCATTATGGATATACCACAAGTCATTCCTTGATACTAAAGAAACTTCCATGTAATCTGGTAAAATAAAAAAAAAATGTAATCTAGAAAATTCCAGATAGCTCTGTGCCAGTCAATCAAGCTATAAGGTATATTTTTTTGGTTTACATGGACAAAAATTATTATAATTCAAAAATTGGTTGGTGTTAGGCTAATTTTCGGTGTTGTAGAGAATTACCAAGAAATTGTATACCCATTTATAGTTTTTTGTCAATAACTCTGTTATTCTTTGCCATGATGTTTTTTATTTCTCCATTTTGCAAAACCCCACATCTTTCTACACATTGCGTGTTAGCGCAGGTATCAGGATCTATAATTTATATTATATTTGTGATTGACCTTAAAATGTGCAACACCTCCTCTGTTAAGTTCTTTTGTTTTATAAGTTTTCCAACAGTTAGATATTATTGTAAAACATATTTTAATATAGCTGTCATTAATGTTTGAGCTGGTCTGTCTTGAGGAAAAACATATCATTTGTCTCGACACAAACCATCAAAAACCTACTGCGGAGGCGAAATTCACCTGGTATTATTTTTTCTTTTGGTAATAGGCTTTCATCTGTTTCAACTGTTCAACACAACTAATTGGGCTAGATTTCGCTTTTCAACTACATCAATGCACACTCCCCCCTTTTCATAAATTTATTACAATCCATCCTTGATTTATCGATAAGTCATAACTGTCGTTTATAAAATCAATAGAAGTAAAATCATCACACCAACAGTATTTAAACCGACCAGCTGTAGTAAAAGGAATTTTACTACCTTCAAACCAAGTACCAACTCTAATGCCTAATTAGTTGCACTTCAAAAACAGATATGCTTTTTCAAAATATGAGATCATTTTCACACTTTCTTTCGTCATGTAACAAGCCTTTGCTTTTCAAAAAACTGATAGAGTCAGTCTCATTAGACTTTAAATCAACAGCTACATTGTAGCGCAATGTTCACTTTCAGGTGGACAATAATATTGAGCAAAATGTAATCAACAATACCATGGAAAATTAGGTATTTAACTAAAGTAACCCGGACTAACATAATCTATTTCACAGGTCCGTATAATATGTAAGTACCTTTTTTTTAAAATTAACAGTTGAGATAGTCGACAAGATGTTAACAATTTTAAATGGCCGCCATTTGAAAAATAAAGTCATTGTGTTGGGTACATTATAAAACATAACATACAAAATGCTTATACCAAATCTTAACTCAATGTCTTATCTATTTCTGTAGTTATGTATTTTAAAGAACAAAATGGTAGACATTCGTATAATGAAGTAGAATTTGACTATGTGTTATTTGACTTTTTTTTCGTTTTGATGTAGGCTATATAATCCGAAAATAAATAGTCAGTCCACTCGTTTGGGGTGGGGGGGGGGGACTCTAGTAAATACAAAATTTTTTAATTTATTCTAACCTCAAGACTTTTCAACAAAAAAGTCCTAGGGGCATTTTAATTATAATATTTGTTGTGAATAATTTAATGTGAATTATTTTGTTGATATTTTTTCTCTGGAGACTGGAGACAAATATATGTTGTAAATTGTCCTTAAAAGGCACACTATGGTGAGTATGGGTTCCTGGGGGAACCTAGTTGGATCTACACTTTTTTCATGTAATTTCGGGTTAGATCCCTCTCCTTTATCTCTCCTATCAGGCCTTTTTTAAAATCAACACTTGTTCTCTTGTGATCCTGATGCTTTTGGAGTATTCAAGGGTAATCTAGGTATCTTTATTTTATGTTCTTTTTTTTCTTTTTTTTTTTTTTTTATAAAGTGATGATGACTGAGCGGTTTTTAAACTTTAAACAAGGAAAACATAATACTGTTATTTAGACATATTACCACAAGAATATATAGCATAATAATGGGGAGGGCTCTATGTTATGATGTCTAAAAAATCTCTTGCAAAAATTTAAGATCTTTAAATTTTAATATTAAACACGTATACAAGGCAAATTTTGAAGAAAATTTCAATTTATAATTCGTAGAAAACAAAAAATTACTATAATGATTACCTATATCAACAACTTCAGTTTAAATTTTGTTTATATTTATATACATATAATTAGGTAATGTTAACAATTGAAAATTAGTGTTTTTTACAAAATGATTGTTTGGAAGTTTATTAAAAATTTACATCTACAACATCAGTTTATCTTTACGCAAAGGAAGTGGCAAAGATTGCTTTGATAATTTTTAACCTGGTATTTGTACACTGTTTTGGATTAAATGATAGAAGTTTTGAGTGTATAGAAGGTAACAGTAATTTACCTATATCTTAAACCTTGTTTAATCATCGGGAATGTAAAAATATTTCAACATCGTTGAGGAAATTTTGGCAACAAATCTAATGTTCTGGAGAATTTTTTTCCTTGTGCATATTTTATACCCTTGGAAGTTACAAATATATCTTTCTTTAAATTTTTCCTCTTCGAACTTTTCACTCCAAATTATAAAATAAATCTTAATTATTTTCACTAGTTGGTGAGAGTTATCAGTCGCAAGTCATAATGAACAAATGTATTTATTGCTTCTCATATTTAGGAAGCATGTTGATATACATTATTCCGCAAGTAGTGTTAACAAAAATTCCTTGTTGCTATTATTAGATTTTTATGTTTAACAGGGTTTGAAATTACATTTTTAACAATAACTTCAATCCTAGAGAGATGGGGTTGGTAGCATTACACGCATGATTGAAATCTGGAAATTTGTATTTAATTACAGAATTGTGTCTAAATTTAATGTAGAGTAAAACACAAGATATGAACCAAAAAACTGTTTAAAATTTTGAATTTGATTTTCATGAATTTCAATATACTTTTGTATGTGCAGACTATAGTCCCTATTACAAATTTCATGTTCCTATCTTAATTTCTCTGGCCAATATTGTGCTTATATAGACAACAGATGGATAGCCTGTCGAAAATCATTTTTTTGGTTTCCTGAGGTTGAGACAATTTTGGGATTGCCAAACTTACCAATTAAAAGGCATAGTACTTACTTTGATAGTTATTCACTATAGTACGGATTGTATTGTAACAAATCAAACTTTGTTTTATTATGTACTCTTATTTTAAAGAAAAAATGTTGCACAAACTTTAATTTTTTCAAAATGGATTAAATGTGCTTCTGGCAGTGGTGTTAACAAGTTATAAAGTACCTATTCTATAAATAAAAGAAACAAATTGTGTTCAGTAAAAATAATTTTATTAAAAATGTCTATTATAATAAAATATAAAGAATGAATATTTACAACCTAAAATCTATAAAAAACAAAATACACACAAATATACAATACAAATCACAAATTAAACTAATAACATTACATTTCGTATATACTTCAAGTTTTAAAGATGTTAAAACTATCCAGCCACAGTAAGTTCCTTCCACACTTGTTTCGTATCTTGCATTATATCGTGAACGTGATCCATTTCAACTTCACTATAATTGTATGACTGCCGGATGAATTCGTCTTGTAAAGTCGTCTTTAAATGTGGTGGACCTCCATGAACCTTCAGAATCGCAACAACACGATGTCCTTCAGGATTACCCTTAGATGGAACCCTCAAAGCATTATTCAGATATATATAATAGTCCGTTAGATCGTTTATGAGATCATCTCCATTTCCAGAAGGATGCATTGAAAGTCGTCGTTTTAAATTTTCACCTAAATTTAACAAAGTTGTTCCATCACTGACATTTAAACAAAAACAATAACTTAAAATAAACAAAGTGCTAATAATTTTTAACAACATTTTTAATGAGGTACCTGAACGTAACACGGACGACAGAAATCTAAGATGACACGTAATAAATATTGCTTATATAGCGTCATAAAATTTAGCTGGATTGAGTTCCGGATGTTTTTGGAATTAGCTATTATTTATTATTTAATAATTGTTTTATGATACAATTTGCGTCATAGATTTATCAGCATACCAATCTTGATCACTAAATCTTATGTAAGTAAACAAGGAATATGAAGTAAAACTGCATTGTAATGAATATAGATATAGTACTTCCATTTTAAGATCATATTGTCATATTGTCACTCTAAGTAATTATATATTTTTTGTATGATTTTCTAATGAGATTTCAAGTCTTGGTTTCTTTAAAAACTTTAGCTATGGTTGATCTAATAATTAGCACCCTTATTTATGAGCAAAATATCCCGGGTTCAAGCCCCATGTGCGCTCAAAAAGTTCACCCATTAAAAAGAGTCTCCTACAATTGTTAGTGAATTTTAGATGTTAAACTATAATTACGGCAATGGAAATTCAATATGATGATCATACATTTTCTTGTTTGAAACGCTCTAGGCCTAGGTCCTCCATAGGAATATAAAATCTTTTTTTTTTGTTTTAATAAATTGTAGCATTGAGAAACTGTATAGAGTTGAACATTTGTATAATTCAGCTAGAATTTTCATAGATGATGCCACAGTTCCATTTTGAGGTCCCTTAAATCCGAAAAACTCATTTTTGAGATTATGTCTCTCTGTTGTATGTTTAGTGTTCTACAACCCAAACACATGGACTAACTTTAATAAAATTTGGTATGTGGGCATATTGCAGGTTGTTTTTATTAATTTTATGGTATCTCCCATAAGAAAACAACACATAATTATGACATTAAAAAAAAAAAAATCATTAACATTTTGCTCAAGTGTGTACCCAATCAAAAATGTATTGGTTACCACCATCTCTCCAAAAATGCCAGTTCAAAATTGTCTGTCAAAAGCCACACAAAAATTGGACCATGAGAGTTGTTATGAAAATGTAATTTTTCAAAATTATCTCTACAGATTTTGTTAAAATGTTAGTGAAATGTTAAGATAAGACCTAAACCCATGTGTGAAATAGGAAGTAAAAAAATATAACGATTCAGGAATAATTTGTAACAACAAAATATGAATGTTGACCCCTTAAGAACTCTATTTTAATCAAATATGGTTTCCCTGAGGATGTGTTTATGTCACAAGTGAAGCAAGTTTAGGCCCATATTTTAATATTTTTCCAAAGAAGGCATCCATGGATAATTTTCACTTTTTGATTCACAATTACTGAACTGATATTAGGTGATGATTAGTTTTGGTTGATTTTATTTGTTTTTGGAATGAGTGAGTGAGATAGTTTGTGCAATGTTTTGCACTGTTTATTTTTAAGGTGATAATGACTGCAAGGTTATCCACCTTTTAAAAACAACAACAAATTGATAGTATGGACTTGCTAAGGTTTGCGAAGCCCATATACTGATTTGGGAGGAGGTTGTGTTTTATTATATAGGTAGAAGGGATCCATAGTTTTGCTCTGTGATGCTTTACCTGTTGTAAAATATATTGGACAAACATATAAAAGAACTATTTGCTATCAGACTCGCTTTAATTGTTGGAGAAAGGTTACAATCCCTCTCCCCCCCATGTCACCTTTATTTATACAGATTAGGCCAGGTTAAACTGAATTTCTAGTGGTTAGTGCTTTCACTTGTTTCCTTCTTCAGGAGATTACTTATTGTGACTACATCCTGAGGTACATTGCTGGATGTACAACTTCCTTCATCTAGTCTTGCGTTAAATCCCTCTCTTTCGTTTTCCATATCAGGTCTCTTTTGACCAACTCTGGTTCTTTTTCAAATCTTGACACTGTTAGAATATATGATGTCTAACGGATTTCTATTTTGTACTCTTTTTTTAGGTGATCATGTTCACAAGGTTTTTACCTTTAAGGACGAAAAAATAAAAACTACTTGTTTTAGGTACAATCAAGTATATGGTGGTGTCTTGGACCAACAAGTCTTGGCCCTTCAGGGGAGCTTAACTTTAGTTTATGTTAGATAAAATTATTTTTGAGACGGTTTTGAAAAGAAATTTAGAACCTAATATAAGTGAAGGGTTACAATAATGAAATATATATATATTATATATATATATATATATATATATATATATTTGTTTGCAGATATATCCTTTTTGAACTTCCCTGAGTACACAAAAGTAGTTTTCAGAATGCTATCTGTTACAAAAGCAGTGTTCTACAGCCCAAAAGTGTAAACTGATTTCAATAAAATTTGTTATTTTGCTGATCTTTTTCTTTGTATTGACAACTTTTTAGGCATACTAAAAATGCTCATTTGGATAAACTCGAGGGAGTTTATACCGAGTTTAGCTGAGCGAGGTAGAAATATTCAGCTGTGTGTTGCTGCTGTTCCTGGTTATGTTTAGTTTTGTTGTTGTCACCATAAGTTTCTATTACTTTTTAATAATTTTACTTTATTTGCAAAAGTTAAAATGTTTTGGAATATAATTTAACATTATGAGTATGTGTATTTTGTGATAAAGTCTGTTGTGTACAAAAGACATAGAAAGGTAATATCTGTTTTTTTCAGTTATTTGAGCCCATATACTTAAACAGAACATAACTATATATAGGTAGTAGACTTCTGATAATCTGTTACGTTCGGGACTTTTCCGGTATGTACCGGATTACGAAAATGCCGGATTGTCAGACGGTACCGTGCTTTCTCAGGTTATCCTGATTCGTTGGAAATTGTTAACTTACCAAAAACAGCTCTGTTAGTAGTCTGAATAAATTTATATGAATTTACACAGTTGTAAAGTCCTTTTTGAACCACCCTGTATTTTTATAAAACACAATGCTGGTGTCATAATCTAATTGCTAAAGTATCCATTGTAAATGTGTTGTTTTAACATTACTTGTTAAATTTGATTGTCTGTTTCTGTCACAGATTTTGATATAGTGATATTTTACACATTTTTTGAAAATGATTTACTTTTCCACATTGTTTACAAACTTTATTTCAAGCTGGACAATTTCTTAAAGTGCACATCTCCCACACCGATTGTTTCTTTGTTGACTCTATCAAAGACTCATTTATAGAGAGTACAGGCAATCTCGAAATACTCTAGCTGAATTGACACCTTTTTTCATGTAATCTTGAGTTAGATCCATCATTTTCATCTTTTCTATCTCTTGATCAACACTTTTACACTTCTGACCCTGATGCTATTACAGTAATCAAGGGGGCTAATGTGAGGGGTCTTTATTTCATGCTCTTTTCTTCTTCTTTTATAAGGCTTTACATACAGTGAATCTAACTGGATCTACACGTATATGCATGTAGTCTTTCAGCTTTCCTATCAGGTGTTTTACCAACTCTTGTTCTATTCTATTAGATTATGCAAGACCTAGAGGGTCTTTATTTTAAGTTCTTTTCTTCCTTTTAAAAACTAATAAGATGATGATGACCGAGAGGTTTGTAATATCAAGAAAAGAAAAAAAAAACACTTTTTGACTAATGACTTCAAATTATAACTATTTGTATAGCTAGTGTAGAATATTTTTTGTTTGCAAACACAGTGGTGTTGTACATGAGTGGAAGTTATTACACCGTTTTATTTGAGCTGATTAACATACTAGAGATTTAGTTATGTTACAGGGGTTGCAATCTTGAGGTCTCCTACTTGGATGTACATACTTTTATGTAGTCTTGAGTTAAATTTGTATCTCATCTTTCCTATCAGGTCTCTCTTGATTAACTCATAGTTATCTTCCAACTTTGATGGTACCCCTATTAGAATATTCGAGGGGGCTAGATGCTCTTTCATTTTTTAAAAGTGATGATAACGGATTCGTTTTTAGATTTAAACAACAAGGGGAAATCTGTTTTTGACTAAGTTGAGTTTCAAATTTATTTAATCTTACTTACAGGGTTTTTAGTGGTGGTCTCTAAAGTCCCTTAGGTCCATTTTTAGGTTTGGTCTCTAAAAGTCCATTTTTTAATAGTTTTGGTTTCTAAGTCCCTTAAATCTAAAAATTTGACATTACACATAATACAAAATACTATAACAAAGTTAATAAAATTAAAGAAAATACCCCCAATGAATGTATATGAGGGGGTAATTATAACAAAAATAAAGTCTGTGCTCCTGTTATCTTAAATTATGGTAATAGTTGCAGCACTTGCTTATTTTAATAAGTTTTTATTTTATTTTATTTTTTTTTTAACTATAATCCTTTGTTCACAAAAGCATTAACAGGTGATATTCTGTTAATGAGTTTAAATCCAGATATTTAAAACTTTATTATTATCTAACAATGGGAAAGTGCAAAGTGAAGGATGCATAGTTAAAGTCCAGGCAGTGGCGGCTTACTCATAAGGACTCTCGGACGCCGCCCCCCCAATGATAATATTATTTTAATAATGTAAATACCTATATGTATTTAATTCTTTGGAGATAAATGAATTATGAATTGCCGCTATGGATTTCACCATCATTTATAGCGGAAGTTTTACAATATAAAATATTTGACGAATGTATTCTGGAGTTCGGACGGTGGCCAGAGCGTCCCAGTTTCATTGCATTTAGTCACATGGGGCAAGCAGCAGACAGAGCTGAGGGTGCCGTGACATCATTTACACAGCGTGTAATGGGCTTCTAGGGCAGAGTCCGAAGCTGCGCGCGCAGACATCAGTCAGTGCAGCCACCATAAATTAGATGTTCCGCATTACTAAAAACCTTGTTTTCGATGGGCAAAATAAGTTGGCGCAACTGTTCTAAATAGTGTCTCGCCACTCACACGAGTTGTTTGTTTATGTTTTTAAGTTTAACCCTTTGTGATTGTGAATGTTAAGTGAATGATAACATGTATATAATAAAACAGAGCCTTACGTGTATAAAATAAAACAGAGCCCTCCCATTGCCCTTAACTATCGGCCGCTACTGAGTCCAGGGACTCAAGTGGTTATTCAATTGGTTCCTGGGTTGAAAAGAGCAGTGACAATAACAATTTTTGTATAGTATGGGACAATGTAATCATTGTAATTAACGGCTTTTGTCTTATAACTCATCATGCCCAATGACAAAACATTTAGCGAACTGCAAAGTGAAACTTTCACCTCTTCAAACAAAAAGTTCAGACAAGTCACCCTAATTTTATTGAGAATCTGGAGCCTTGTTCTAGTTCTAGCACTTGTACAAATGATACAGTTCTACAATCTAATAAACAGACTCTTGTACTGCAGCTAGGGAAAATGCAGTCAGAGCTGAATTATTGTGGACTGTTAAATCAATAAAAGCATATACATCTTTGAACTGTAATAGTGACACCACCAAAGTTTATAAAACAATGTTTGTTTTTTCTGTTGCCAACAAAAATGATGTACCGTGTTACCGAGGCACTTGGGCCTTATTTTTGAGAAAAAACAGTAAATGAAGCTCAATGCTCATATTATTCAATCTGCTATGATGAAACTACCAACGAAGGAAGTTTTAAAGAACTTCAAGTAGCTGTTCGGTACTGGTCGCAATGTGAATGTAAAGTTGTTAAAAGACATTTGCAGACATTTTTTTTTTTTGTGGGAAGAGCTAAAGCTACAGATTTACAACAACAGATCATGTTGCCTCTGGAAAAAGCAAATCTATCCCTAAATAAATTATTAATGATAAGTTGTGATAGACCAAATATAAATCAAAAGTTGTTAAGACTTATGAATGAAAGTGTTATTGAAGTAAGGGGTCATGGTTTGATAGATGTTGGTATTTATAGTCTACATAAAGTACATAATGCTTTCTTAAAAGGGTTGGAAGAAATGGAAGTGGATGTTTCCAGTTTGGTAGTATCTGTTTTTAATTACTTTCATGGTTGGCCAGGTTGATGGGAAGATTTATACAACCATTCAACAGGAGCTTAGTCTTTCAAATCATCATTTTATTGAAGCATGTCATCTCTCGTTGGCTAACAATTGGACCAGTAGCTAAACGTCTTTGGAACAGTGGGATGCTGTAGAGAGATACTGCCATATGTCTCTCAAACTGGAAAATTTTGAAAATTAAAGAATGTCTACAAGAAGAAAAAGTTAGTTTTGACGAATACTGGCAACATTATTTTTCTCTAAAAAGTACTCCTGGGTGTAAGAATTATCCCACTATTACTAAAGTCATTAAATCAGCTTTAGCTTTGTCTCATGGCAGTGCATCAGTAGAAAGGGGCTTCTCTGCATCAAGCTTATTAACTAATGTTAAAGTGGCCATGAATGGTGTATACACATCAATTTTATCTTTTTTGACAAACTTTTAGTTAATTAGTTATTTCTCTTTGTTTTTATACTTTTGTATTGTACAGTATATTCTTAATGTACCTAGTAAATTTACTGTAATTTTAAATAAAGAAAAAATAAATTGCCATTCCCCATCCAGGAGAAGGACTGAAATGATTCTGAAATTAAAACTGATTCTTACTTGTATTATAGGAGTAAGTTTTTATTCCAGTAATATACAAAATATTAGAATTTTCATTCCATTCTGAAATTCATGTCAGTCATTCTCTTATCCGGCATTTGGTAGGGGTCTTTATAATTAAAAAAGTTTTATTTTTGTATATAACTTTATTATTTTGTTTATTAAATCTGGAAAATAAGTTCCTTTTTAAAAAATATTATTTGTCTAAAATCCTTCTTTTTTTCCCTATTTTTGGCACTAAAGGCCCTGCTAATACATAATTTGTTGAATTACCATTTCTTGTTTTAATATTCTTAAAACACTGTCTGCAATAAATGGTATCTAACTGTTCACAATTATATTTAATTTATTAACCTCATTTACAAGTTAATTCTTTTGAATTAAACATGTTCTAAAGCCTGTTGTAAAGTCAAATTGAAATTTAAAAAAGTTATTTTAATATCAGAGCCATGAATGCCAGTAACAAAAATGTTTCAAGGAATTGTTTCCTACCACGCAAATCTTCAGTTACAAGATGAATTTCATTTTATTTTAAACTACCACATATTGGTTATTATTTTCATAATTTCTAAACTTAATAAATTTAGTTTACATAACATGGACCCAATTACACATCCTGTTTTGGTTCTCTAAAATTATAGGCCTAATTAATTATATATTATTGATTATTATTAAACCAAGTCAAGTATAACTATTTACAATATTATGCACAATTTTTCTGTAAAGCTAGAGCATTTTTTGCATTTTCACCAATCTAGTGGAATTATTAACTAAAAGAAATATTAAAGTTACAACTAAATAAAAAACTTGTCATTTTTCTCAGTGACATGACCTTTTAATTTGGATCTATAATCATGTATTTGCAACAAGACATCCTATCTAGCAGCATTATTGTAAACTTATACAAAAATAAATATGATCTAGAATTTTCCATTTGCAACAAAACTAGCGAAATTATTATGAACTACTACAAATAAGTATCAACATTCTCTTTGTCTTTTGAAGATTTTCCACCTTTCGCATAAAATTAAAAACTAAAAAAATATTTTGCCTAAAGACTCAATATCTAATATCTCTTTGATAAAGTGCAAAATTTCTTGCCGCTACTCCTGATAAAACTTTGATATTCACTTCACTTATTGTGACATGTCTGTAGTATTGGCCAACAGAATGCAAAATTATTCCATATTATGTTTTATTTATTGTCTTACACATGACACTCGTGTTTCCCCCGTTATATTCAATTCTTAACATTTTAAAGCTTTTCGTATCATATTCTAACAATGCTACAATCAGTTCTAACTTAAAAGTTGGAATGCCGACTTTCTGGTATAAGAGTTTGTTTGCATCTTCAAAATAACTACAAAAAGTACAAGAGGAGGCTGTACTACGCTTGTTATACAGACACACAGAACAAAATATTGTTCATTAAATAGGTTACTGTATCCGCTTGCAGTTTATGAAATTCACACACTTAAATCTGTGGATTTCCGTGCCCAGTTTTCTAAAATTTAAAAATTGTATACAGAGTAGGCCTATACAAAATTTTATAGAGTGTTTTGGAGGATACAGCCTGTATTTGAAATGTAATATGATAAAGGTTATATAGCGTCTTTGTATGAATGGTTGAATGAATGATAGACATTTTTTATAAGTTAATTTTAATCCGAAAAAAATACCTTAGTTTGTGTGTATACCTTTTATATGTTAAACTTTTATTAATATTTTCTATTGTAATTTAACGTTAATGTTTTATAATTTTCAGTGATAATTTTATTTATTCTTTAATTGTGATATTTATTTTATTTTCTACGTAATAGTTTTAAAATGAAAACTATGGTTCATTTTTGTTATGTGTTATGTTATGCTACGGGATACAGTGTTCACAGATAAATAACTTTTGTTGATTAAATTGTTAATTGTTTCTTGTCTTAAGTTAGTTTGTTGTGCTTTGAAATGTAGTCTATACAAACCGCCACAAATCAAGTTCGTTGAGGGAGGAGCCAGTAAACAGTCTGACCTTGAAGAAACAATAAGGACCGTACAGGTTTGCCAACTCGGTTGCCTTCTGTGACAGCGCTTGGCACTGTGATTCTTCTGGAGTTACGTTCAGTTAGGCGCTCGGAAAAATCATAGATACTGTATTTCATGTGGGATCACAGTTGCAAAGAGCATAATTTAACATCTAATTAAAAAAATACATCTGTAGCTGCTTTCATTCCTTGTAAAGAAACCATCAGAAATTTCTCAACGAAAACAATATTTTTTTTCAACTAAATAAATAAATGTAACTGAAATCTTTCCTCTTAAATTACAAGAAATTTCAATTAAAAACTAACATTTATTTTTGTACTGGGTTATTATTATTATTACAGAGGACCTAATTATTACCGTTGAAGCAAAAAAATGTTTAAAAAATAAATATGTCAGACAGCTGACATAATGTTAATGTATCAGTTAGACTAAATATGTTTACATTTTAAAAAGAAGAAACTATCATTTAACTCATAAAAACTACGCAACTCTATTAGCATTGCACGCCGTCGGTAGCCATGTTCGGGGTTAGCTTTGTACAGGTAGCTGTTTGATTGATACCTGGGCTACTCTAGCTCCCCTATTGGCTAGTAACCCACGTACTTCATTCGTGGTGGTGATATACAATGTTGGAACAAAGGGCTAAATAGTCCTAACCCCGCCCCAAAAATCAAGACACTTATTAATAACATTATAATATGTGACAAATTATTGATGTTACGTTACGATTGTTTTTCATTGCGCAAGATTTCTATTCAGATCGTAGCTGTTTAAAATTAATAACACTCAATTAAAAACACTTTTATTAACAAATAATTTTCTCACAACACAAAATCTAAATTTACATTTTTCATTCACTCAATTGATCTTCATCAATTCTACCTTTTTTCAGATCTGTGTAGAGTTGTCTTTTATTTTCAGCCAATGATATACACTGATTCCAAAGAGAATTACTCTCTTCAAACACTTCTCTTAAATCATCCGTTTGGTGGTCGTCGTGCCATTTGTATACCTTTTCTAAAAATTTATAATCAATGGGTATTTTTAAATGAGGAGGTCCACCAGCATCTTTTATTAGTTTGTACAGTCTTAAGCCATCTCTATAATATCCGTTATCAGGGTGTAATAACAAAGTTGATATATCGTCCAAAGCGTTGTAGTACTTGTATAAATCTTTGAGGATCATATGACCATATCTTCCATCTGCTTGTTGGATTCTGGAGGCTATACTATTACCTAAATTTATCAAATAGTTGTGCAATTGTTTTGTTTGTATAGGTACAGTTTCCTCTGTTTCTTCGGATGTGCTGTTTTGTTTTGATTCATCAGATACTTTACTAGTTTGTTCTGCTTCATCAGACGTTTTACTTTTTCCAGATTCGTTAGATGATTTACTTTTTCCTGATTTATCTGATCTTGTTTCTTCTGAGTCTTCGGATATGTTACTTTCCTCTGGTTTCGTTGTCACTGGCTGTAAACAGAGATAAAACGAAATGATTAGAATAAGAATTAAATTGTACTTCATGATTATCTTAACAATAATTACAGAAGGAGAAAAGGCACTTGGTGGGAATTAATGTTAGTGATAAGACCGCTTAAGTGGCCATTAACTTTTGTTAAGCAATTACAAAAAGAAATTACATTGTTAAGTAGTTTTTTTCCCCCTAATAATTTATTTATTTTGCTTTTACAATAGACGAAGTAGAAGGTAACTTTGTTAACTGTAAAATGTTTCTTCCTTTGTTTTTTTGATTAATCATCACGTTTCATGGAAAAATGAATAATTTATTTTGACATCTTGCATTAATTTGCTATAAGGGATTATAGGTTAGGTTAGGTTAGGTTAGGTTATAGTGTGTTCATATAAAATCGTATTGAAAATGTAAAAATGGCGGCAACATTATGGTACCAACCGCATTACTCTACGATGACAAAAAGTAATTTCGAACCCAGTAAATATGATATTGGTGTAGTTACAAGATTTAACAAGGTCGAGTCATCGACACAAGTGTAGCTAAGTTGAGGCTCCTTCACAGTTTTGACCGAGTGAAGCGAGTGGTTAGGCACTTTTATATATAGCACATCAAGACAGTAGTGATATACATAATTACTGTTTTAAATAAAATTATCATACACTACATTTACTAGGTAAGATCCTTTGATCTACTAATAGAATTTAACATTTCCGAGATACTATCTTTTGGGTGCGACATTAAGAGTATCTGCTTGTATTATATTGTGTGATGGGGCTGGATAAGTACTATGATAGCCTCCATACTCGTTTGTTTTTACTTTTTCATTTGTTTGTGAAGTTAGGCTACCCTTTTGATTGGCGGTGTCCGAAATGTATTAATGTGTACATTGGGGAGAGACATCACCTCTCTCCCCCAAGAATGTCGACACTCAAAAATTTATATTTATTTATATTTTATATACATACTAAAAAAGTGGAAAAAACGACCAAGGTTTTGTTCAATAATGTAGCAAAAAATTTTAAAAAAATTACTCTTGTAATTTTTTTTCTCAATAAAAGGAGGATTTTTTGAGATGTGGTCTTTCAAAAAAGTCTAAAAAAGGGGTAGGAATGAGGAGAGGAATTCAAAATGTTACACACAAAAAATTTATCAATTCAGGATAGTGTAGAATAAAAAATTGCCTCTATATCATGTGTATTTCGAAAATCCAAATTTTCCGAGATTATTCGGTTCTAGTCAACATTTTAAGGCCTTAACAAATGTGAAAACGTATACAGATGATGCAAAATCCATACTTGTAATTTTACTTGAGATAAACATTTTCCGTCTTATTTTATACTTAGAGGATTTTTCCCTTAAAAAAAAAAAATAAATAAAATAAAATCTCTGATTTTGTGTAAGTTTACGTTAAAATGTTCGAAAATAATATGTTATATAACATTTTTATTTCACTTTCATTTAAGTAGATTTTTTTTTTCTTAAATATATTTTGCATGGATATATAAAATAAGACACTTGCTTAACATAATTAGCATTGTACAATCCTTCTCTGGACATTTGTTTCACTTTGGCATTAAAACTATGTTTTTTTGTAACAATGATAAACATCCAACGTCGATTTTCTGTTCGCGTCTTGTTTGACGTTATTATGAAGCGATTCCTCAGGTAGACGTTATTTCGAAGCGATTCCTCAGGTAAACGTTATTACGAAGCGATTAATCAAGTAGACGTTATTACGAAGCGATTACAAGGTTAACGTTATTACGAAGCGATTACAAGGTTAACGTTATTACGAAGCGATTCATCAAGTAGACGTTATTATGAAGCGATTCCAATTTTAACGTTATTACGAAGCGATTCATCAAGTAGAAGTTATTACGTAGCGATTCCAAGGTTAACTTTATTACGAAGTGATTCATCAAGTAGACGTTATTACGAAGCGATTCCTCAGGTAGCCGTTATTACGAAGCGATTAATCAAGTAGACGTTATTACGAAGCGATTCCAAGGTTAACGTTATTACGAAGCGATTCATCAAGTAGACGTTATTACGAAGCGATTACAAGGTTAACGTTATTACGAAGCGATTAATCAAGGAGACGTTATTACGAAGCGATTCCAAGGTTAACTTTATTACGAAGTGATTCATCAAGTAGACGTTATTACGAAGCGATTCCTCAGGTAGAAGTTATTACAAAGCGATTAATCAAGTAGACGTTATTACGAAGCGATTCCAAGGTTAACGTTATTACGAAGCGATTCATCAAGTAGACGTTATTACGAAGCGATTACAAGGTTAACGTTATTACGAAGCGATTCATCAAGTAGACGTTATTACGAAGCGATTCCTCAGGTAGCCGTTATTACGAAGCGATTAATCAAGTAGACGTTATTACGAAGCGATTCCAAGGTTAACGTTATTACGAAGTGATTCCGAGGTTAACATTATTACGAAGCGATTTATCAAGTAGACGTTATTACGAAGCGATTACAAGGTTAACGTTATTACGAAGCGATTCATCAAGTAGACGTTATTATGAAGCGATTCCAATTTTAACGTTATTACGAAGCGATTCATGAAGTAGATGTTATTAGGAAGCGAATCAAGTAGAAGATATTACGTAGCAATTCCTAGGTAGACTATTTTTCCGTAGCGATTAATCATGTAGATGTATTACGAAGCGATTTCTAGGTAAACGTTATTTCGAAGTGATTCCTAGGCAAACGTTTTTACGAAGCGATTCCTAGGTAAACGTTATTACGAAGCGATTAATCATGTAGATGTTATTACGAAGCGATTACAAGATTGACTTATTACGAAGCGATTCCTAGGCAAAGGTATTTACGAAGCGATTAATAATGTAGATGTATTACGAAGCGATTTCTAGGTAAACGTTATTACGAAGCGATTAATCATGTAGATGTTATTACGAAGCGATCCTTGGTTAACGTTATTACGAAGCGATTCCTAGGTAAACGTTATTACGAAGCGATTAATCATGTAGACGTTATTACGAAGCTATTCCTAGGTAAACGTTATTACGAAGCGATTAATCATGTAGATGTTATTACGAAGCGATTCCTAGGTAACGTTATTACGAAGCGATTCCTAGGTTAACGTTATTACGAAGCGATTCCAAGGTTAACGTTATTACGAAGTGATTCCGAGGTTAACATTATTACGAAGCGATTTATCAAGTAGACGTTATTACGAAGCGATTACAAGGTTAACGTTATTACGAAGCGATTCATCAAGTAGACGTTATTATGAAGCGATTCCAATTTTAACGTTATTACGAAGCGATTCATCAAGTAGAAGTTATTACGTAGCGATTCCAAGGTTAACTTTATTACGAAGTGATTCATCAAGTAGACGTTATTACGAAGCGATTCCTCAGGTAGCCGTTATTACGAAGCGATTAATCAAGTAGACGTTATTACGAAGCGATTCCAAGGTTAACGTTATTACGAAGCGATTCATCAAGTAGACGTTATTACGAAGCGATTACAAGGTTAACGTTATTACGAAGCGATTCATCAAGTAGACGTTATTACGAAGCGATTCCTCAGGTAGCCGTTATTACGAAGCGATTAATCAAGTAGACGTTATTACGAAGCGATTCCAAGGTTAACGTTATTACGAAGTGATTCCGAGGTTAACATTATTACGAAGCGATTTATCAAGTAGACGTTATTACGAAGCGATTACAAGGTTAACGTTATTACGAAGCGATTCATCAAGTAGACGTTATTATGAAGCGATTCCAATTTTAACGTTATTACGAAGCGATTCATGAAGTAGATGTTATTAGGAAGCGAATCAAGTAGAAGATATTACGTAGCAATTCCTAGGTAGACTATTTTTCCGAAGCGATTAATCATGTAGATGTATTACGAAGCGATTTCTAGGTAAACGTTATTTCGAAGTGATTCCTAGGCAAACGTTTTTACGAAGCGATTCCTAGGTAAACGTTATTACGAAGCGATTAATCATGTAGATGTTATTACGAAGCGATTACAAGATTGACTTATTACGAAGCGATTCCTAGGCAAAGGTATTTACGAAGCGATTAATAATGTAGATGTATTACGAAGCGATTTCTAGGTAAACGTTATTACGAAGCGATTAATCATGTAGATGTTATTACGAAGCGATTCCTAGGTAACGTTATTACGAAGCGATTCCTAGGTAAACGTTATTACGAAGCGATTAATCATGTAGATGTTATTACGAAGCGATTCCTAGGTAAACGTTATTACGAAGCGATTAATCATGTAGATGTTATTACGAAGCGATTCCTAAGTAAACGTTATTACGAAGCGATTAATCATGTAGATGTTATTACGAAGCGATTCCTAGGTAAACGTTATTACGAAGCGATTCCTAAGTAAACGTTATTACGAAGCGATTAATCATGTAGATGTTATTACGAAGCGATTCCTAGGTAAACGTTATTACGAAGCGATTCCTAAGTAAACGTTATTACGAAGCGATTAATCATGTAGATGTTATTACGAAGCGATTCCTAGGTAAACGTTATTACGAAGCGATTAATCATGTAGATGTTATTACGAAGCGATTCCTAAGTAAACGTTATTACGAAGCGATTAATCATGTAGATGTTATTACGAAGCTATTCCTAGGTAAACGTTATTACGAAGCGATTCCTAAGTAAACGTTATTACGAAGCGATTAATCATGTAGATGTTATTACGAAGCTATTCCTAGGTAAACGTTATTACGAAGCGATTAATCATGTAGATGTTATTACGAAGCGATTCCTAGGTAACGTTATTACGAAGCGATTCCTAGGTTAACGTTACTACGAAGCGATTAATCATGTAGATGTTATTACGAAGTGATTCCTAGGTAAACGTTATTACGAAGCGATTAATCATGTAGATGTTATTACGAAGTGATTCCTAGGTAAACGTTATTACGAAGCGATTAATCATGTAGATGTTATTACGAAGTGATTCCTAGGTAAACGTTATTACGAAGCGATTAATCATGTAGATGTTATTACGAAGTGATTCCTAGGTAAACGTTATTACGAAGCGATTAATCATGTAGACGTTATTATGAAGCTATTCCTAGGTAAACGTTATTACGAAGCGATTCATCAGGTTAGATCTTTATTCCAGGGAATTTCCAAAAAGTATTTTCGTTTTTGATGGACTGTAATTGCAGTTTTTTTAATGTTTTGTGTATCAGTTGGGTTTAATTTAAATCATATAGTAGATGTCTTTTAAGTACATAATGGCACAGCCTCACTGAATTAAATGCACACTGCCAACTAAACATGAAATTGAGTAAATTGTAGGGAAAGGTAGGCTATCTGATGGGTCAACAAATATATGTTGATTTATCCACAAAAATATTCGTTTGTAGTTCCACAGGTTTTTGAAATGATATTTGTACAATCTATCCGGAGTTTCGATAAAATTTGGTGTGGACCATATGTTGGCCATATCTAGAGCTTTTTTATTAATGTGAGAATTAATAAGAGTTAATGTAAAAAATAACTTTGAGATACCAAAGTTTGTTGGTATCTGTCAAATGATTAAAAATAATATATTTTTTCTCAAAATCTTCAAACCATCTAAATAAAATTGTACGCAAAACTGAACTCAAATATTGGTCGCAATATTCTTTAAAATGTGAGTATCGTAATTAGTAAAAAAAATAAACCATTGTTTGCGTCCTAAATAGTTGAATATTTCAAAATCGGGAAATTTATGCTTACGATAGCAATAAATAAAAGAGTTCAAGAGTAAATAAATAAAATAAATCCTGACTACTATTCATTTTCACTATTTACTTATAACGAAAACGATTTTGGGAATTCTGAGGCTGTAGACAACTTTTTATCATGCAGTCAATGTTAGATTCCTCTCTATATTTTTTCTGTGAGGTCTTTCTTTAACAACTCTTGTTCTCTTCCGACCCTCACGCTATTAGAGTATTCGAGGTATAGGGGGGGGGGGGGTCTTTATTTTAGGTGGTTTTTTTATAAGACGATGATGACCGAGAGATTTTCGAAAAATCACTTTTTGACCAATAATTTGGTACTGAGATATTCGGATAGATAGTTAGGTAAAACCAAGGACGTGAATGTCTGTTTGTCTATCTCAAACTTTGCATTTATATTCTACGTATTGTCCTACATATAGGAAAAATATATCGATGACCTTGAGGTAGTTATAGGGGGGGGGGAATTACTGAGTTGAATATTTTTGTCTTGGAATATTTGTGGGGTATCAAATAAAACTAGAATTTATTCTGATTACGAATATGTTTGTTTATTTGACAAAAAAAAATTGTTGGCGCTAGACTATATTTAAAGTCTCAAATGTAATGTTCCCCCTCTCTAACTTGAACAGCGTACCTAAAAATAAAAATAAATTGGATCTGAAATTAAATTACAGCGCGAAATCATATACTATAGTTTTCCGTATGACAAATACGACTAAATTTAACCACACAATGAGAAATGCGTAGCGTATAATTTTTAAAAGCAGTTTTGTGAGATGCGATACAAATAGTTCAGAACCTTTATTGTAGCGTATTATTTGGTAGATGGGGTCCAATAAGTTTTGTTCACTATCCATAGGAATTTATTTAAGAAGAAAATTCTCAAAATAGTTAGAGGTGACTTTAAAACAAAATTTAATAGTCATGTTACGGAAGGTTCGTGTAAACTTGAGTTACGCCATTTATAATTTATGTTCATAATTATAAAAAAGACATCTAGCCGTCGAATACACCTAACGACAGTCGGAAATTGTCAAGAGAAACCTGACAGGAAAGATGGGGATGTAATCCAAGACTATATGAAAAAGGGTGTAGATCCAGCAAGGATTTCTCAGGATTGCCATCCGATTACTCATTATAATGAGCTCCTGAGGTTTTTCCAATAATCGATTATGTATTTCGATCAAAATACGTAATCGATTATCCCTCAGAAAAATCTAAAACGGAATCACCCACGATTTTTACAATTGTGTTTTACTTTACCACCCATATACAGAAGAAAATGAACCGAGCAAAAATTAAAACCATATCAAACTTATATTTAAATTTAAAAAATGTAACTTCTTACCAAACTCTAATCTACTTAATAATCAAAGGGCAACAACGTGGTAATCTTCTGTCCAGACCCCACAATCTGGACATCATCCCACAGCTCCAGTGTGTCCTTCAGGGCTTCTTGGATATCATCTTTATCACTATCATCTTTATACACTGACAATATTTTAAAATTTTCCCAATCAATTTTAACTCTAACATGATCAGGACCTCCATGTTGCAGTAACGCCTGATGCACTGTTTGTCCTTTTTGTTTGATGGTTGCATTTTTTTCTTCCAACAATTGTAATAATTCTGCTAACGCGTTGTAATAAACATAAATGTCTCTTATCATTCTTTCGCCACTTTCGTTGTTCGGATTTGAGAGTCTTTTAGTTAAGTTTTGACCAAAATCAATGAGAAAATGTTGCATACCATCGGGTTGTATTATGGGCGGCAGTTCTTCGGATGTGGCGTATTCACTGCCATCCGAATCAACACATTCGTAACTGTATACACTGATTAGCAAAATGTAAAATAGGAACTTCATTCTTGACTGTCGATATTAGCAATCGATTGTAGTGAATTTAGTCGATACAATTAATTTGATATCTTATCTGATATCTATTAAACAGAGCGTAAACTTTCACATATCTAAGACTATTAAAGCAATACTTGTATCTTGAAAACGGATCGTAGGATTTTGATGAAATGGGGTGATTCATTGTTTTCGGGTGTAAGACTATAGTAAGATCTTAACTTTGAGTAAACTTATTTAGGGGGGTTAACATAAAACAAATTCGGTATAAAAACATTGCAGAAACCGTCTCACTCACTCATCTCTAAAACCAAATAAAAACAAATCAAGCTAATCGTCATCAATTATGTCAGTTCGGTAATTGTTAATAAAAAAAAATTTAAAAAACTTTGGACGCGTTTTAAAAAATATTATATACTACATTAAAAAAAAATACCTAAAATGATTCATTTGTGTCATAAACACGGCATCAGTGTAAGTTGTTTTGATTAAAATCAAGCTTTAAGAACTGCGGTCTAGTTTCATTTTTATTTTTACCAATTATTTCTGAATCGTAATATTATTTTTACTTGCGATTTCACACGCGGATTTGGGGCATAAATTTTCACATTTTATTAAATTTTGTACAAAACGGTAATGAAACAATTTTGAGAAAATTGAAATTTTGTGTTTTTTTATTATGCTCGAACATTTTGGGTTAAAAAAAAAAAAAAAAAAAAAAAAAAAAAAATGAAGTAAAGTTTCCGAGATATGGCCAAAATATGCCCACAACCAGATTTGATTAAAATCGGACCATCCGTTTTGCATGAATATTGCACATATAGGAGACGACCTACAGTCACACAGAAGACAGACATCATTCCAAAAACCACTTTTTTTTGGGCTCATCGGATAAACCAGCAAAATCTCGCGACATCGATTTTTTGACCCATCACGTAATTTTCCACGTTTACGTAGGAAATTAAAACTTAGGCCCATTTAAAGAGCCAATAAAAATATCACAATCAACTATTTTAGGGTCTCTTTATTTTGTCGCCTATATTTAGGATCTTATTACAGTAAAAACAAGTATATCTTGAAAGCGGGCCTAACGATTTTGTTGAAATGGGTTATGGTCACTTAAAGCTATCGTTTTCAAAAATAAGTGAGAATGAGTTGTAGTTAATTCTCGACTTTGTTTAGAGATAGATTTATACAAAATAATGATTTACTACTAATCGAAAAAAGGGGGAAATAAAGGCTGCAATGTATGAATGAAATGTTTAACCCCTCAATTGCACTCCTTGCTACGACTTTGAATTGCCTAGGCGTTGCAAATAAAAGAAATGCCTACATCTATTTATTATCGCTACAGAATGTGAATGTTGAAAAAAAGATTTTATCAATACACACAGTATTTGGCGTGGCGCGCTACTATTCGCCGAACTCTCTTAACAGAACGAAAATTAAACAACTCAAAACTAGAACATATAATTTTTATAAATAATAAATTTATTTCCTTTACGCGTTTCTACGACAATATCGTCATCTTCAGTGATGGATAATCTACAAGAAACAAATTATAGTTAATATTTAGATAGTTTAACTAATTATATTATATGAGAAAGGAGAAACATCTGGGGGAAATCGTTCGCGAGTGAATTTAAAAAACCTGTGGTCAGCATTTACATGGTTGTAAAATAATTTTGTTATTTTTCAACTTACTCACAAACGTTTTTTCAACTTTTTTACATATTCGATTGAGTTATACATTTATTTTTTATCAAGATTTCGTCGAAATCGGTTAGTACATTCATGCTTCTAATATTTCTATCAATTCCTGAACTGGAATTTGAGAAAAAATTTCGTCTACTACGTTTTAGTTGTGTTATTAGGTTGCATTTGATTATATTTCAATCGAAATAATTACGACCAATTTTGAGAAAATCGAAATTTATTTTTCTCCCTATGTTTTGGGTTATTGAAAAACATGCCTTTAGTCAAAGAATGCACAACCAAGTTCGATCAAAATCAATTTACTTGTTTACGGTGTAACACATACTTAATGCAAAAAAACTTTTGTAGACAGAATGCAACTCAAACCGAAATTTTAATTAAAAAAATTTTTTTTTTGTATCAATCATCAATCCTTGCTACGTCCATGTAGTTGGTTATGGATGAAAAGGCACTGGCATGTTATAGTTTAATTTCATATAAAATGTGTTTTAAGTAATATTTAAAATGAAACTATAACATTTAAAATAATTAATTAATATTCAATACTACCTGAATATTTGAAAATGTTCGAGCAATTATTTTCATGTTTTTCATTCAATTTTCACTTTCAGCATCTCCTTCAATATCTTCCCAAATCTCGTTTATATTCATCATCAATTCTCGAACAGAGTTAGTTTCCTCTCCGTCATCTTTTGCACCATATTTATTTACTAACTTCTTATAATCGTTTATTAATTTATCTGTATCTTTTTGTAAAATCGGTGGCCCTCCTTTTTCAGTAATTCTACTGTAAATCACTTTACCTTGTTGTTGTCTATCGGTATCTTCGGAGTCTAATAACTTATGAACTTTATTTAAGTTTTTATAATACAGAGATAAATCGTTAACTATATCTTCTCCTGTTTTATCAGTAGGAAAGTTTAACTCTGCATGTAGTCTGTCTTGTAATATTTTCAACTCTTTCGGGATGTCGTAGTTAAAAAGCATGTCGTCATCTTCCTTTCCACAAATAATTTTTGAGAATAATAATAATATAAATATTTTATTCATTTTCTTACAATTTTGTCTGTTTGAATATGATAATATAACATTGGATTTTTTTTAAATAATCCAATCGTGCAGAAATAAGTATGCTTGTTTTGTGAGAATCAACAAAATTAATTTATAGTAGTATATAAATTTATTTATTCGGTTTATAAATGTCATATAATTATTCCAAATCTTGGCAATAATTATATGATTTCATTTATCTTCACATTAGCATTTAAATGAAGTGTTTGTGTGGTTTTTAAAATTTCGTTACGTAAAGACAATTTTTATCAATCAAATGACAAGCAGAACTGAATGCTATGTAATCGTTTAAAAAAAATTGTTTTATAAGAAAAATGTCATTAATTTATAATAAAATGTTAAGCATAATTAACTTAATATGTATTTTAGACGTATTTTCATATGTATGAAATTCGGATATTATAAAATATTGAAAAAAGAAAGTCATAATTAATTAATGAAATTTTATTCCTATGTATACAGTAAAACCTATAAATCAGGAACTTAACCTAACTTAATTAAATTGAACTTAACCTAACTTAATGTACTTAAAATAACATAACTTATTTTGCCTAACCAACCCTAAATTAGCCTAATTTAATTGAACTTAGCTTTACTTATTTATACTAATCTAATCAAACCTAATTTAACAATATCCTAACCTAAAAACTAGGGTATTCATTTTTAGTCACGATTTGGATATACATTTATTTTAGTGACATATTAGGTTATATTACATGATTTATAAAAGTATTTTACATACATGTAATATTTGTTGTTTAATTTTGAAAATGGTTTTTACTACTATTATTTTGTGTTAGTTTTACAAACATATTTCCAGTTTTCTTTTTGTATTGGTTTGTCTTTATTCTATAGGGTAATTTATAATTTAATTCATTTACAATTATGCAATCATTTTGAAATTTTAATTAAATCGATGTAAAATTTTTATTAATTTAATCAAGCAGCCGGTACTTTTGTTGTTTTTTCAGTTTTCTCATTTTCTGCAACAAATTCCCAATGTTCTTTAATGTCTTTTACTGCTTCTTTCGCTGAATTTATGTCTCTACCATCAGGTTCCCAATTATATTTGGCCATTAATTCATCGTAGTTAATTTCCATATTTATAAACGGAGGTCCTCCTTTATCAAAAATAATTTTATATATTTCTTTACCTCTTTGTTGTCTACTAGCAAACTCAGAATCCAGTAGTTTGTTAATGTTATCTATATAATTGTAGTAATCAAACATATCTTGGATTAATTGTTTACCTTTTTTTTCAGTCGGTGTTGTTAATTCCTTTTTTATTTTTTCTCCTACATTTATCAGTAAGTCAGGTAGTTTTATATCATTAATTCCATCATCATCAGCATCGTTACCTAAACACACTTTTGTTAATAATACCAATACAAAAACTATCATTCTTACTCTCCTAATATCTTCAGAAAGAGTTAATCTATAGTAAAAACATTGCTTATAACCTGAGAGACAATAATGAAAAAAATAATGGAATACTTAATAAAAAAAAAACACATTAAGTATGAAGTTAGATAATAAATTAAAGTAATTAACTTTAAACACTCTTAATTTCTTACATAAGTTAATTCTAAACATAGTTTAATAATATATTATACCCCATACAGTATATTTTTATATACCTTTTTTAATTAAATACCTAAATAATGTTTACTGTCATATTAGTAATAAATATTGAGTATGGTTTTTAGAAAAAAGTTCCCTCAACCCCAAACTGTAATATCAACTGTGTGTCTGTATAATTGTGTCTTAGAACTTAAGTTGTTTTTATGTACCATAGAGAAGTTTGGTTAACAGTTTAAGTAATATTTTGTCTAAATAAATATTACAAAAAAACAGTTTGGCTTCGTATTTGTTTTAGTATTTTCCAAAATTACTCTTTCAGTTTTAAACCTTCTTTTACGTACTATTTTAACACATTGGTCCCTTTTTTGACATATCCCTATCAATTGTTAAAACTCAATAAAATTGAAGGGTCATAGTAACCTGATGGTATCATCGTACCTGACCTGCTATTTCTACCTGAAGAAGTGTCACCGAAACCCTTTCTATTGTCTATCTTTAATGCTCCTACACATCACATCTATTGTTAGATGTCTTGGGAATTACCCAGGCGTGTTGGCACCATCCAGTTTAGGGAGGGACATTTTCAATATTTCAGTTGATTGACAGTAGAAGTACATATCAGTCGACTCTATCTGGTTCATTTCATTTCTATCTGGATCATGGTTAACCTAACCTAACCTAACCTTTCTCTAATAGTTATCAAGTAGGAAATAAGTTGAGAATTTTTTTTTTATTTTTTGCAATAAGCAACAGTCTGTCTACCTTGCCGGATTGAATTCATCAAAAACTAAATAGTTGCTAGATTTTATAGTTGGAGATCAGAGATCAAAAATGGCCCTTAAACAATCTGGTGGTGCCATAGAAATGTTTACCTCCGATATTCACAGCTATTGTTTTGTGTAACTATGAGTGACACTTTTCGAGTCGAAAAAGGAATCGGCCAGACCTTCATTCCTAGAATTAGGGATCCTCCTCCGATGGTACCACCAGGTTACTATAACCCAAATTGAAATCCACGAACATTGCTTAGTAGCATAGGTCATGTTTAAAAATAAAACTAAATCTAAAACTCAAGATAACAACAAGAGCTTAAAAATATGTTGGTGTTTTTCACTTTTATGGTTTAAACCTAAACACTTGATAACACTCTCGAAACTTCGTTTTGTAGTTTTTATTGACAAAAAATCTTATTAAACTATATTAATATTATGTACAATACATCATTTTCATCTAACTTTAAAACAACAATTATTGGTTTAATTTTATTGTTTGGTTTGGGTAGAAGGTCAATACGAACAGCGGGGCTATTGAATTTGCTTTTACACATAAGTTGTTTACGGTATGAAGTTGGGAAGCCATTTTGTTAGTTTGAGATGTTCAGTAGCCTCTACTCTTATTCAACGAAAACATTCACTGGGCGGGTCAAGTACCTGGATAAGAAACTAATAGGGTCAGCCCACATAAACTACACTCTTTAAAGAGTAAAAGTAAAACTCTTCCAGGTGTATCCATTGCTCAACAAAACTAGTTCTCTTTCATTGAGAATGGCCATCATCTTATATAAATAAGTCACTACTTGAGTATACTTACATAATATGTCTAAAAGTCACGGCGAAACTACTCGAATTATTTTATCAACAACTGAAAAACTTTCAATATACAAAAAAAAAAACAAACAAACGTCGAACAAAACGAAATGCTCGACATCTGACCTCTCAAGATAATATAAGTACAACTGAAGAGAAATGCAAAAATAAATTGGATAAAGAACAGATAAAAAAGAAATCGGAAATTACTTTCGGAATGAAAATAATACGCTACACCTATCAATTCCGGTAAGCAGGTAAAGCAGAAGTACCAGAAGCAGAAGTATGGAAATAAAAATAATAAAAACATCATTCTACTTTTTTGCTGAAGATTGTGCCATGCATCTAGAATGCATTTTTAGAATAGGAGGAAGAGGGAGAAAATTGGAAATTTAGATTAACTTTTGAAGAACGTGCAGTTGCAGTTCGTGAGTACATATACACAATGAAAAAATTGCAGTTTTTGAGATACACTGTGTCACACACTTGTGTGTTGCTTGCAATATTCATATAATTTAGATGTAAGGTATTAATTTTGAAACGAAATGTTATTATTGATATTACTGTACTTTAACTTTGTCAGAATTGAATAATATAGGATTCATTTATTGATCATGCTTGTTATAATATGCTAATTATTCTTTTTTTACTGAAACAATTATTTGTATTTAAATTTAAAGTACATAGTAAAATAAACAGAAAGCTTGTTGTAAATGTTAAATATTTAGTCATAAGGCCTCATGCTCTCAGTTATTAGATTCGATTATTAAACACACAGAAAACATACGCGCAAAAGTTAGGAGCATCTCTCGTCAACTACAGAAGTGCAATATCTGATCTGAGCTGTGACACAAGCTACTCATCGGTATTCTTAGAAAGCTAATCTGTTCAAAAGTTACATTAATGCTAAACTATCGTAAATTTCATGACAGGTTAAAAAAAAAAAAAAAAAAACTTCTGGTTACAAAATTCAACTTTAATGAATACACATAGTCAAAACATATCACTAAAAACATGTTTGCGCTAAATTTACGCATTTACAAGTCTTCGACGCAGTCGACACAGCACTTTCCGCGATGCTCAGCGCAAATCGGTTTGTTGCAGCGGCAGCAGTATACTGTTGTCATCCTTCTCTTGACTGACGGGCAAATCCCACAAATTGTTCGTGGTAGGTTTTGAGGAAGGTCATGGGCCCTGCCTGGCACCGGAACTTTCAAGATATCAGCAATAGATTGGCGGAGTTTGCGAGTCAAAGTTGGGTACTGCAACCGCTGTTGAAGCCATGGCTCGATAAGGCTCTGGCGTATTTGCATGGCAAACTTCCTTCTTGACAGTGGTTTCTGGCCGCTTTTCACAACACTAGTGACGTAAATGACATATGAATTTACAAGAATAATATTAAGCATGCCATAAAATACGCACAAAGGCCACCTTTTAGTCTTACGGCTGCACGACATTTGGTGACACATTTGGTCCATCGTATCAACTGCCCCTTTTGTGGCATTGTAGGTCTCGATTACTTGAGGTTACTTGGAGACTTGAGCGATAACAGGCTTTTCGTGGCAAGTAGATAGTAGCAAAACAATTTTTGAACTTTTCACCTTGTAAGAAACCATGGTTTTAAGGACATCAAATCTAAACGGTTAACGGAAAAATCCAAACGTTAAAGCTAAACTATCGTAAAACTTACGACCGACTAACAGCAGAACTAAATTGACAAAGTGCACCGAAACGCGCCAAACACTGACTGACTGTGAGGCCCCAGTGTGACACGGAACTGGAAGGGCGAGTCCATTGACGCAGGTTAAGGGGAGGAAAATAGGCAAAAAACAAAACACGCTCGTATTTTTTACGATAGTTTAGCTTTCTAGGGTTAAACAGCTTGTAGATATGCCCTCCCTCAACCGCGAGTAAATGGACTCGCCCGTCTGTCGCATATCTCGTGTGTCCAGTATCGAGAGCGGCACATTCAGTCCGCTCCTAGCCACTGGCGCGTCGTTGTCCTCTCTTTTAAACTTACGGAAGATAAGCCATTTAGTACTGCGTCAATAAAGATGTATTGTTTATATCATGTAATTATTTTTATATAGAGGATTCACGTGATCTTGTGCTCTTATGTAGGAGCCGCTACTGGAGCGTGATATCACGAATATTGTGTTGGGCAGTGGTGTTGAAGGAATTTATTTGTGGACGTTGTATGTGAAAATGTGACTTATTATTAAAAAGAATAACTCAAAACCGTTAGTTAGAGTTGAGTTATTGTAGATCTCGTATCACTGAGGATGACGAGTTTGTCGTTGAAACGCTTTTGATTAAGTAAACATAATTTTTGTGAGATCTTGTCTTCAAGATTCATTCTATGTAATATTATCTCACAAGTCAAGCTCAATGTTTAAATATCTTTAAATTTAATTAGTTAACCTTTGAAAGGGTAAATTGGATAATTGTGAAACAGAAAATATTTGTCCTACTTGAATAACGTTTGGTATTTACATACCGTTATTTCACATACATAGGTACATTATTATATTCTTATTTTAAAAATTTCATGATAATATTTTGAGAAACGTTTAAGTGAATCTGAAATTAATCATGCAACTTCGCTGTTCCCCTTTATTCTTTCAGAATACACAGTTTTATCTATAGCTTATTTTATTTAGTCGATATTTGTTAGACGTGTAATAGCGAAGCCTAACTGTATTACACACATAACGTACTGCCAAGTAAACAAGACACATAGTATAGATCGATCATTTAAAAATGGCTTTAATTTGTAGCAGGTTTACGTTTTAGCAGTTGCATATTCTCAGTATGGACATTAGGTTTCATCATGGCTTGGAAATGTCTAGAATTGTAAAAATTGTAAAACCTCTTATTAATAGAATTCTCTACAATTTTTTTTTATTGCCTGGAAAAGTGTTCAAAAAACGTGTAAGGTATGATTTTTGTTTTCGTAATATATTTACTTTATGCTCGTTAGAATAATGATGAAAGTAACTCAAGGTTTGCCCACTAGACCATGAGGTTTCTCAATTATGAAATAAATTCCTACAATTTTTCGTTTAAAAATATATCAAAATATAAACTGGAATTTTGTAAGTAATATTTTTATGATGGTATATAACGGAAAATTAGTTGTTCTCTCAACAAAGTTGTATATCATTATTATCGTAATTTATGTAAATAATACAAATTGCTACTTTATAATACAGCACATCTAAGATTTAAAACTAATTAAATTATTACCTATATTAGGACCTAATATGAATGTGAAATTAAAATTTTGTAACCCATATTTTATCTCAAACTAGGCTTGGATCTGAACAATTTTGGATGTTTGACAAGTATGCTACAGCAAGCTAACCAACAGAGCCATGTTAATCCTCAGTTTTCATTTACTGTGTATCATGAAAGAAGAAGTAAAACCACTACTCAGGTATTAAAATATCACTACATTACACTTCCTAAATTACAATCAATTTTATGTCTTTATTGAAAACAGTATTATTGTATTTTGATGAAACATTCACGTTACGATTTTGTTAGGGTTAACAAATCTCTCAGTTGTTGTTTGTGTTGTAACAACTACACTTTCAGCTTTCTCTCGGATTATTTTCCAAACATCTCTTATATCTTTAACAACTTGTTTGGCATAATTTATATCTTTACCATCGCTTTCCCAACAATATTTATCAATTAATCTATCATAGTTTATTTGTATTTTTAAGATTTGTGGACCTCCTTTATCCACCATTATTTTATACAATTCTCTTCCTTTTTCAACTCTTGTACTATCTTCATTATCTAGGAGCTCTTGTATATCATCCAAGTTATTATAATAATCAAACAAATCTTCCATCAAATCAGTTCCGTTATTGTATTTCGGTGATATCAGTTCTTTTATCAATTTATCACCTAAGACTGTTAACACATTTGGTAAGTTTTCATCGTCGATTTCATCGGTTTCTTTACTTGCGTTGCAAATCGTTACAAATACTAAAATGTACAAAATAGTATTCATTTTTAACTGATAGATAAGTAGGATAATATTTCATTATTGTAAACAATTTTAAACATAAACAGTTTTACTAGGCATGTTTGCATTATGGGCAGTGGCAATATATGATATCGTTAACTATGATTATATCATTACAGTATTGTTATATATTTGTTATCAGTATTATATGTAATCACAGTTTGAAACGTTAAATGATAAATCATTGAAGGCTGTGTACATAGTTAATAATGATAGAAATATCAAATATAAAAGACATCTTGTATACAATGTATCTGTGATAACGTAACTATAAAACTAGTATTTATTCCAAAACAAATTTAGTTTTAAAATTTCATTTATAGACGTAGTGAAATAATTTTTTTTTTTTTTTAGTTGGCATCAGTGATTTCTCTCCGTATTGCTGAATTATTTGTTCGTTATTTAATATTTAAAGTTATATGATTACTTTTAATAGATAAGAAAATCTTCAATGATTTTTTAAATTTAATTACAGACCGTACAAAGAATTAATAAAATGAAAATTTTGTAAAAAAGTGATATGTTAGTTTTAGAAAAAATTTTGATCAAAAATGATACATAAAAGTTAATTCTAAGATGGAAATCCTTTATAGAAGGTTTAGAGTTTAACAATAGGGAATTTGGAGAGTCTTAAGGGTTTAGGTTCTGTGTAAAATAGTTGTCAAACATTGAAAAGAAAACAAAGAATTTTATGAATGAGCTAAATTTAATATATATATTTTTAACTGGAGATATCGTTGGCGAAGGAGATTTTTCCAACAATTCTACACAAATTTATAATTCACAAGTGGAAATTTGTCTCGAAAAATTGTACGAAATTGGAATTTATTCGTTTTAATATCTGCCTAAACTAATATTTTAAATTTTTGACGTATAAATGAAAACTAGATATGGCCACATAGAGTAATTAATTGTACGTATGTAGTACTATATCTAGTTCCAAGTTTAGTAGGCAATGTGTTTGAAATAAAGTGAGGCTGTTATATTATGTGCTTAAAAAAGATCCCCTAAAATAAACCCAACTGGTATACAGAAAACGTATGAATTCTGAAAAAAAGAGATACAATATTTTAATTTATATATAAAAATGAAATCAATTGGTAAGTCTGTGCAAGAATCCAACATTTTCAATAACACAATTTTGGAATTTTAATGACGCAATTAATAATTTTAGTACAATACTAACTAAATGTGAAAGAGAGTATAGATTATGTTTCCTCTTAACTACCTTAATTTTACATCCTTTCATCCCCAACAGACCCTAATTTTTTCATACTGTATATAAATATAAAATGGAATACAAAATTTAGGAAATTATTGTGATATGTTTTATATACAAAATTTATATTATAAAGTTGAAAAACAAAGCTATATATAATATATATATATATATATATATATATATATATATATATATATATATATATATATATATAATCAGAGTGTCTTGAAAGGGTACAAGCCTGAAGGAGATGAAAATAATAAAGAATATTAACAAATGAGCCACCTCGTTTTTTTACAAATGAATAAAAATATGAAAACGGTTTGATTATTATTTTGAACGAACAAAATGAAGAAGACACTACCTCTTTTTATAAAATCCTAATTTCTCCACATACAGAAAATTAAGCATCGAGAGAATAGGTCAAAATATATACCAAATAATAAAAACGTATACCAATATTTTGTATTCCAGGGATCTATAGATATTTTTTTCTTAAAGAGAATGAATTATTGTGTCTCAAAATTCTTGAAAATATAGAATTTTCAGTCTCAGATAGAACCATAACTATGATTATAATCACAAAGGTTTGAATGTATAAAATTGTTCTAAAATCAATAGTTAAACTGAATTATTGCAGTGAGAAATTTTTTTCCCTTTACTTAGGAACCAAAGACAGATTTTTAAAACAAAATTCAAATTCTACAAAATAATTAGTAAAATGAATCTGTTTTGTTAAACATTTTAGTGCAACACATATGTAGTGTAAAGAAAGATATGTGATGGGTAAAAACAAAAATCGATGGTGGGTTTATGTGGTGATATCAGTATTGAACTAATATGAGACATATTTCGAGGCATTTTTAATTATTTTAAATTTGTAGCAATCGTAAATCCAAAACAAAGAAGCTTAACGATTGTGATAATATTTTGCTAAAGTATAGTCTCTGACTCTCTAAAAAAAATATTTTGGTCACCACTACCCCAAAATTCGCGTTCAGGAGTTATTTAAAAAAGGGGAAGTGAACCTTGAGTAGCGGCCTTAAAAATTTCAATATCTCAAAACCATCGCAAGTGATTACAATGAAATTTAATTTAAATATGAAAATGTATATTTCTAACTAATATTCCAAACCTTATTTATCAGAACATTACAGGTCGTGAATAATTTGGAAAATATTGAGCATCTTGGCCGCCTAAGGATTAGTTATATTTTTAATTTTTTAATTATATTTTTGTGTGTGCATGAAAGTAGTGTGCGATAAACTTTATTTTTATTATAAACATTAATTTTCTTCTTTGGTAAAAATTGTATATTTAAACAGTTCCACATTAAAAAAAGTACTAGAATAAGATTACTTATAATATTTTCTATGGACTGGAATAAAAGAAGCTCACATTGGCATATCATTACTTACCCTCAGTTGGGTTCCTACTTTTAACATAAGAAGTTGTATTTGACCAATAAGTGTACCCCAATTGTTGTGCTCAAAATTAACCAAACTTTTTTCATACTCTTTATATAAAAACATTTACACAACAATTTCATCTGCTTTTTCTTTTTTAGGTTCAACATGATCTTTAACAACTTTCCAAAGAAACCGTGTATCCTTGATTGTTTCAAGTGCGTGTCGTTTCTGATCTTCAGACCAACTGTACTTACTAACTAATTTATCAAAGTCTATTTCTATATTCAAATGAGGAGGTCCTCCTTTGTCAGATATAATTTTATACACATTTTTTCCTTCTTCTTTCCTTGTCCCATTTTCAGCAGTAAATAAGTCCATCAGATCATCTAAATTGTTAAAATACTCGTACAAATCCCGCATTAAATATTCTCCTTTTTCATCTACAGGTGTTGCTATCTCTTTTACAAGGCTATCTCCTAGAGTTGTTAAAATTTCAGGCAACTTTTCAGAATCAATAACAATAGTGATGTTTTTCCTTTTGCTAAAACATACTTTTGTTAATAATAAAAGTAGATAAATTTTATTCATTTTATTTTCTTCTTTGATAATATTACATTTAACACAATGTTGTTGATACAGTATGAGTAGAATACATATTATATTGTATTTGTTTTAGTTGATAAAGATTAAATAAATAAAATTTCATTTAATTTCATAACAGTTAATAATAAAGAGCAATTAGTTATAAATAATAAAGACAACATTTAATTATTAATGTAATATAATAACATTGTGTATTTGTTTTAATTAGTATGTTATATAATTTGAATTAATATAATCTCAATATTTTTTAATTCATCACAACGCCGTTTTATTGCGAACATAATTATTATAATGCATTACTACTATTATAATAAAACAAATTCAAGCATGAATCTTACAGTTTTGTTTTCTGAGTGCTTTCGAAGGCCAAGATTGTTCCTTTATTGTCTTAGCGTTGCTAAAGTGTGATACATTGAAGAGATGACTTTGTTTGTAATAAAATGTGAAAGAGTGTAACTTATAATATTTAATACTATTTATAAGATCTTACAGGGAATGGATGGTAAGACAGGCGAGCTTTGAAAACTCAAAAGATATAAGCTGAAGTCCCCCAAAAGGTTGTTTTTTCTACACATTAGAGACGCTTGCCAAAATTCATTTTAGTATTTTTTAATTTATACTTGCTATTAGGTGCATTGCTTTACCTAACATTTTCCTGTCAATAAGTATGTATTGAAAAATATTTTACAATGTCATTTCAATATTAAACTTCCTAATTTATGTTATTGTAATTATATTGAGGCGCAACAGTTTACAAAGGTCTGCTATATATATATATATATATATATATATATATATATATATATATATATATATTTTTTCAGTTGTATAATGTGTGTACATCGCATGCCTTCGTCGTAATTATAGTTTTCAGTATTCGATAACAATGATAGTTACCTATGATGTTAAGTCAACACAGTAACATTCCACAGCCACCCTCTGTGGAACCAAATCAGATCAGCTAGCCCTAGATTAACCGTGGGGATCTTACATATTAATGTAATTTTGGTAATATGTTAAATATAGTCTAGTAGCTAAAATATCACTCTGAAAATTAAGTTTACCTAATAATTACAATAATATTTCAAGTGAAAAATATACGACCTAGACTGGGAATCGAACCCAGGACCTTTGGCTTTACACGCCAATGCTCTACCAACTGAGCTATCCTAGTCGCTTCCCAGTACAGGGTGTAGACTTCTCATTTGACTTTACGTTTAATTGCTGCAATCTTGAGTTTCCAATAAATACATGTGTAAGGGCTGGAAAACGAGTAAAAATTAATTTCAATGTCGCATATGCGAGGTAATTAATTTGGAAACTCAAAATTGCAGCAAAAACGTAAAGTCAAGTGAGAAGTCTACACCCTGTAGTCTACTGGGAAGCGACTAGGATAGCTCAGTTGGTAGAGAATTGGCGCGTAAAGCCAAAGGTCCTGGGTTCGATTCCCAGTCTAGGTCGTATATTTTTCACTTGAAATATTATTGTAAATTCAATACTTGCTAGTAAAAACGTATAAGCGGAAAAATCAAATAATTAAAAAATCACTAATAATTACATGTAAAGTAGAAGATTTAATAGACTAACGAAAATAAGAGAACATTATATTCGTAAATCTGTGAAATATAACTTCTGAAAGCTGTGAAAAGCATATATGATACGGAAATATTTTATAGTTTAAATTGGTTACTCATGACTTCTCAGGGTCTTATTTTATAGTGAGTACGGGGTGTAGTAATCTCAAGCTACCCTAGCTGGATCTACACCCTTATTCGTATAGTCTTGGCTTAGATCTCTCTTAACACAAGATCAGGTTTCTCTTGACCAACTCTTATTCTTTTCCGACCTTGTTGACCTTATTAGAGCATTCGAAGGCAAGAGGTTTCTTTCCTTATACATTATTTTCCCAATTTTATATCAAGAGTGAAAAGGTCAATTTGACTACAGTGCAGCAGTTTGGATCCCTAATACCTGTCAGCAAAGTTTTTGTTATGTTATCGGTAAACAAAGACCAGAGCACTGTGGTTGAGTCTTTGTTAAGATTCCCTCTGAAGATGACAACTTTGTTGTTGTAATAGCTATAAGGGGTTGTAATGGTTATAAGGAATAAACATTTTACTTTTGACAACATTTTTTTAATTTTTTTGTTATTTTGTTTATTCCCAAGTGTGGTAAGGGACTTTTGAAAGTGTATCTGTATGTTATCGGTGTTAAGTTTTTTATATTTTGGTTTTTATCCTAGATAAAATCATAGGTGTTTTATCCCCATGTATAGTGGTGGCTATTAAAATCTTTCACCTAAAAAAATGGCGTAGTGTCTGATCAGATCGACAAATTCCACTTCGATAAACCTGTCATTAGATGGCAGGCACACACAACAAATAGTAATTTTGTATGGAGTAGTTACTTCAATTGCTATTGTTTGTAATGAAGTTGTAACATTCACACTGTTACCGCAAATGGAGTACAGTTATTATTGACCTATGTTCATTCGTACATAGGATACTGTTCTAATTGACCCGAATCTTTATAATTTTTTTTTTGTTTTGTCTGGTTATAGAACTTATTCAACTACTTATATAGAAGTCCCTGTATCAAATTTTAATAAAATCTGATAATAATTCAATGGTATAATTCGCTTAGGGTAATACTTCCAATAGGTGTACAGTTCATTGATTTGTTTGTTAGAATTCATGAAGATACAATTTATAGATTAGCAATTTACTAACAGTAATATTTATTATACATTTAGAATGATTATATAATTCATTAAAGGTATTAATTTACTGATAAACATAAATATTATGATTTTGGAAAAGGCCTTTTGGAAAGTCTAAGAAAACAAAGATATGTCCCACACAGTTTTCAAATATTATACAAAATAGGCGATTTTGAAACAAATGTTACGATATTTTTTATTTGTAATTTTTTACAACATATTTGTAAAACTAAATGAATAATTTAAAGATTAAATTTAACACCATTATTTTGAGATATGGAAGATAGATAGAGTGGTTTATAATTGTTTTCAAAAAGTAATTAATTTATACACAAAGAAGATAGGTAGTCTGTTTTAAAAAGAAAACTTTTAGCTCCTTTGAGTAGATTTGTAGTCAGTTTTAACATAAATAAAACCTGTTGCCCAGTGGTTAGCGGACGAAATCAGTTTCCAAATAAAATGGTTCAGCTACTGGGTAGTATTTTGACAGTTTTTAAGTAAAGGTCTGATGTAAAAGCTAAATTAGGGCAGCTTGTTAAAAAAAAAAACTGTTACAACTGGATAATTGCTTATGAAAGTCTGACTTCAATTGACACCCTTTTTTAAAACAAGAAATGTTTCACTGAAAAGCAATACTTAAATAGCTATTTACACATAAAAACATCGGATAAATATCTGTCTACACATAAGATAGAAATATTGAGCCGTTTAAGGAAGAGTCGAACTCAGATATGACGAAATGTATCTTTAGTACAAAAGAGGTACTTGATGGTAATCATTTTGGCTTTGAAATATCTTGAATCAGTATTGACTGATAATAACAATGGTTATTTGATAAATAAGAGCCGGATTACCAGCAAACTACAGATGTTATTTTCAATTCCTAAAGAAATTATGAACAAAGTTATTGTTTTTTGACTTTACAAACAACAAATCTAACCATTTATTAAACCGTAATAATATCAATGGAGACCTATTAGAGCGAAGACCTAAACACTAACAATGGAAAATACGACAAGTCTTGAACCTAGGGAAAGACAGATCTTGAAGCAAATATTTGGGCCTAAGATATCGACTACGGCAAAAAAAAGACATGGGTTGATCAAAATAGTCAAATAAATGCGACACATTTGGCTACGTAATGTAGAGTAACTATTAGGGAAATTACATAAACAAGTTGGAAGACCAGGAGGCAGGAAAAAAGTTGAAAGACTCCGGAAGAGATGGTTTGAGGATATGGAGGAAGACCCAAGTGTGATAGGGTCAGAACATGGAGAAGGATCGCCGAAGATGGAAGGGCGTGGAGGAACACAATAACAATAATGTATATTGCGCCCAGTTTAGGTTTTTATTTGTTCTATATAGAGAGGAAATATGACTATTCTGGGAATCCGTTGACTCACCTCTTATGACTAATGGCTTTTCATCATTGGCCCTCGCTCCGCCAAACACAAAATTATCTGGATTACCCTCCACGAATTTTGGGTTGGCTAACTTTCGCCCTTACACTCTAAGGCAATCCACAGCAGATAAATTTAGCGCTAAAAAAAAGTTACTACTGTGTAGCTAGGTTTAAATCAGGAAGCTTGTTGACACCTTAGTACCGTAACTAATTAGACGATTTGCAAATGAGAATATGTTACTACTATTATAGTATGATTTGAAATAATAAACCCTATTTCCAACGGGCAGCTAAGGAAGCTGTTTTATAAAGTCCTGTTTACAGTAGTTCATTTTAAAATAACGAATATTCATTAATGTTTTTATTTATATTTTATTTAATACTCTTTTCATCTAAATTTATCCATTCAAATGATAATGCATACATATTTTTATCTATAGTTTTATAATATTTTTTTTTCATAAATTCGTTCACTTGATACTGGGTGAGAACAAATATAGAGACAAATGCTAATAAAAATATTTGACATTTAAAATAATTTTAAGAACTATTTGTTTCTTACTGGCTGTAGCTATTAAAATAAATCATGATAGTATATTAAACTATAGATTTACAAGAAGAAAAAGAACAAGTTCGTGCGCATGACCGAGATATTCCACACCATCTTTTCCCGTTACCTTAATCTACATCTTCTTGATGTCCTTTCATTCACATTTCTGCTTTTCAATACAAAATATATTTTAAACAATAAATTAACAGCTGTTTGTTTTATGTTTAAACTTTAAGGTCTAAAAATGGTACTTCATTTTATTCTAAATCAAAACATAACAGAGTTAGAGATAAAACGTAAAGAAATATCTTCTTGGTAATTGACTACAACTTCCTTCATTCTAATCTTAAATTTATTCTTCTATTGTAACATATATTCACCAAATAAATAGTAAGGAATAACGTGTATCATAAATTTCTAGATGTTCCAGTTACCAAAAAAATATTAATTTTATTGAACTTGATTACCCTTTGGTATATAATAATTTTAAAAATGTTCCTCTTTCATTTTTCTTTAAAAGTGGAACGTATTTTGTCACGTACATTTTCCGTCAAGTTAATAGTTTTCGAGATATTTGACATTAATCATTTTATAAAGCAGCCATGTTTGTAAATGGACAAAATAGAGCCTTGATTTTTGGTGTACTTGGTAAAAGGTGCATATAAAATGTGTAAACTAAATTGGGATTCAATATCTCATCCGTTCTTGAAGTTATAAATTTGTTTAGAAAAAAAAACTTTTAAAAGACAGAAATGACCTACAGACGAAAAATACAATTTTAAATTAGTGCATTAATGTTCCTTTTCATAAATCAAAACCGAATAGTCACCGAAAATGTAAAAAATATATTGTTGACAAATGATACTATCGTTTCTATTGACAAGCATGTACTTGCCTATAAAACTCTTGGATGTGGTCCTGTGATGGAGGACAGGATCCTTCCGCTCCATTTCCTGTACTGTTCTATTGCTTGGTGTATACCTATATACAGTGAGGGAAGTGTTTGTGTAAAGACATATCTTTAGAATGATTAATACATCTATCACCATGGCAACCTACTCAGTTTACCCAATACATCGCTATCATTTTTGTCAAATCCATTATACAAATACAATGTCAATAAATAAAACAAACACTACCACACTCATCTACATATTTCACTTTCGTTTAGTATATACAAAATCGATTACAAAAGTCGTTCACTGTCGCTACTCGCGTCATAATATTGTTCATCTTCAACCACTTCACCTCTCATCTTCCTACAAAGTTTCCCCCACATAATACCGATATCTTTCACATAAGTTTTAATATTAATCATTTCAATTCCTTCTCTCCAGTTATGATACTTTCTAATATGTTCGTAATCAATTTTTAAATCAATAAACGGCGGAGCACCGTTAGCTTTGATCAATTCATTGTACGCTACTGTCCCTTTGGACCGTTCATGAGAATCTTCATTATTTAAATATTCAAAAATTTTCAGTAACATGTTGAAATACTGGTATAATTTTAACATAAGCGATTCATCTTGATCAGTTTTAGGATCCAAAAGTCGATCTTTTATTGTAATTCCTAAATCAATTAAGTCGCAATGAAGGTGCCTAGTACTCTCCAAATCACAACCAATTGGTTCCAGACCTAAATTAAATTTAAACAAGAAAACGAATAAAATGAACAACATAGTACTATTGAATAAATTACCGTTATTATTTTAATATTAAAAGATTATCTGCATTATACGTTTAACGATTAACTTTAAAGTTATTGCTAATTATACATTTATTTTTCATTAAATTATAACTTTATTTTAATAGTTGAAAATGAATTAAAATTAATAGTAAACATATCTTGAAGATTTATTTCTGTTAATATTTGACATTTTTGTACATTTAATAAAACTGTAATATCACCTTTATCAATTAATGAAATGGTTAACAATTTGACTTGATAAGCAAAGCAGAAAACATGCTGGTTTTGAGAGAAAAAAAAGCTCTATGCAATCTACACGCTGACTTGAATTAGGAATTTTTTATGGTTTATTTGCACTTTTAATTGGCCACCTTTGATAAATTTTCCGTGATATATTGTGCGCCTAATATGATTTTCCGCTTTTATTCAAAGAATTTGTGACTATTATATTGCACAAGACTTCAATGTCCATCCATCTCAATGATGGAACCTGTTTTTCATTATCAATTATTTATATATACCACTTAAGTTCATGTCATACAACAATCATTTTACAACTTATAAGCTAATAATTTTAAATCGTTTGACGGTTTTATGCAAAAATAGGTCCCACCACTGAGTTGAACATCGATATCTTATGCAGTAAGCCTATCAAAAGTTATTTGTAACATTTCAATATATCGTTTTCTGTGTTTAGGCTATTTTCACAATTATGTCTGTCTGTTTATATATTATTTTAATGCATTATCTGAAGAAAAAGTGTTTGTGATTGAATCTAAATTTTGAACTCTGATGTAGGTGTGCATTTCATGGAATAATAGATAGATTTTAGAGGATTAAGAAAAATCTGTTAAATGATTTTCATACATTATCTGATTTAAAAAATTTGCAGGTTTGCTACGGACTAGATGCTTCATGGATTGATTAAATTTTGGTAAAAATCTCTTACGATAATAGATTATTCTGATAATACGTGAGCATCACTTTTTACCTTCAAATTATATCATCATTTATCTTTATTCTTCAACCTAAATCTAACTTTTTTACGAGAAATCTACTTGACGTCAATATTTAAAAGGTTTAGTGAATTGAACTACCGGTTTTGAGCCTGTATTGGCTGATGAAAATCCTACAAAAGCGAACGGACAGACTCTTTTATTGTGAGACCCTCAAAATGCTCTAAACATATACGAAATGTCGAGAATTGTTGACAAACGAAATACACAAACTTTTCAATATCATAAAATCGTAACTTGAAACTACGCAAAAATCTGTTTCGTTTTTTTTCTCCCACCATACTAATGGAAGAGATATTTAATAAAAACAATGTAAATTATTAACATGACTTTTTTTGCAGTTTGTTTAGATTTTCATTTTTTCAGATACTAAAAAACTAACTCGGTGGCTTATTACTCTAAGCCTGAAGGACGGTTTTTTTTCAATTGAGTAATGTTGTTGCGTGCGTTTAAATTATGTGTGTATTTTCAACACAGAGAAATAAATCCGGAGGACCAATAAACTTTGATTAGTTTATACATGCGTTTTTAACAGATTGCGTTTAAATGAAGCGTAACTAATTTTGAAAGACATAACATACAACATGTAAAATTATATGATCTATGTAACATATTATGAGCAATACAAATTGAACGTACCTGGTTTGAAAAGATGGTCACAAGTTGTCCTATATTCACAACTCCTTCAGTGCACTGAGGTTCACTTGTTACGATACAGTTTATTAATGTTACTCTTTAAAACTACACAGATCACTTTAAATATAGAAAATAAAACGAATGACAATATGATAGACTTTAAAATGGTACAACATGTATAGCGAAGCGGTTTTAAAAACGTTGTAAAGCGTAGTAAATTTCGATAAAAATTATAATGGAAGCGTCCAGATAACAATTTTTATTAACCTGTCAAAACGTCCTTAAAGTCATGATGTCATGGACCTTGACCAGATATACAAGGCTCACACCCCTTGATTTATAAAGATAGCCTCTTCCGATAGGGCATGTTGTAGGAACAAGTGAAAGTTAATGATATAGAGGGGTCGATATAAAGAATTTAATAAGAATAAAAATGAGTACAGACCAAATGTATAGTTAAAATATTAAACCCTCGTTGCCGTTGTCTAGCAATTTTTATAAAAGTTTTAATTTAACTCACAATGCTGGGTCAACACCGTACTTTTTTGAGCTGGAACCTCTTGTGAAGCGAGATTACTAACCACTAGACCAGGTGAAGATCCTGCAAAACAGATCACCTAATGGAACCTAACAAATTCATCTAGTAGCCAATAATTAACTGTGTATACTTAAATTAAATAAGTTGTTCTTTATCACAAAAATAAATACTGTTTAATTAACTTAACCTTTTAGATGTAAATCTAACTCTAGGGTGAAATAACGTAAAGTAAACTGCACCTCGTCAAAGATACAAATCTGTATACGTTGTAAAATTTTGCCCTCATTTTAATAATTCACTCCCGATTTTAGGTTAAATTTATCCAAATGCAATACCGGAATTGCGTCACTAATAATTAGAACTAAAGTACAAACTTAATCAGCTGTGAGAAATTACTTTGTATGAATTAGTTGCCAAATGAACTAAGTTTGTTATCGTCTATTTATATTTTCTAACATCAAAAACCAAAATCACGGAAGTGGAATCTGGACTAATGCTCTAAAAAAAAATTGAATTGTAGGAGGCATACTGCTGCAGCGCAAAGAAGGGAGCGTTGAGATTATCGTGTTTTTACCATACTGTCTCTGAACTTGCGGTATCTTGTGAACGCAAATCTATCAGCTCAAAGAGGAAAATAATAAGCTAATTGAAATTAACAACCGATTAGAGGGCATCTAAAAAGGAGGTAAGAATTCACACTTGTTTTTTTAATTGGTTAGGAGAAATCTGATAGGAAAGGTGAAATAGAGGGATCCAACCCAAGTTTACGTGAAAAAGGGTGCAGATACAGCTAGGGTATCTAAGGCTCTTGAAAGCTATTATACTTTTTTAGTACCAATAATACTGTATAAACAAGCAAATAAAAGGTGTTTTCTTATTCTTTTTCCACCGATTTTCACACTACTCCCAGCATTTTTAGTTAGAAAATTATCTGCGATTTAGTAAAAACTGTATTTTTAATTAGCAAAAATAATAGGTAGGACAATTATAGCAGACAATGTTGATTTCCCTGCTGAGTAAGCAGGTACTTGTCTGGACCAATCGCAACCACGAAATCGCAACTATTACCTAACACAATTCTTGACCGGTGATGGGCAGTGTAGAGGCTATGTGCACAAAATGAGTAAATTGAAAATCCAAATTTCATACACGGCGGAATAATTTGTGACGACGGCGACCATGTCTTTTTCGTCTGGTTCTTCCATTCAACTCTTCGAGAGTATCATAGGCTAAAAAGAAAGCCCAATAAGGCTAGGAACATTGCGACGAAGTGTCTAGCTACGTAAAGAAAGTGTTACGCAGAAAGTAGACAGAAGAAGAGATTGGTAACAGCACTTGAGTAAAGGAAAGATGAGTTTCGATTGACTAGAGAGAGGACAAAAATAGGACAGCTTCAACGAGCACAGAGAATGACGAAGGGTAAGTTTCAGGGTCGATTTATGCTTGAAGAAGAATAGGTTAAATGTGAAGAGTGATTAAACCTGGTCTCTCATAAAAGGAAACAAGCTTCTCATAATGTCTGAGGTTCTCAACCCTACAAAAACCTATGTTTGGTTAACTATGGAGACAATAATACGCTTCATTTTCGTACCAATCAATTTCGTATAGAGTATTAATTCATAGCTTAATATATGTATAGTATTACTCTAGTGTGCAACCGACCTTAATGTAATGTATTAGTGACAGTATAACGTATTAAACTGACTACACTAGGTTGTGGAACAGGAGAGAGGATCAACAATGGTATCGGCAGTAAATATATTCATCAAAGCGTTCATTATCTCACTGTGGAGGGACTTTTTGAACACACTGTATTTATTGCCGTTATGCACTGGTTATGCCACTATTTAACGTCAGATATATCAGCATACGCAATGAATTTTACAAATCTGACTTGGTCATGAATAACGTTTTAATCCGTCATTGTTAGATACGTAATTTCATTTAAATCAGTTGCGTATTTTTTGAGAAATAACGGCATTGACAAAGTTAGATTCCAAACGTTCAATTTAAAAATAGTAGCTTGAATATAAATTTATTTCACTAAATTATAAAACTTATTTTATATTTACACCAATAACAGAACTAGAACACTTTCAATTTGATTTTTTTTTCATTCTTTAATTCTTAAGATTTCCTGCAACTTCTTGCCATTTAGTCCAAAGTGTTTTTAATTCAATGAAGGATGTGCTAATCGCTGCAATATCATCTTTTTTCAAATCAGGAAATTTATTTTTTAATAATTCCAAATCAATAATGATTTTTAAATGTTGGGGTCCACCTTCTTTAAGAATTCCATTGTACACTCTCAACCCTGCTTCTCTTTCTTGTAAATTGTCACTTGACATGAGCTCAATTGCATCTTCTACACATATATTATATCTGAAAATATCTTCTATTAACGCCTTGCCAATATATTCGTCAGAATTACCTGAACCCGAAGTCATTTCTCTGGATATTCTCTCTCCTCTTTCCACCATTATTTTCTCTAAATTAGGAAAGAAAACAACTTTTTCCGTAGTGAAGTCATTGTTTTTCCAATCAAATGTAGTTACCTCTGCTGAAAAGCAAGCGTGAATTATCGTAACTAGAACATAGATAAACATCATGTTTGTGTGACAGCAACTGGTGGAAAAGAACAAAAACGGGTGGTTTTATTATTTTATCTTTTAAATCAGACAATATTACTGACAAATTGATAAGGTCATCATTGAATAATTTTAAGTTCATTAAAAATGTAATGCATAATATTTGGTAGTTAAGTATAGAGAGTTGTATAGTGTTGGTAGTATTGAGTTTTAAGGTCCCCTTAGTCGAAAAAATGGTTTTTGAATAATGTATGTCTGTCTGTCTATCGTCTGTTGTCTCATAGAGTGTTCACAGTTCAACGTGTAAGCCGATTTAATTAAATTTTGTTTGTTGCATATTTTGGTCATATCTCGAGATATTAAAAAAATTGTAATACCCTAAAATTTGGGATTACCTATGATAAAAAAAACACACACAATTCATATTTTCTTAAAATCGGTTGTAGCGATTTTGATAAAATTTTGTTGAATTGTATCCCTGAAGACCCAAAAAACGGGGCCATGCTTGATAGCTAGGAATGTTGAGACTAGGTGTCTACCTTCGTACAGAAAGTGCTACATAGAAAGAATACTAAAGCCATGGGTTAAGCAGGGGACAAACATAGTGTAGCTTGAACGAGCATAGAGAACGGAACCATTCTTAAATATTGGGAAGATTGTTTTCCTGTGGATTTATGCCTGAAGAAGAGTAGATTAAGGTTTAATAGTTAAGGAATAAACGGGTAGTCCCTCACACCAGTAGAAAAGTGTTTACTGGCGATGTCAATTGCTTTACCATCTACATAAAGCCCCCAAAATCTAGGCTCTGGTTACTTATAGAGACTATAACACACTTTATTTTCTTATGAATAAATTTTGTACAGAGTAGTTTATAAATTTATTTCAACTAAATTGTAAAAATTATTTTATATTTACATAAATAATAATAGGACAAGAAAATTTTCATTTTTTTCGGTCTTTAATTGTTAAGACTAGCCGCATCTTCTTGATATTTAGCCCAAAGTGTTTTTAATTCATCGAAAGATGTTTTAATCCCTGTTATATCATCTGGTTTCAAATCTTGAAATTTTTTTTTTACAAATTCCAAATCAACCTTGATTTTTAAATGTTGTGGTCCACCTATATTCAAAATCGCATTGTAAACTCTCAAACCTGCTTCTCTCTCTTGCGAATCTTTACTTATCATGAAGTAATTTGCATCGTCCATAGCTGCATTATATTTAAAAATATCATCTATTAAGTCGCTACCTAAGTATTCAAAAAAATCACCCGTATGCGTTGTGATTTGTTTTGCTATTCTATCCCCTCTTTGAACCATTATTGTATCTAAATTTGGAAAGAAAACAACTATTTCCGTCGTGCTGTCCATATTCGTCCATACTAACGGTGTGGTCACTTCTTCTGCAAAACAAACGTGTAGTGTAAGTAGTACATATATCAACATTGTGTTTGATAGTAACTGGTGGAAAAGAGCAAACACTCTTCATATTTTTATCTTCTAAATTAAGCAATATTACTGACAAATTGATAAGGAAATTAATTATAGCTGATTATTTATTAGTTTTAAGTTCATTTATTATGTGTAATACTTGGAAGGGAGCTGATACACTTACGTGATTGGACGGATGACTTTAGCTGGTTTTAGTTTCTCAACATATTACACATAGTATAGAGAAAGTAATAAGATGGGTTAAAAAATCGATGTGATTGTGGATGTACTAGTTTTGAAGTTCTCCGAGTCCAAAAACATGGTTTGGAATAATGTCTGTGGAGTGTTCTACATCTCAAACGAGTGGGCAGAATTTAATAAAATTTGGTGTGTGGGAATTTTTGACCATAACACGGGATATTTTTTAATTTGTTATAATTTTTTTTCTCTAAAGCGTTGCCTCTAAGGATCCAAATAAAACGTGTTGGTTGTCGTCTCTCCAATAAGGAGAAATCGGCAGAACCAAACAGTAAATAAAAGCTTGAATAGCAAGTAAGATTAACGTGAAGATGGATTATGGCACCCTATTGAAGTTTAGACCCTATTGAAATATGTTTTTAAAAGATGCTCTCCCATAGTTCATTTTCAGTTTGACCGACAACTACCAAACTGATACTTTTGGCGACTAGTGAATATAACGCACAGGCCAAGGGGAACTAGTTCTATAAGCCATTATTTATTTATTTTATTTTATATTCTTAGATATATATTAATATTACATAAATTTGTCCCTTTAACATTGTTTACGATGATGTAAACTTTGAGGTTATATACAACTCACCGAGGATCAATCAACTTCAAAACCATCTCGTTTTCCTTGTAATCTAATAACAAAACAAATAGCTTCGTATTATTTATTTATTTATTTATTTTTGTAGGAGATATAGAATCCAAGATATTTATAAAGAAATCAAAAGTAATACATTTTGTGTTCGTTTAAATTGGATAAACATTTGGGTGAAAAAACAGTAACAGTCTACTAAAAAAAAAAATAAATTTTTTTTTGATAAACTCCAATACATTGTAAAAACGACAGTTTTTACTGAATTGAAGATAATTTCCTAACTAAAAATTATTTCCTAACTAACTGGGAGTAGCGTGGAAATCGGTAGAAAAAGAAGAAGAAAACACCTTTTATTCTCAACAAAATTTGATTTGTTTGTGTTAAGGTTGGTTTCTTTAAACTGCCGGTTTCTTTATATTCAATATAATCAAATCAGTGGTTCAGTTATCTAATTAATGGTTCTTTATTATTTAATGCAACTGGACTATTTCTCTTATATACTAATTATAAATATTTTATTCTTTTTAATTAGTAAGAATCCAGAATGACTCTAATTGTTGCGACTTAGAGATCTTATTCTACGTTATATTTTATAATGACTTGTCTCTGAAATAATTACAAGGTTTATACACAAAGTTTGCTCACACTGCTTGCCACTCATTGATGCTCATCTGAAGTCTCAATACTCCTAGGAAGCTCTTACTCGCCAAGTCCGTCTGGCTATCTTCAAGAATTCCTGCATCAATCTTGATCCTTCCCTTGATCAATCTTGGCCCACTGACCAAGTTCCCTCCCACCCAAAGGTTTATATACCATTGTAGCATCAATGACGTCTGCCTTGCTTGCGAGGTAAGCAATTTAATCATTTTTCCAGGTCTGTCACAATAATTGTTATCATACTGGGTTCTTAAAAGGAACTTTGACTATTTTCCTAACTAAAACTATCCTAATTCCTAACACTTGTCTGTACAATATTATTGGTACTAAAAAAAGTATAATAGCATTCAAGAGCCTTAGATACCCTAGCTGGTTCTGCACCCTTTTTCACGTAAACTTGGGTTAAATCCCTCTCTTTCACCTTTCCTATCAGGTCTCTCCTAACCAACTTAAGTTTACGTCCGACCCTGACGATATTAGAGTATTTCAAGAGTAATTTTTTAAATGATATAATCATTTATTCGGGCAGTTGTCATCGTTTATGTAATTAGAAAGTAATGACATTTCAATAGTGTACGAGTATATCAACTCTTGTTATCAAGAGACGATTCTAGGACTAAAGAAATACGAAAAAATCTAAATACAGCTTAGTAGCCTGGGTTACAAGAAAACAAAGAATACACAGACCCCAATACAGAAAGCAATTACTAAGAATATTTAAAAAGTCCAGTTATGTTTATAAACTACTCTAAGGTACATTCCGATTATCTTCAGAGAGTTTTTGATCAATTCCGAGGAACAATCAGCCCGACTCATTGAGGTTGACATTCCGGTTTGGTATAGTTGAGTCTTCGGTCGGGCCTTGAGATTCATTAACCGGATTGCCAATTGAGATGGCAGTGGATCAGCTGATGCCGTGTGAGATACTCTTTCGGAAGACACTATGGTCGCGGGCAGCTCGATTGGACTGGACCGAGTCCACATTAGCACCAGGTTACCTAGAGTAATTTTGATTTCACGGGGATGAGTGATTTATAACCTTGAGGGTTAAAGGTAACCACAATTTCATAAGTTAACCATGTCTTAGGTTAAAGTATTCTTCCGGATATTATGAAGTGGTGATATTTCTCCCAATAAGCGAAATTCACCACAACTTACAACTAAACTAATCTCCTATTGTACACGGGCATGACATTCCCGACGTACCTAGCTGGATCTACACCTTTTTTCATCTAGTCTTGGTTTGAATCTTTATCTTTAATCTTTCTAACAGGTTTCTCTTGACCAACTCTTGTTGTCTTCCAACCCTTACGCTACTAGAGTTTCCGAGGGCTAAAGGTCTTTATTTTATAATATTTTTTTCCTTTTTTTATAAGGCGATAATAGGTGAAAGGTGTTTTGCCTTTAAATAAAAAAGCAAAAAAGAGTCTTAGTTATTGTTTTTGTGGTTTTGGTTTCTTTATTTTCCTTATTGAGTACTTCGTCACAAGGTTCTTCGGATATTTGATCCTTTCTACAAGCATTATGTTAGAAATTGCAACTAACGTAAGTAGTCTAAGAAAGGAACGCGGTATATACATTTTAAAATACACAAATAATAATACTTACTTGTCCTAATGCTAACATTTTGAGCAATCCACCATTTTATAACGACTTTAACCTTAAATTATCCATTCAATTCGAAAAATCAACGTATTCACTAAATATTCTGACCTTCGATTCTATCTCTACAAATTTAAAACGTAACATCTCTTTGTTCGTAAGCTAATAATTAAAGAACCTCTCTTCAGATTTTCATGCGGTTTTATGTCATAATTAAGATAGTTTAAGTATCTAATTAGGTTTTAGTCAAAGTTTGTCTAAAATTGGTTTGGTAGTTTTAACGTTATAACAATATAAGACACAAAGTTTAATCATTATCTTTAAATTTTCAGTTTTATTTTTTCAGATTTGAATTCGGTGGAATTGTTCCCAACTTTATAACAATTTTCTTCTGCTAAAAAAAAAAAAAAAAAAAAACAGTCAAGTTATCTGATTTATCTTATGCATTTTATTAAACTGTTTAGATAAAACATAATTATTTCAGTGTACTAATAAATATGGTATATTTGAATGCTATTTGAAACTGAAAATGTTTTTAATCTTATCCAAAATTTTCCGAGTTTTAACTAATTTTTTCATACATAATACATGTATAAAATATACATTTTTCACCATACATTTTACAAATTTTCTGAAAATTTTCAGTGACAACATATGTATTTTAATTGAGAAATTTGTATTTTATTTTAATATTAATTGAAACTATTTTTGAAATCGCTGCAGTAGTTTCCGACTTGTAATTATATTTTTCTCCTAAAAAGTAAAAAATCTAGATTTTCTATTTATTTTTGAAATTTCTTAAACTTTCAGCTCCAACATATATATTTTCAAAGATGACAAATGTTTATGATATGATTGCTAATTCCAACTTAATACTTTTTTGAAATCGATTAATAGTTCCCGAGTCAACCATTTTTCACCTCCCTAAGTATTTTAATTTAGGTGTCGTGGGGTTGGCTCTACGTTGGGTTGGCTTGACATATTAGCCGCCCTAGTCAATAGCAATCACTTCCTGGAAATGTGAACGGATCAGGTACCAGTCGGGCGGGTATAGGTTAGGTTAGGTTAGGTTAGGAAGTATGGTCATCGCAATCATAAAGCCCATTGACAATATGACATATCATCGAATTGGATATTTAAATAAACTTCAACAGTTCCCTATGAGATCAGAATAGTTATGATTGGTATTGTGCTTTCTGTTAGTTTTAAAGGATACCAGGTTAGCCAAGGACTAGCAAAGACCCGAGAATACTACCCGCGAATAACAAGTCATACTATTCTGACAGATGACGAACCTCGCCACTTGAGTGTCGCTCTTCGGCTGACCGAACAAACAATCACCTCCAATTCCAACTATTCCAAGATGGGTTGCTCATTTAGCAGGAGTTTGAACAGATGACCCTAGTTCCCCAATTTGTCGAGCCAACCCCACGGTATGTATACTAGTGTCGAGCTAACCCCACGTCGAGCCAACCCCACGTAATCAAATATTTAGCGTTGATTTGTAAAGCCACATCCTTCCTAGATGCTTCCTTATCCCACATGGACAAGTGGTATGTTAGCATGAAAAGTTTTATCAGCAATTCCTACCTGTTAATGGCTAATTGTAAAACTAAAGGTATTATTTACGGATAGGTTTTCATACGAATAGGTGAAAAAAGCGCACAACACCTAGAACCCCCGCCTCGGTGTTGACTAGAAAGATTTGACTTGAGAAACAAATCAATTTTTATTATTTACATAAAACTTACGAGTAATGGAACCTAACCTAACCTTACTGACCTGACCTGACCAAAACTGAAGTTTCTATTTTTTTTAAAACTCCATATGTAGGTTATATTATTTAAATTTAAAACTACTGTAAATATTGGTTATAAGTCATTTCCATTACTCGTAAGTTTTATGTAAACAGTAAGAATTGATTTGTTCCTTAAGTCAAATCTTTGTAGTCAACACCGAGGGGGTGGGTGGGGTTGTCGGTGTTGTGCGCTTTTTTCACCTGTCAAATTTTATTTCCTCAAGGTTTGACTCTTGTCTCACCCTCGTTAAACACCAACCTGGCGGACTGTGCTCTATTTTCGCTAAATTCCAGTTGTGTGCTTTTTTCACCTCTTGTAATTTCTTAAGGGTAAACAAAAAATGTTAGTTGATTTTATTCTCCAAAATGTCCTGTATTTTATAATAATCTATCTCGAGCTTCACACAGTAAAAAAAAAAAAATGTGTCAACGCTAGGGAACCAAAGGCTGCCCGATCAACGCTACGGGTACACAACAAATAAAGAAATTAAACTAAAAAAGATGTGTCTGATTGCTCTGATATAATTTCATGGTTTTACGTTTAATTCATTCCATTATAATGTTTGTAATTTCTCAAACCAAATATTAACGTTAGTTAATTAATTATTGAATAAAAAAAATTAATTAATAAAGTTTTTAATAACATCAGTAAATAGCCTATTGATTATATAGATGATTACTTATAACAAGTTTATCAGTATTGATAATGTTTAGAACACTGATTTATTTCCAAGACACAACATAACACCAACCTAATGAAGAAGTTGTTATTATTATGGATTTGCTTAAACGCAAATTATGTTTCCGGACTTTATAAATTAAATCACTACGGGAATCTGGATAATATATTAATAAATATGGCTAAAAGTTTAAAGCACAGATTATCAAATCCTTCTTCAACACATTCCTGTGAATTATTAGTATCCGATTTGTTTAAATATCACAACTATATCGCTGATATATTTGAGCTTTTACGTGATAAAAGTCTGAAAAATCAAAAAGAAGGCAAGAGATTGTACAAGTTGGTTGCAGAAGATGGCGGACCAGTTACGAATCACATTGAAGTGAATTATAAAACGTTAGAGAAAGTATACAATTGGAAAGATGATGATACTAAAGATGCAATGGAAGAAGCAATAGAAGAGACGGAAGAGGCGTGGAAAACAATTCAAGAAAAAGTACAAAGTATGACTTCTGTGTAGTTATATGTTTAAAATGACAATGTAAGAAAATATAAAGGTAGTAATTTAGTATATATAAGTTAAATTAACAATATTTTTTTCAGTTTATAAATCAGATAAATGTATACATTTGAATTTCGTACCTTTTTTAATATCATCATTAGGCAAATTAATAAATATAATTTACTTGAATTTCTACAATTTTTTAATTCTATTGTATCATTTTAATACTGATTAGATCAACCCTATATATTATATACAGGGTGATTCCGAACTGCACGCTTATCTCTCGGGAAATGATGTTATAGCTAAAAATTTCATAAACGCTTCTTTTGCGAATTACGGCTAGCAAATTTTCGCCCAGATTTCTGATCCACCGGTAATATGTGGCCATATTGAATTTCGCGGGGCATAAATTTCGACGCAAATTTGGTGGTCCTATACGTTTTTCGAGCGAAAATAGGTCCCAGAACATCTCGTTTAGTTTTTGAGAAAATTTTGTAAAAGCCCCAAAAATATAGTCGAAAAACACAACTAGAAAAAATCAATTTTGAGTTAATTTATTTGTATAATGCTAAAAAAAAAAAACAAATATCATTGAAACAGAATTATTTTTAGAATAGCCTTACTTGATTCTTTAGATTTAAAATAACAAAAAAGATTTGGAAGTAAAAATTTCGGAATTAAAAATGTTTTCTTTTTAGTCCATTCTTGGGTGTTGTAAACAATTACCATGAAATTAAAATAAATTTTTGTCGATAACTCCGTTATATTTTGAGCTACTTAAAATAAAGGATTTTGATTTTCGTTAAAAGAGTAAAACTATTCCTCTTCGAGACATTCGACGTTATACATTAAAAGCGTCACGCATTTTGTAAATGTAAATAATAATTTTTGATTATATATATATATATATATATATATATATATATATATATATATATATATATATATATATATATATTGTATACATAAATAATTCGAATACTAATTCTTCACTAAATATCTTATTTATTCAAAAGATATAGTGTCTTCTTTTTTTAATACAAAATGGCCGACGCTCGGGAAACGAAACGTTTCCAGACCTTTGTTCATATGAACTTGTTATCTTATTTCTACCTGTAGAATCTTTTTTCGAGAGATTGTCGTGGAGCTCCGAATCACCCTGTATATGTCACAGAATCCAATGTAAAAATGTAAATAACAATTACAAAGCTAATTACTAACTAACACTCACACAACACAACACTAGTTACAAGAGAGTTGAACTTGGGCGTTCTCCATTGTCAAAACCAATCTCGTTAAAGTTAACAATAGTACGTGCCACTTGGGGATTGTGCCTCCAACTAATTAAACGGCCATGGTGTAATTTAGAATAAAATATAGAAACCAAATTAATACCAGTCAGGTACTCACACCACGTCTAACAGCGTGTACGAACGGGACACTATTGTGACTGTTCAACATGGTTACAGTTCCGATCAGCTGTTCGCTGTCAACTATCGGTCGAGTCAAGTGACTTCGTCACAAAACAATTTATGACAAAAGCTAAGCAAATTTAAGCTATATTTAAATATATAAATGTTTCTTCAATATACTTTACTATGACAATATTCGTGTTTCATTTTCTCCAATTTATCACTGAACTAATATTTTTATGTCGATGACGTCAAATACGGTTTGGTTAGTAATTGATTTTGGAGAGTTTATTTTTAATAAAAGAAATCAATTTACATCAAAACATAGTCGTATTATTTTACTTACAGTAAGATATCAATAGGAACACAAGAATAGGTTAAATATACAACTAAATAATATACAGCTACAGTATACTGCAAACAAACTACTATAAATATATAATATACGTTTAGTCATATACAAAAATATAGTAAAACAAATTTCTAATTCTATTTTTGAACTTTAACGTTTTTGATTTCTTTTTCTTCTCCTAATTCAAGAACAGATACCCATAGTTGTTCTACTTCAGATTTAGCTTCTTTAAGATGACTTATTTCAAAGTTGTGTTTCCATTTATATACTTGTTTTAAATTCTCATAATCGATAGCGATTAAAAGCCACGAAGGACCGCCTTGTTCAACCAAGGTTTTATAAATTTTCTTTCCTCTCTCATTTTTTGCCTCATCGGAATTACATAACAGATTAAATAATTTATCCAAGTTTGCATAATATCGGCAGACATCTTTCAATAACCGTTTACCATTGTTGTTGCTAGGATTTACAATGCTCTGTGTTATACGAACTCCTAAAATGTTTATTCTGTCTAGAAGCGTTACAGGTTTACATTTAACGATTTCATAAACTGGTGAAAGCAAATATAACAAAACAAAAAGTTTCATATTATGTTAAATTAGTTTCCATCCATCTTCATTTAGAAATTAAAGTTAAAATGGAAAACAACAGATTAGATTATCAATGTTGATATCATGTTATCAATGGTTCCTTGGAGAGTTATCAGATTAATTGTCAAAAAAAACAAGTGAACGCACAGAATGTTTCGAGTTGCAGTTTAATTCATGTCTATAAAAACAAATAATCGGTGCAAAAACACTGCACAAACTTTCTCACTCACTCATCCCCAAACCAAATTAAAAGGAACCAAAATTAATCGTCACAAAAAATGCAATTTCGGTAGCTGTCAAATCAAAGAGTTAAAATGAAACCATTGGGACACTATCTTTGAACTATATTTACATATTCAAAGGAAAGATTACACCTGCTTTGGTGGTAATAAACACGTCGTATTAAAATTGTGTTTTTAATGACGGTGGTTAGGGTTAATTATTTTTTCTAATTATTTTTTAATTGTATTTTTTTAACTTTACACACAGGTTTGTGTCTTTAATGCACAGATTATGCTAAAATTGAATTGAAAAAATCACTGATGACTCAAGAAACGGCTTTCTCTCTCTCTCTCTCTCTCTCTCTCTCTCTCTCTCTCTCTCTCTCTCTCTCTCTCTCTCTCTCTCTCTCTCTCTCCCTCTCTCTCTCTCTCTCTCTCTCTCTCTCTCTCTCTCTCTCTCTCTCTCTCTCTCTCTCTCTCTCTCTCTCTCTCTCTCTCGATCTTTTTTTTTAAATAAATTATGTTCTGTTGGGTGCTTAGATGATAATTATATTTGTGTAAAATTTGATCAAAATAGTTAGAGTTGATTTTGAGAAAATCTTAATTTTCTGTTTCTTATCGCAGCTACACCCAATTTTTAAGTTATAAAAAAGAAGTTAAATATATTTCCGGGATTTCGCCTAAAATGCGCACAAACCAAATTTGATTTATATCGAGCCTCTTGTTTGGGCTGTAGCATTGAACATAAGACAGACAACTGACAGACTAACGAAAGACAGGCACTTTTTGGGCTCTAAGGATCTTAAAACGTATCCCCCAAAACGGAACATCTATTTTTTTAAGAACAGCATAACTTTGTCTATACTACATACATGTGGGAAAGTATAAATTAGTATAAGTGAAAATACTTAATTTTCTTTTTAGGTAATAACTTCCTGTTGAAAAAGAAAATATTTTGAACCACATCCACAATACTTTATACTTTGTAGATCGGGATGGATTGTAGTCGGAGCACCCGCTTCAATGCTTTGGTATCTTGTAGTACTGATTTGAGTGGTCGCCATTTTAAAATAAAAATAAAATAAAGGAACCTTTTGTACACATCGTTCGGCGTAAGGAACACAATATATGAGTATTCCTTAATATCTGCGTTTGATTGTAATTCCGTAACAAATATTTAGATTTGGGAAAAGGGGTTAGGGTGATTGTGACCCCGAACTCTTTAAGTCTATTGTACAACTAAGCTACTAGGTACTAATGTAGCAGATTAGTTCCTCCGACGAGTCTTAATAAGCTACTGATTAGCTCATCTTGCGAGAGTTCAGTAGGCGCTTGTGCTCCAAACAACCTAAACCTGTATAAGATTAACTAAACTACATTAAGATGTTCCCCAACCTTTTCAATTGAATGGTGTCATGTTTAAGCCGATGTCTCTGGAAACTTCCTGATATTGAGGAGTGGATCTACTGAGGTTAAATTAGTTCCATTATCTTCCACATCAATGTTGCTTCAGAACTCTTTGGGTCTTCTTCATTGAGTTCTCCGATTTGGTTTGGTTGAGTATTTTTTTGCCAATGAGTTGTTACTAATAGCAACGGAAGTATGTGTCAACCTGACTAAATCCTTGGATATTCAGGTAAGGCTACTTTAACTTGAGATCGCTCGGTATTCAGAGTTCATATATTAAAGGCTAAGTTCCTCCTTAACAACGCAGTCGAAGGAGGATGTTCCATGTTTTGGATTGATATTATTAGTATCTTACTCTTATGGTACATTGCAATAGTATCCTGTTGCCTGTCTGCTACAATACATTACAAGTCAGCCAGTCCGTACCAGCAAGAAGGCGTGTAGGTCGACATTTGACTCTGGATTTGACCCTTCTATCCCATCTCGTTCTGTTCTCGGAAGAGTTTTCTTCTTGATGTACGGGCGACAAAACTTATCTCTATCAACGATTTATGTACAAAAATTGCCCCAATTTCACCTGGGTATAGTTAAGATAGTTTTATAAAAAACAACCCAAATGGTGCTGTTATGGAAATAAATTATGCCCAAATACAGCAAAACACTAATTTTGATCAAAATCGACCCATAAGTAACAAAGATATGATACTTCTTTTAGGGGTATAAAAAACCGTTGGAGTGGAACATTTTAGTACGCGTCTACAGAACTACTCCAAATCATGTTAAAAAATTCATAGCTCTAGGCTTCTTGGATTCAGAGATATGCTTTAGGGGTAAAAACACCCTTGGAGTAGAACATTTTCAAAACTCTTATTACGCGTCTACAGACCTACCTCAAACCAAGTTAAAAAAATCATAGCTCTAGCCTTCTTGGATCCAGAGATATGATTTAGGGTAAACACCACCCAGGGAGTGGAATATTTTCAAAAATCCTTTCTTAGTACGTGTCTACAGACATACTCCAAATAAAACCATGTTAAAAAATTCATAGCTCTAGGCTTCTTGTATCCATTTTGTGATCAGTGAGTGGGTTTTGAATTGTATATAATATAATTAATATATAATATATAATTAATATATATAACTTGTATATATAATATTAGTTATAGTAATAAATAATGAAATTAATTATATAATCATAACAATATTTATTAATGAGGTGAAGCTAGGACCATCGGGGGGTCTTCTCTTTCATTTAACTTTAGGAAAAAAATACATTAAAATAAAATATAAATACGAAAAACTTACATCGGAACAAAAAAAAAAAAAACATAACACATACAAATCAAGTGAAATTTAAATAACCTTTAAAACATTTAGAATAAATAGAAAAATGATTTAAATAGTTCTTGGATTTAAAGATTTCGTGATCAGTCAGTGGGTTTTGACTTTTATATATTATAGAAAGAAAGAAAAAGAAAAAAAGAAAACAAAATAAAATACTCTAATATTCTATAACATCAGGGTTGGAAAAGAATAAGAATTATTCAAGAGTGACCTGTTATGACAGATAAAAGAGAGGGATCTAATCCAAGATGACATAAAAACATGACGTAGGTCCAGTTAGGGTTCCTCGTACACACTATAGAGATCCCCCGTGGTTTGCTCTTGGAAGAACAGACATAGGAATCGTCACAGCACAAACAAATATACATAAAGCCAAATGGTCGTGTTTTTAAATTTTGTTTTTTCGTTCACTCAAGTTTGGAAATTTTTACCTAATTTCGAGTGTGTAAGTTGAGCAAGTGAAGCTCCTGGACCGACCACCGTGGGGGGGGGGGTTTCAACAATTTTCGGTTTTTAATCATCATCGGTAAAAATATTGGAATCAAATCGGGTCAAAATTGACCTAGTAACACAAATTTTTACAAAAAAACCTTTTTAACGTTTCCTTTAAACTATTCTGAATTTTAATAGAATTCTACACAAGGTAGACAGGATATCAAATTAATATATGTGTAGTAAATATTTATTTTGGGTTTTTTAGGCAATACATTGTGGAGGTGTTTTAAAAAAAGATTTATTTTGTGCGATTGTAATACCAACTACAATGATTGTGATTATTAGTCAAATGGACCAGCGTGGTAGGAATTGGAGTATGCTCTCCTTGTAGTTACAGTAGCCTCAGACTAGCATTTTGTATGGTGTAATGGGCGTGTCTTCCCTTCTACTTGCTTCCCTAACCTGACTTAGAAAGAAAACTAGGTACACAAATTACTGCTTAGCTACATTTAATTCTTAAAGTTTAAGTACAAGTTAATTCTTAAAAGTATAATTCTGTAAACGTTTTATTCTTATTTACTTGATAAAAGAAACGAAAGTAGGGCAGGTGTTTACACAGAACATTTTAGGTCTATATTTTTTTATTGGGGTTGTAGCGAGCGCTGAAAACAAACTCAACAAACGAAGTGTGGGGGCCACTCTTTTCCTCTCCACCCCAGACACATTCCTACCTTGAGGATACAGTACTAGAAGCGTGCTGTTACATGCAGTTACTAGACCCACTAATATCTGAGCTTCAAAACACATCTTAGAGATTGCTTAAACTATTTTGTATGTATAATCAACGATTTTACCCGACCCTACAAATAGCATAGGTCGAAGTTAAGGTCATCTTCTTTTCTCTTCGACTTACCCTAATGTAGAATATACATAAATCAAATACAGTACAAACTAAGGGTGCTTACACATTGGAGTTGGTACGGTAACAGGAGGTACTCTCTGGTTACCTGGTTTGTGGACTAGCATGAAGCGCTCATATTTACACTGAAGCTAGTTCAATCGATCGTTTCATTGCTCTTATTTTCTCACATATACATAGTATAAAGAAAGATTTCGAAGAGTAAAGAGAGTGGACCGATTTTGATCAGATTTTGGTATGTGGAATATTTTGGTTTTATCTCGAAACAATTCTTCAGTTTTTTGTTAACTCAGAATTCGGTGTAGTTGCATTAAACAAAATTGAGATATTCTCAAAATCAGCTGTACCGATTTTGTTCAAATTATGGTGACAAGAATAATAATGCTACAGGCTAATTTGTCAATTCGCAAGTAAAAGAAAATTAATATTCAGGAATAATAATAATAATTTAAAAATCTATTTGAAACTTTTGATATGGTGTGATATTATTTTTTAAGTATCTATAGTTCTAAATATAACTCAGTAATTTTTAAATAACTCACAAATAGGCAATGCATAAAAATGAGGTAAAAACAAAAATAGTAGCCTACCCAAGTCTAGAACGGCTGGATAATCTAGTGGAAATTTATAAAAATACACATGTAAAGGATAAGGAGAAGAGAAATGCTTTATTGAAAGTCGATTGAATTCAAAATTCCATTTTGAGAGTATAAGTTAAGAAAAAAAATTACGTGTTTTCAATTTTTTTTTTTTTTTTTGTACCGAGTGTAATGTTAAACAAACTGAAAAAACTAATATTACAGCCATCCACCTTCTCTCCAAAAATGACAACATAAGTGTTTTCTTGAAGAAGAAAAAAAGAAGAAGAAAAAGAAAACAAAGAAAAAGAAGGAGGAGAAAAAGAAGAAGACAAAGAAAAAGAAGAAGGTAGAGAAGAAGGAGGAAGAGGAGGGGAAGAAGAACATAGAAAAAGGAGACGGAGAATGAGGAGAAGAAGAAGAGAAGGAAGGAAAATGGAAAGGAGGTGAAGGGGAAAGAAGGAGAAGAAGAGAAATAAGGAAAATGGATAGGAGGAGAAGGGGAAGTTAGAAGAAGGGAAAGAAGGAAAAATGGAAAGGAGGAGAATGGGAAAGTATGAGAAAAATGGCCTATTAAAGACCTAATTTCACAAATCGTCAATTATGAGATTTTATTTCAAATCTATAATGCCAGCGCTAATATTTATCAAAACATTTATAAAAATAGTTTCATCAGATGGCAAACATTGTCGTTATATTAAATTTTTTATATTGTTTAAAGCATGTAGTTATTTTGGAATTTTTTGATTTTTCTTTTATCTTCATTCACTGTAAATCCTATAATTTACACTGTACATATGTGAAGTAACCTTAACACTCTAAGCTCCTGTCGGTGATATATCAATATTACATTTTCTTGTTAGGTCAAGGTTAGCAATTATATTTGTTACAATAACTTTGCTATTTATCATCGAGAGGTGTAGTTGGTAGTATTGTATGCAGAATTTAAATCTGTAACTTTTTATTTAAATTGGTACGTTCTAAGTTGAACAACACGAGATTTGAACAAAAACTGTTTAAAATTGTCGTCATTTTACATTTTTAATTCGGTTTTTGAATTCTAATTGGGTTTTATATGAGCATACTGTACCCCTAACAAAATGTATTAACGTTTGCGCCAACTATTGTACTTACGTACGAACGATAACAACGCTAATGAAGAAGGGCGAACGGCGATGTCGAATTAACTTTTTCGTCATACTGCTTTAAAAACAGCTGTTTTCAATACATGTATTGTGAGATGCTAAAGTTGTTATTTTTAGTCCTAGGACCTAAAAACATCAGCTGAGGTCAAGGTCATCAGCTGTTACTTCGTTTATACGAATTAATTAACGATTGTAAAGCATCTATAAAAAACACCGATATTCTCGATTGTAAAATAACCGTTAAAACAGCTGTTACCATATATTTGAAGGTAAATAGGTTATAACATTTTAGTTTTTGTGAGATTGTTTTCCTATATTATTTTCAGTATAACGAAAAATATAGTTCATTATTTAGACCAAAAGAAACTTTTCGATCCTCGCTAATTTTCCAGCCGTTAAAACTGTAGCTTGTATCGAAAAGCTTCACTTTTGGTCCTAGTGATGAAATATACTATTTCGGTTTCCTTAGGTCATTAAACATGAAGATATCTATTTGAATCTATGTAATATTGAAAAATCTTGCGATAGTGTAAGACACTAACGGAGAGTTTTTAGAAAATGTATGAAAGTAAGACTAACGTTTGAAACGTCATTTGTATTCATCGTGCATTAGATTTAAATAAATTTAGTCATTTGGTTAATAATATTTTTCTATAGAGAGTGTGTACCTAAACGAACTTATAAATTTTGGAAACGAGCTCCTTTTATTGAAAGTTCCTAAATACATATGCACGTGTTCGAAAATGATTTTTTTTTCTGTCGCCTGTTGTGTCTTTGATAACAAAATGCTATATCTATTGTAATTTATAAAAAAATCGTTCAGATTTTTTTTTTTTAGGTTAGGTTACATAAATTATCAAAATTTCGTCTTCAGTTTAAAATTTTTAACGGCGAATTTCCCAAAATCGTTTACTTTACAAAAAATTACGAACACCAAAATATTTTAATCCTTTAACTACATGCACACTAGTATTTAAATTTTTGTGTGTATGTTAAAGTGAAAATTATGAGATGGCTTAGAACATCGATGTGGAGTTTTTTGTTGATATATCCGTTATGCATTCCATTGAGTTTAAAAAAGTATTTTTTTTTGGAAAGTCTGTTTATGCAGTGTTCTACTGCCCAAACGCGATTTTAATGTATTTAGTATGTATTTTGGTACCTCAACATTTATTGGTTCCTATAAAAAAAAAACACAAAATTAGGATTTTGTTTATCATTTTAGATAAAAATTTGCTAAATTGTTACCTCAATAGACGCAAATAAAACACATTGGTCGATATTTATTCAGAAATATTGAATAGTGAATTATGGGTAAAAAAACCAAAAAATTGGCAATGAAATACTTAATTTCATAAAATCGCCTATATAGATTTCGTTAAATTTTGAGTGAAATGTGAAGATTAATTACCAAAATTCGAGTTCGAAATTGCAAGAAAAATGCATAACATATTTGGAAAAATAGAAAAAAATTAACCTTAACCGCCATTATTTAGGGCTCAAATGAATCAAATACGACTTACATTGAAGACATACTTGTAGCCGAAGTATGTTTAAGCTCTTATTTAAATATGTTTTTCAAATACATAGTAAATGGGTTCAATTTCATTAATTGACTGAGATCTACCGAAATGACATTTTTGGTTACGATTAGTTTTTATTTGGTTTTGAGAATGGGGAAGTGAGAAAGTTTGTGCAATGTTTTTGCAACTATTCAATATTAAGTGCTCAAATGTGTAAGTTATATATGAGCAAGCCTATAAGTATAAACTTCTTTTTAAACACAAAACTCTTGTAAAACGTTTCTCATCTAAATTTTCAGAAGGAAATGTATTTATTAGAGAAACAGATTATGGGATTTATTTACAAATCTTAACGTCGACGATTTAAAATAAAAACCCGTTAATAGGCCCCATCATAGTGTTTAACCGTCCCAAATATACAGATCCTCTGATTGTAATGCCCAAAAGTTGCTTTCTTGGCCCTTGTAGGAAATGTTAAATTGTATTGGTAGATCTAATAAGTAAGTTTAACAAACGCATTATTTAAAACAATTGTTAGACAGGTTTTCTGAACCTCAGAATTGTAATCACTACTATCTTGATATATTATACGATCACGTTATATTCTCTTATACCAAATATCATGTTCCTATCTTATGTCGAAAATATCATGTATCAAGTAGGCCGTGCGCTACTGAATTTAATTGTAAATTACTCAATCTGTTAGAATGTTTAAAATATATATTATTATTTATTTTCGTAAAGAAAGCTTTTCTTTTTAAAGGCGTTTGTACAATTAGTTGTTTATTTGGAATAAATGTATAGGGTGGGACGAAAGACCCGTATATATTATAATAGCTAAGTTGGCCTAAGACAGTGATAGACGCACCAATAGAAAGCTCTCAATTGGGTCTATGTACTGTATGTGTCAAAACTCAGGTTATATATAAAGAATGTTCTGAAAAATATAAAACTTTTTTTTTTTAAACGTACGCATTTCAATGTTTCCCCCCCTATGTTACTCCTAAAAAGTTTATTTATTTTGGTGAAAACATTCTTTTATATATGTTTTTTAGAAACTAAGTTATGGGGAATAATAAAATCGCACATGCTGATTTCATTATTACTCGAGCAAACATAAGAAAAACATTTATGTGACACATTTTTTGAGAAGCTTCTATTTTTTTTTGAGAATATTTTCTATCTGATGATGTAATTAAATATTATTTGTCTACGCAGTATCTAAGTAAAATAAAAAGATTCTGTTTTCACCAAAATAAAGGGAATACTTGTGAGTAATTTAATAGAGAAAATATTGATTTGCTTATATTTAAAAAAGAGGGGTTTTATATGTTTTTGGAACACTCTTTATATGGAATCTGAATTTTGGCATATCTGTAGCTAGCTCCAATCAACAGATCTCATTGATGTGTTTATCACTATCCTACACCAACTAGAATTTGAGATAATGCAATTGCAATATACGAGTATGCAGAACTTTTCCCCAACCCTGTCTATTTTGGATTTTGCTGAACTTCAGTTTTTTTTTAACGAAACAAGCAAAACCTTACTCATTCACAAACAGGAAGCTTTTTTCCGTGAAAATAATAATGTCAAGGACTTTACAAAACTGATTTGTTACGTGTTTAATTTTTGACCTAGGCTAATCAATGACCTACGATAAACTTTCACCCACGAAAACCTACCATGGAAAACTATAAGGTTACATGTGCTATTAATTGTTTCTCAATTAAACTTAGTTGTATAATTATTTATTAATTGATTTTATTATATAATACTCTATAATAGTTGTTTTTATTGGTTTACACTCTCTGATGAGTTCATTTTACAAGTTCAAATCATGAAAGTGGTTCTGTGTTTTTGTTTTTTTATAAATTTATCTTTGTCGATGGTACAAGAAGAAAAGGAGGATTTTCTAATGGTTTTAGGTGAGACTTTGAAGAAGGAACTTACTGAAAAGGTGGACAAAGAAGCCCACTTAATTATTACCGACTTGTTTGATTATTACAACAATTTGGACGATGTTTTGCTGTTGATTAAAAGTAAGAATATTAACGAACAAAGGAAAGGTTTGACGTTATTTAAAAAAATAGCAAAACAAGGAGGTCCTCAACATCTATACGTTGATATTGATTTTGATGAAATTAAAGAATTTTACAGTATTAAAAGAAAACAATTATTAAATATGAAATCGATAATGAATGATACAAGAGATCTATGGGAAAGGATTGAACTAGTTTCGGAGTCGAAATTGAGGAGACATTAAAAACTGTAAGAAGCAAATCACTTGAAACATTTAAATAATTTTACAGCATAAATATTAAATTGGGAAATCTGTTTTTGTGATTTTCACACAATTAAAGAACTTTATTATATATTTACAGATTCCCATTGTATATAAATTCATTTGTTTATTAATTTTCACACAGTGCAATTACTTATTAATTTAAGCGTAACTGTTTTTATCCAGAACATTGGTAATATATATTGATTTATGTTTTACATAGGAAAGAGAAAATGATTTTAAATTTTGTTTTATTTTTGTATTTAGAAAAAGAATTAAATTATTTTGTACAAAATGGTGTTGTTAAAAATGTGTTACATTGCTTTGAATCCAATTTATATTGAACTTTATTTATTAGATGTAAAACGATTCTTACAACTGAACTTGAGTTATAATGTAGGCCTATTAATGTTAAATATCTTGAAAGTTTACAAAATCACGAGTCACATAGTCTCAATAAATAGTGTACAGTTATTGCACATTGTCTGAAACAAACACAAAAGCAATCATGCTCAAAATTTATGAAGGAAGTTTCAAGTTCTAAACATAAATTAGAATTAAATTTGTTTTTTTTTCCAAATTATTCACGAGACGTAATTTTACTTGCGGTTTGGCACGATGATTTTGGTATATATTTTTACATTTCATCAAAATATGATCAATATTACTTAAATAGATCTGGTGTCTACGGTTTGTTAACCTTTAACTCCCAAATTTTAGGGAAGAGGCGACAATTAAATTGTATTTGGATCCTTAACGGCTCCATTTCAGCAACATCGATGAATAAATATCAATGGTATAATCCGATCTTGAATGACCAAATGAATAATTTGAACAATGAGCAAGATGGAGGACCAGTTAATTAGGACAATAATTAAGAATTGTTTTCTCATGACTCAATTAGACAAAACAAAAAATTAACTTGAAAATGAGACATCCACGAGCAAGTTATAAATATATTATTCCTTATCTTAAGGTGAATTTTCTGTTCGTAGTGCAGTAGCTACACGAGCGATTGTTCCACGTTGACACGTGCTAGCTAGCTGATAGTTACAAAAATTTACACTCAAATCATATATGTTTGTATTTACACATAATTGACTGATTGTTAAATTGAATTCAGTTTTGTTTCTCTTAAACACTTAACTTCAACACAGAACTAATAAAGTCTTAACCGATATTTTGTAAGGATAACGGTTTAGCGGAAAGAGCCGACTTAGCGTATTTGTCCGTTATTGTAATAACTTCGAAGCGTTGCGGAGTATCGTAGTTACTTCCTTCAGCAAACCAAAGACTGTTTTCTTGTATATTTAATTCATACCCGTCTAGAGCAGTGGCGTAAATAGGATTTTAATTTGGGGGTGATTAACCTGGAAGGAGACGCTACCGAGGGATCCCCAACTCAAATCAGGGGGTCTTACCTCGGAGAATTTTGAAAATTTATACTCTTAAAAGCGCGATTTTAGCGACTTTATTGTCTTTTTTGTTTTAAGTAGTAGCATTTAAGAACAATATAACTGATATGAATATACGGCATATGTTAAAACAGCAGTATTTAAAAAAATTTAAGATTTTATTTAAAAAAATTTTTCTAAACATTATTATTAGTCTTTGGAGGGTGCTTGATCACCCTGATCACCCCCCCTTATTTACGCCACTGGTCGAGAACGTAAGATTTTTTTTTTTTTTTTTTTTTTTTTTTTTTTTTTTTTTTTTTTTTTTTTTTTTTTTTAGTAAACCCAGTACGTATGCACCAATCGGAAAGTGGCGTTATTCAGGGTAGGGTTTGAAGGTAAGTCATCACTGGAGGGTTCTTCAGCAGGTGCGAAACCTAAAGCCAGTTGAAACGGAAAAGTTAATAAATTAGCCATTCTATACAACATTGAATGTACCAGTCAGCAAGCCTGAAGTTAAGAATAACCACCAAGTTACTGAATAATCGTTGATAGAAAAAAATTAAATAAATAAGGATATTAAAAAAAATAATAATAACAATAACAATAATAATACAGTTTTCATTTTAAACCACCAATAACTACAATTTAAATTTAGAAAAAATGAATGAAAACTTCGACGTATCAAAAGAAACCAAGTTTGGAAAAAAACGAAAAAGGATAGTTGGCTCTTTTAGGTTTCACACAAAAGTATATTTCCGCGAAAAACTAGTAGATTTTTATGATATATGTAACCAAGTTTAGAGTTCTGTAATTCTATTTAGTGTTGGATTGGTAGAACCTATAGCCTAACTTCGTAATCTATGTCCAATATTAGGGTTTTCACTGTATAATTTCAGTATAACGTAAAAATTTTGCTTTTCACAAATACTTTTATGTCTGGCGTACTACTAAACAATTTTAAAGAAAATTTCATGTAAATTATGACTAGTTAGAGTCTCCAGGTAGCTTATTTTGAGGTTATATTTACAACAAAATGAATGAAAGTGTTGTAAGGGTTTTCACTATATAATTTCAGTATCACGTAAACAGTTGCCTTTTACAAATACTTTTATGTCTGGCGTACTACTAAACAATTTTAAAGAAAATTTCATGTAAATTATGACTAGTTAGAGTCTCCAGGTAGCTTATTTTGAGGTTATATTTACAACAAAATGAATGAAAGTGTTGTAAGAGTTAAATTTTCTAAGTGATAAATATTATTTTATTTGTTTTGGAAGCAACTATGAGAACTGGTTTATAACTAACTATTTTATTTTAGTCTAATTCAGGACCTTCTGATAATTTCCCCAAGATGATTTGGAAAATTATTAATTGTAATGAAATTAAAAAATTAACAGTACTAGGCATACACGTAACGTCGTAAGTTTAATGCATTCGTTTAGTTCATGTTGCCAATCCAAACAAATCAAAGTTTACAAAAATATGTCATAAGTAAGAAAATTTCTCCTTCATTTTTCAATGGGGCAGTTTTCTGTGGATGATGCTGAGATGGCAGCAGTATTGAAAGGAACTCTACGTCTTCTTGGTTATATAGAGTGCCTAATCAGACTGTTAAAGATCTAACAAAATCTTTTACAATATTATAAAGAAATTCTTCAGTGGAGGTGTCTAAATTTCAAGAGGGTTTTAAAAATACAGATAAAGAAATGATTTTTACCAGCTATAACTATAATATTTGATAAACTTATTTTAAAATGAGTATAAAAATGAATCTTTTCAAAAATCAGTAGGGTTTCAGAAAACGAAAGTCAACAATTATTGATGGAGTCAATATCAACCTTGGATAGTAATTAGTATCTTTCTTAATCTCCCCAAAGCTTTTCACTGTTTATATTTCCATAAATGGTTTGATGAATTATATTAAATTAGTAGAGGTATACTACTTTACTGGATCAAGTCATATATGACAAAGAGGAAACACGTGGAAAGGTGGACAATTTATTACCCAATCAAATTTGTCCAAATTACGGAGTCCCACAGAGATTTATTTAAAAACCAATTTTATTTTTTCTTCATATAAATGATGCATCTTCAAGTAAAATGCGATAATCTAATTCAGTAAGCGGACGACACAACTATTAGTCTATAAGGCTTTATGACGTAGAAACCAATGCATTTATCCTAAATAAATAGTCTTTGAGGTTATCTGATGAAAACTAAGTGTATGTTTTTTTTAAAAAAAAGACTGAATTAACTAAATCAAGTTCTAACATAATATAGGGGTACAAATAATAGAGGTAGTAACAGCGTAATGTTTTTATAGACATCATACAAACGAGATGTGTAAAACATTCAGTTCACTGGTCTTTGATAAGGACATTGGTTTAGCTCTGTCTGAATTAATTTTAAAATTAAATACTTCAGTTTTTTTCATCCTGCTTAAATTATGTAATTGTTGTGTTCTACTAAGAACATAGATCCGAAAAGTTTTTCGTTTTCAGAAGCAATCAGTACAAATTATAGCTCATTTGAATGAATCCTTATTAAAAAAAGAAAAAAAAATTAAACTAAGTATTTCGACTTTTCCGTGTATGCAAATCTCGAGGTAGTATTATGTTACACATTTAGGAGTTTTCAATGCGTAATAATGCACTTAATATCAGTAGAGATAAGACTTTTGTGGATAACACAGGTTGAGGTTAAAAAAAAGCCACCTGTAGCTGGAATCTGTTTTGTGAATAACCTCTCTAAAGTGTTTAAGGACGTCAATATTTTAAGAATAAATTAAAGCAGTTGCTTAATCAATCCATTTTACTCGGCGGAGGAGTTTTTGAGGCCATGTTATACTATTTTAAAAATAATATATTTATATATATATATATATATATATATATATATATATATATATAAATTGTCATATATTTATGTGTAGCCTATGTTTTAATATAATTATTATGTTAGTTGTTTTTGTTATTAGGTATATGTCTTAAAATTTGTATCTGTTATTGTAAAATCATTATTATAAGCTATAACGTCTAATTGACAATCGCCATACAATTTGTGTTTGTCAAAGTCTTCATAATAAATAAATAAAAATAAAACTCATTATTTTATTTACATACGAAGAGAAATATTTAAAAAAATATATTTTATTTGTTAGTAATTTAATACAGTACTTTATTAAATAGATTTCAATTATGTTTCTCATTTTAATTATTCTCAAAGATTGTTATCAAATTGACGATGCATTGTAAATAAGTATGACTCATTTTTATGAGCTTAGATTATTTTTAGGAAATCAACTTCAAGTTTATTACTAATTTACAAGGGTAATATTTTATGTCTTAAAACTTAAAGTGTGATCTTATTTGAATAAAATATATCAAGTTAAAAAACATAACACATGAAAAAATTAATTTATTTATTAGGCAATTGTTTTAGTATAATTGAATTTTTAAAACATAAAAGTACGAATCTGTAAGTAAAACCATTTCTGTTTTCATTGTTATTTATTTTTACGATAACTTTACTCGGTGTAAACTTAAAGTCGATAAGGAAAAATATTCATAAGGACTTGGATAACATTTTTAATGTATAGAGTGATTTAAGGAGAAACTTTTAAGACGGATTCTATTAGTGAAAATAAATACAAAATTTCATAGTCGGAAAACGCTTTTTTACCTGGTTTTCTGCAAATTTATTAAAAAAACAAAACAAAACATATATTACTTTGGAAATAAATATGATATTTTGTATGTTATGTTTTACAAGTGTAAAGAAAATAAGGACGTTATGTTGTGTATTTTCAAAATGGCAGCGCTTTAAAATATTCAGAAAAAGAAAATGTAATCCCATATGAAAATACGCTTTAATACTAGGGAAAATAATTCTTGTTTTATCAAGAAATTAAATTTTTAGTTTTATATAGATACCTTAGTTATCCTTTGAACTATAAAAAAAATTGTTTGTTGTTAAAATTAAAAAGTATTTTTTGTCTTGTAAATGTATTTTAAGGTTAACAGAGATGAAATAACATTTAAACGGCCGTCATTTTAAAATATACAACATACAGTGTTTTTGTTTGGTTGGTAAATCATAACGTAGAAAAAAAAAACATGTTTTATATTTCCAAAGTTATTATGTTTATTTGACGAAAAACTAAATGGCGGAGTGAAGGGAAAATAAGTTTTTTTGGACCTATGTTCAAATGAACTTTTTCTTTATTGGTACAACACATCCTGAAAAAATGCTCCGTGAAGCACCCTGTATAACCCGACAACTAAGACCACCCAACCGATCCTATCCAGAAGAAAATTGGCTCAATTTTTGGTTCATTGGGTATTTAATTTTTTTATCCGTATTGTTTTTTAGTAAAAGCATTTTAAACATTAAAAAAAAAATACGCCGGGAATTCGGATAAAATCTACGATTTACTACATGTTGTATAAAAAAGTATGTTTTTTTCAAAATACCACTTAAAATAGATTTTGTAGTACATATATTTTTCTAATCAAAATGTAAATTGTAAATTTTTGTTCTCTTCTAACTCAGGCATATTAGAGTATTTGAGAGTGTATTAGGGTGTCATTTTTGGGCATATTTAAGGAGATGATGACAGCGCGGTTTAATGCGCTAAACAAATTAAAGGGAGGAGATGTTTTGTGAATCTTGTTGACCAGTAAAATCAGTCAGTAAATTAAAAATTATTTTGAAATTACAAAAAACTTTTAAGAATTTTTTTCCCCCTGTACATTGTATAATATCTCACAATATCTTATTTGTTGTAGCAATCACATTGACATCCAACAATCCCCAATGATGGTTATCGTAAAGAAAATAGGACTTGATTGTTTTTACTTATATTCACATTTTATAGTCTCAGAAAACCAAAAAGTGTTTTTCGACATGCGTCCATCCGTTGACGTTGTCGTGTGTACGTAAGTATACGAAATTCGGTATTGGGGACTATAGTGTGCTCAAATAGAACCCTAATGAAACTCAGAAAAATTGAATCGAAAATGTCAAAGTGGTGGTATATTTAAAAAGTTTTTTGTTCATATCTCGTGATATGCAAATTTGCATATTTTAGATTTAAATTCTGCATGTAATATTGTGCGGTATCAATTATACTCTTTACAATGATAATGAATGAGAAGTTATTGCAACAATTATTATAGTTACGAGATTTAACAAGGTCACGATCGAAGGCCACTTCTAATATGTACAGATAAGAAGCCTCCCAGGGCCGAGACACAGAGAGAAGCGAGTGGGAACTGTTAAAAATATATTAAAAACATCGCACTCACTTCATACCATATTCGTATACAAATTAAAAAGATGTCTACTTATTTTTGGTGAGGTGTAAAAAAATGTAAAAGTTTTTCCTCATGTATTTTTCTTATGGGAGAAAAGTTGGTATAGAAATGTGAAGCCTTATCAATATATATGGTGAATTAAAAAAATATTTATATGAAACTAAGATTAGTTCACTTATGCTATAAACGTTAAATCGTATAAATGGTAAGACCGTCTTTTATTCAAATTAATTCATTTCAGTTTTGTTTTATTTTTGCCAATTACCCAACAACCCAAGTTTTTCTTTACTTGAAATTTTGCACACTGATTTAGGTTATTAATATTTACTTGTCAAAAAAATTAAAACGAATTAGGTTGATTTAAAACAGTAGCTTATTTTATAACAATTGCATTCACGATATTTAGTTGTTGTTTTTTTCTTTTCGATAAGTAAATATTTGGTTCATTTCTACAAGTCAAAATTGGTTTCTATACAAATATATATTTTTAGATTATGTTTCAATATTTCAACTTGAAATTTAGCATTGTTATTAATCTTCAGAAGAAGAATATTTCCATAAAGTCTCTTTAAAATCCACTAATAAATGCTATATTTATAGATAATTGTTTAGACTAGACACACATAAACTTTAAGGTTATGTAAATCACTGGATCTAATTACTTCAAACTAATCATATTTTCTATTGTAATTTAATAATGGACTTTGTTTATAAATATTTTTGTTTTCATAGTAGCTATAGAACACGACCTATTAAAAATAAAATAAAACAAAATTCCACTATTCAACTTAAATTGTTAACACCAAATTATGACCACTTCCAAATTAAATCATTTTTGAGTGATAATTTAAAAAGCCCCTAAGAACAGATTTAAACAATGGAATTGCACCCTCAGCCCAATAGTGTTTTTATATCTTATTTTACGAGTCTATTGGTATCAATTAAAAACGAGTACCATTTTAGAAATTAATTGTTTAATACAAAATGACGTTAACCTCCAAACAGTCAAATAGGTGCAAACGTGTTACGTCCTATTTAACGAGACCATTTGATAACAATTAAACCAATGTTAATTAATAAATAAATCTCTCTAAATATGTTATATAATATTATTGTAATTTTAAATAATACAATTTAGATTAATAACAATTTTTAAAATTTACAAAACACACAAAGTAACATGTTATATTATTTCATCCGACGCTGCATGTGCTTCCAATATTGTGATCATTTTCTTCCACAAATACCGTGTATCGTCAATGATTTCATGATAGTTGCCAATATCATCTCCGTGCCAATCGTAATATTTTATAAATTCACCGTAAGGAATATTCCTTAAATGCAAAACACCAGTTTCAGAGTAAAGCTCGTATATCCATTTATAGGCGTCCGGTTTTTTATCTTCATAATCTTTTAGAAGTTTTTCCATTTCGGTTAAGAAAGTTGAAACCATTTCGAAAAGTGTTTCATTGCTTACCAATTGAACATTTTTGTATATTTCGGTTAGATTTTTTTGTAAAGTAAACAACAAAGGTCTTTCTTCAGTCGTTACAGCTTCTTCGCAGTTGATTAAAATATAAGATAAGAAAATCGTACTAAACACTAACAGTATTTGAAACTTCATTTTATACAGTACTAAAGTCAATAAGTTAACGAAATGTGTTGATTTTAAACAAATTATTACATCATTCAAACGTGATAAGTTATCATATTTATTTGTATAAAATATGTTATAAAGTTGATGATAGTTTATAGGAATAAGACTTTTTAGATCTGTATCAATACCTGAAATATTAGCGATCTAGTCGAAAAGATAGGCAATGTGGGTTTGTTTAATTCGATACAGAATTACTAATTAATTACAGGTTTAGGTGATATGTTAGTTTGCACGTTGCCTAGAAATAGATATTTTAAATCCCCTATGCTCAAAAATTGATTGTAAATTATATTTGTCTATCGTTCGTTTATATAAAATATGAAAGGAGTCTACAGCTCAAATGAGAGACTAATTTTGATGAAATTCTACACGGGGTTATCTGTTGGCCATATATCGAGGTGTTAACTTCGTTGTCTCAATAAAACTTATTGGTAGCCATCTTTCAAAAACTTGAATTATAAAAAAAAACTGGATTGCGGATATAGTTTATTTCGATATTTTTAAATAACTACCCATTTTCAAATAACTCACCAAATGTTTCTTTTACTTACGGTTTATCACATCGGTTTGGGTTAAGAATCTTCAACCTTCTTCAAAATTTGATCGCTATCCCTTTCGCCGATTTTGAGCTATTCTTAAGAGGTTTCTTGTAGATATCTTTGTTTTTATTTACATAGTTTGATATATACAAACCGGATATACCGACTATAATTTTTAAATTATTTAGGAGACGCCTTGATATCTTAGGACTACGGGAAAAACTTTGCCCTAATTTTTTTACAGCAGTGGATTAAATTAATTCAGCCCATAGAAGAACGATTCATCAACCCATAGAATAACCAGTCACAACAAAATGTTTGTACCAAGAGTACATTGCAGCCTACTTGGAGGATCCTTACGTATATTAGGTACTAAAATTACGTTGAACTATCGCGGAGCTCTATACGTGAAGTCAAAACACATTGAGCACGTTCAACACGGTGGTGACAATTCTGGTGATTGTATCTGACACTACAGCACTACGTGAGTCACTATTGATGTGTTTTGGTATAAAATGACACCTAAACCGATTTTATAAATAACCTGAATAAATGATTTTTAAAGTTGTAAAGTCTTTCTTGAAACACTATGTATAACCACTCTAGAGGTCGCTATTATTACCAAGCGATTTGTTGAAATTTTGGTAGGTAGACTCCGTTTTATAAAAAAATGGACAGGTTCTTTAACTAGAAAATTAGTTTGTTAGAATAAAAGTCGAACACAAGATCCCACAAAATATTCGTTTCCTTAATCAAACGCGTTTCAACAACAGTCACCTTCCTTAGTGATACATGAGCCACAATAACTAAACTATAACTTAGAAAATTAGTTCATACATTTTAAACTTGGAGGCCAATATTCGAATTGAAAATATGTTTGGGAATAATTTTTCAACCAAAAGTTAGACGATATCGGAAAATATGTAGTTTTATGCATCTTTGTTAATTCAATGATACAGTATAACAGACACACAGAACACAATTCTCATAAAAAAATACGCCTAAGTATCAGACGCGTTTCAACGACAAGGTCGTCCTCTTCAGTGATACACCAGCTACACCAACCAAACCACAATTAAATGATACAAATAAATAATACAGATAACCTTAAAATTAGAAAAATCGGTAATATCTCAAGTAATCAAAATTGTACTAAAATTTTGCAAAATTTCAAAATGGCGTTCTTTTAATACCGTTTTCCGGTAGTTTCTTCTTTTCTAAAACATACCTTCGTATAAAATAATTCCTTTTTACAATTTTTTTCATAAATAAATAACAAGCAGATATATAAAATAAATTCACATACGATCATGGGAATATAGATATAGTATGTGAAATATATACTATATTCCTTTTCACTTTTAGTTGGCAGAATGTATTTAATGCAGGAGGCTGCGCTATTTGACATATAAAAAAATTGTGTGAAACAACCCTTAAAATAGACACAAGTTTACAAGACATTTTCTGAAAGAACTAAATAAAAAAGAAATGAAATGATTCAAATTCATAACATTTCCTAATTAAAGTAAAACGTTTCTTGAGTATGGCTAGTAATGATGACACATTTGATAAACACTGCCAATGAATTGAATTTCATACACTGCCAATTAAATATGAAACAGGGTATCGACGTTTTAAAAAATGTAGATAATAACACAGAACTAAGATGTATTATACAGATTGCCTAATTTTCCTGAACCTTTCTTTAGACTTTAAACGATCTTCAATGTTTAAAAAAACAATAAGTAAAATGGTCAATTTCAATTTGTGTTTAAATAGAACAAATTTAAATAATTAAAATAATAATGGTTGTATGACAACCTCAAATCTTATCCCTATTGATACACTTTTCATGTGTGATTGAATCAGCTGTTCCAAGATATTTTAAAATGAATTCAAAACACGCATTGCTTGTTTTAAACAACGGATTATTTGAGTGAGGTTTGTTAGCCTTGTGCTTAATCCGCTGACTTGAAGGACCAGAAAATAAGATTTCAAACAAGAAGTTCGTCCCCGAGAGTTGTCTTCACTTCAGCTGTAGAGCAATCTCTGTGAGGCATTATTCTATTTAACACAATATGTGCGGGCAACCCTTGAGTTATCTAGGTTCCTCCACCTCTACACTTGTTTCGAACGGTTCGATGTGTGGTCAGGTATGTGCTTTCTGGAAAGAAAACTACATGTCTGTGAGCATAAAGAAGGATTAATGAACCAGTGAAGGAGAGTAAGAACCAACAAAGGGGTGAGAGATGTTTCAATGAGACTGAAGAATAAAAGTTAGAAGACTGAAGTGGCTTGGACATGTGGAGAGGATGGAACAACCTAGAAAGAGTGGAGACTTAGGTTGAGGTGGATAGATGATGCAAAGATTGACATCATGGAACTTGGGATAAGAGGTGGCGACAGTGGGCTGTATGAATGGAATTCTGTTGTTGTGAAGGCCATTGTTCTGCAGCGACCAAATACAGCGAGATAAAGGTAAATTCATAACATGACTACTACGATTTATCAAGACAGTACTTTTAGTCTGTGACCTTATTTTATTTGTCTTCTATTATGTAGTACGTGCGTTTGCTTCTTCATTACCGGATCGCGCTTTCAACGTTGAAAGCTCTTACACACAAAATTTAACCAATTTTAGAATATGTATTGTGAGGGAGAGGGTATTATCTCAACCAATTGAATCAACATTTAAACGTTTGTTGCGGGGTAGAAATATCAGAGTTATTGAATTTTGGTCGTTTTGGGGGTCGAGGAAATAAAAAAAGCTTCAATATTTATTCAAATTTGTATTTTATAGGACAATTATAATGCTTATTACAAAGATCTGTAATTTAATTTGATTTAAGTTTGTACCTAACTTTCACCAGGTCCAATACAAAAATTTTAAAATCATTTGGAGAGTGTTAGAACATTGTTACTTTCAGATGTAGATAAAATTTTGGTAAAATGTGAAGTACATAACATAAATTAATGCATCAATACGAAACCAGTAGGGGAAAAAAAACTTTCAAGAGTAAATAAGGAAACTATCTCAAAAGACAAATTGTTGTCCGTTCTCAGTTAAGTTAGAACTCTCAGCTCTAACAAACAAATATTAGTTTCATGAAAATAATCAATACACAAAATTTTGTTGTTTTAAAATTGTTTTTGGTGTTTTGGTCTTGCAGTATAAACCGATATCAAGTTAGAGCTTCAAAATACATAGTATTATTTGCAATAAATATTTTTGTTTCAAGTTGATATTTCAGTGAAATTTTATCAAAATCATAACAGGTGATGTTTAGAATACCTAAAATATGATTAAAAGTAGCTTTATTTTGAACTTGATGTTTTTTAAAATTTGATTGTTATATCTTTATGTATTAACGAGAACATTTGTGTATAGTTTATTATTTTATTAAATTGCCAAAATTACTTTAACTATGGTTTATAAAATAAAAAAACAAAACTGTTTATCTGTATAAATACACCTTCAATATATTTTTTTATTTAAAAGTTTTTGATTACAAATAGAAGCTTTAAAATAGTACTTAAATTAAAATAAATAAATTAAAAACAGCTAGTTTTTCATTCATGTAGTAGTACGTTAAAAACAATTTAACCGAAAAATGTTACTAGTACCCTGAATTTTCTAAAATTTTAACGAAATGTTTTTTGATTTAAAAAAAAATTTCAATCTGTTTCATCAGAAGGATAAGTAGTACGATTTTCAATAGCAATATCCACCAATTCGTCAAGCAATATCTGAGTATCATCTATAACTTTTTTATATTTTGTAACATCTTCTTTATTCCATTGAAATATTTTTGCAAAGTCATCATAAGGTACGTCATCTATATGAGTCGGTCCTCCTTTAGTGCATATAACTCTAATAGTTTCTATTGCTTCAGGATCTCTAACTTGAGCGGGTGCTTCAATTGTCTTCAAAATATCAAAATATTCTAAAACCATTCGCCACAAATTACTATTCTCTTCTATTGCTGGTGTCTCGTATATTAAAGAAAGATTTTTACTCAGTTCAAAAAGTTGATCCGTTTCCCGCGACGCGAATAAACCTAAAATCATCCAAAGTATAAACAAAACATTCAGTAACATAACCACAATAAGTTTCATTGTTAAGTTGTTTTGATTTATAACAAACCTAATCTAACGAAATTAAAACATCAACAGATTTGATAACATACTGGTGAGTGTGATATAAATAATCTAGTTGAAATATCTCAAAGTAATTACTTTAAATAATGTGTTTTCAATTGTCAAATAAATAATCAGCATGCATCTGTTACGCTACAGAATTTCGTTTGTTATCCAGTAATAAGAAATACACTGTAAGCCTGGTGGTAACTGTTAAAATTTGTTACCTGTGTTTTTGATTGATCTTCACTTTTCATGGCTTCAATAAACGTAAAAAGTAATTGCGTACTGTCCAACCTTCGTCGGTGTTGTTGCCCGTTGTCGTTTGTAATGAAGCTTGGTAGTGGCCACAAAAATAAGATTAGAAAATAAAGTTTTAAACATTTTTTGTTCATGTCTTTTGTGATATTCAACACAATATTAGATTAATTCTAGATTCTATTTTAACCTAACCTAACCTGACCTAACCTAACGTAACTTTACTCCTAACATAACCTAACCTAACCTAACCTAACACACACTTCGACGATAACAAGTAAGTAGCAAAGTTTTAGTCAAAATGCAATTTTAAAATTTGCCCCCCCTCCCAGAAAGTGTCTCCGTACCGTTACGAGAAGAGCCAGGGTTGAGATTCTGTTACATATGTACAGCTTCAAGGCTCGTCAGGTGCGAGAGACTGACATGACTGAAGAGGGTGGAGACTTTTTAATGTAGTTACATCTACCAGTCCCGTTAGGGCCTTAAAACGTCAACAAAGTAGTAATGTACACAGTTACGAGGTTCAGAAAACCTGAGTAATAAATGTTTTACAAACTTACCATTACTAGCCTCCTTGATATACTAATACAACATGGTGACGTACACAGTACCACGATGGCACCATCTTTTTATTTATTATTTTTTTTTTACGTAATCACAGGTTTTCAATCCTCGACTTTGATAATAACATTATTTACAGATAGACATTACAAAAAATAATTTATAGTAGACTCAGTTGAACCATAAGAAACTACTGAAAAATCGTTTCATACCGCTGCCATTTTGAAATTGTAACAATAAAATTAATTCGATATTGTTTTACGAATAATAAAACCTAACCGTAAAACTAAATTACGTTAAAATACAACCAATATTTTGTTTACTAAAATATTGATGATATTTTTAAATTCGTGGAAATTAGTTTTTAACAGATTTATTTTTTAAGTAATAACTATTTATTTATTTTTCGTAGCAAACAATGACCTCATTGAATGGCGATTTTGAAGCTACCAATAATAAGCCAATAAAGAATGTAATTTGCGTCTCTAAAGCGTTTTAAACCTAATCTAACATAACCTAACCTAACCCAACCTAACCTAACCTAACCTAACCCAACCTAACCTAACCTAACCCAACCTAACCTAACCTAACCCAACCTAACCTAACACAACCTAATCCAACCTAACCTAACCTAACCCAACCTAACCTAACCTAACCTAACCACCCTCCACACTCACACACATATTCTCAGTTACTGTTTTCCTTAATTTTTTACAGCAGAGATAGTAAGGTTATTAAAAAATTTGTGCTTGTTAAAGGTATTATAGGGAATGTATCTTTTGAAAAACAAAACTTTTGGTCCAAATTTTCTCTGGATGGGCGAAAGCCTGTCACCGTAACGTTTTGAATTGTGGTGCTATACAGACCCCTTTAAACAGATTAGACTACACGGCTTTGTTAGCCGATTTTTCTTGTTCTCTAAGCAAAATTGCATTTTCCATTTAGCAGACTGGATTTATGATGGACAATAAGTCTGGTGCAATAACTGCATGATGAGTTCATTTCTAAATAAAAAGTGGGCGGTAGAACGAGACGTCTATCGATTTCGCTCTTACTGAACACCGTCGACGAAACTCTTCCAGTACGACTGTCAGGTAAACACCTCTGTTTGACAAATACTCAATGTATTCGGATTGTCTATACTAAAATACTTACACACTTAGGAGTACTGATTCTAATGTCATCCATGGTTTCGTGGAACGTCTAGGTATTTATGAGAAATTATATTAGGTTATGTATAGATATGGTTTGGTCCATTGAGTGCTTCCTTAACTAACACATCACAGTTGGTGTGTGGGAATGTTTTGGAATATATCGTCAATACACATTTTATCATAACTATTTGAGATTTTCTAAATTTAGCTATCTTGAAGTTAGTTACCTAAATAGGCAATAACAAATTTCGTCTCCGTAGCAACCAATTTCGTAAAGTTTTCTTTAAGCGGTAATGTCCGATTACTTTTGTACTCGAGTTTTAATTTCTGGAACGTAGTGATATGCTACTATTCCATTGAGTTAATGACCTCTAGTATTTCAGTTCAGAAAGTGAATTTGTAAAAACGATCTTCGTAACGATGTGATTACAAATAGGTTATGTTATTGCTCAGAAACGGCGTTAGTAAAAAAAAAATCAGGTTAGAATCGAAACTACGGTTTTACTAAGGATGTTTTGATAATTAAACCTTATGTATAGCATCCAGGATCTTAAGGTTAGTGCTTATGATTTTCTTTGTTTGAACAAACTTGTTAATTATTCACCACTTTCTAATTGAGAATTAATCCTCCAGTACTTCCTTCTCTAATCTAAACTTCACGCAATCAAAGGTTGAAGGTGCAAGATTTAAGTCTCCTCTAAAGCAAGCAGACAGCAATGTCTTACATTTCGGAGTTTTAATTTATTATTAACGCTATCATTACTTTATTAATTATTTAAGAAACAAGTGTTTATTCTTTCCTTAACCTGGATTTGGTTTAAATTTAAAGAATTTAGTGACCTTGATAGAAATACATGAATTCATTAATTATAAGAAATACATTTTCACGTTCGCACATTTCAATAGTGTAAAGATACATGATGAGAAGAATAATCTATTTTGTATTTCTCAGTGAAATATTTTTTTTAATTAATCAGATTGCAAATACTGTTTAAAAAAATGTACAAACGTGTACCATTATTTAGAAAATTTCTTAATGTAATATTTGTAATATAACTTGAACTCTTTTTCCTTTTTTTATGAAAGTCAAAAATTTGGGAATAGTTCTCATAAGACAAAAACTCAACGTGTCTGAAGCTTTCAATTTTTTTCAAATCACTCACGAATCTTAATTTATTTTTACTTACGATTTGGCACAGTGGTTTGTGTTATAATTCTTTATATTTTAATTAAATTTGATAAAAATCGGATGAGGCAATTTCGAAATATTCAAATTTTACAATGACTTTTTTGTTTTCCATTTTAAACTGTCAATCCAGGAATTGAAATTTTGATTTAGGTTTTTAATTTTTAGCCTATAGTTTAGTAAAATTTAACCAAATCACTATAGACGATTTTGAAAAAAAATGTATTTTCATGTTTACGTCTTATAGCAGCTACCAACATAATATTAGTTATAAAAAAAAATAAAGTTAGAATTAAACTGGAACACAAGATCTCACAAAAAATTTGTTTACTTAATCAAACGCGTTTCAACTACAAAGTTGCCATCATCAGTGATACATGAGCTACAATAACTACAATAAATTATAGATTAGTTATCATGTATCACCGAGGATAGCGACTTTGTCGTTGAAACGCGTTAGATTAAGTAGACGTAATTTTTGTGAGATCTTGTGTTCGAGTTTTATTCTATCTAATATTATCTCACAAGTCAAGCTCAATGTTTATTAAAATAAAAACAAAAGTCCAGATAAAACAAAATTTGTCCACATATATGAAATTTGCTTAAATCGCTTCGTCAGATTTTGAAAAAATCGAAAACTTTGTATTTTCGTCTTAGAGCAGAAATCTCACCAAGATTCGGTCAAAATCAGTCCAATTTGAGGCTGTGTGTACCTCAAAACGGATATTTTGACGGCATTGATTTTTGACATAACTTTCTCTGTATGACAAAATAAAATTATTGGTCAAATATTTAACCTATCACTATATTCTATACGTTGGATTAAGAAATCAAAATAAATAACATAAATAAATACTCATTTTGTGCAAAATATATCTAAATAAAACTCAGTTTAAATTATTATATCACACTAAATTAATCATTAAACTGCACAATATTCATTCCATCAGTCGCACATTTTTCAATTTCTTTAGAAACCTCTGCCCACAAATAATTCGTCACATTTATAGCAGACTTGAATTCGTCAATATCAGTTTCATCCCATTTGTACGCTTTAACTAGTTTCTCCAATGGTGGTGAGTGTACATGATGAGGCCCACCGCTAATATAAATTTCTTTTAAAACATTAATCGATTCAGTATCTTCATTCTTCAATCCAATTTGAAGATCTTCCATCTCATCTATGTATTTACACAATGTGGTAACCAACTCATGGCCACCATTGTAACCTCCAGCTGATTTAAAAAGTTCCGTAATATTTTTTTGTAATATAAAAATTTTCCTGTAATCGTCTACGATATAACATTTGAAAATAGGAAATATAATAGTAATTAAAGTAAATATTATAATATATTTCATATTAGGTTATTTTCTCTCAGACTGCTTTCAAATCATATGTTGCACTAATAACCAGATTGACTGATTAGTACGAGATATTATGGTTACGTAATAAATAGATTTGACCTTGTGATGTGCATTTATGTTAGTTTTTACGTCTTTTAATGTTTCACATTTGAATTAATATACAAATGTAAAATTTCTTTATTACTATTTACTATAGAAAAGTATGTTTTTACTTTATAATATTAGGGTTTAATTAATAATCATGGTTCATTTTTACTTTTATCGCTTCCAATAAGTGTAGAGTAAATTATATCATTAAAAAAAATGTATTTTTTAAATTTTTGTTTTAAGGCAATAAATCATATGGTGATCATCGCTAAATAAAAAAAAGAAGAAAAGCAGATAAAATAAAGACCCTTAGCCCTAGCATACTTTAGAGCGTCTGCTTCAGAAGAGAACAAAAGTTGGTCGACTGACAATAAAGATGAAAGAGAGGGATCTATCTCAAGACTACTTGTAGACCCAGCTATGTTTCTCGGGATTGCTTCTAAAATATATATTGAGTTTATTGTGTAAATATCAGAGGAATTTTGTCGTATCTATCAACCATAGGTGGCCTCATTTTGGTTAAATTTGGCGTATTTAGGCCAAATTTGTGAGGTGTTAGAAAAACAGATTTTTACCATATTTGGTGTATTGGCGACAGTTTAATGGGTTCCATCCATTTTATTGGACGATTCAAAATATAGGGGTACTTTACCGTAAAGTAAAAAAACAAATGTTCTATTTTCTCAAATTCTTAATAATTTTAACCAACTTTTGATGAAATGTAACACTTTTAGAAAATTTAAATAAAACAGAATTGTCGAATAACTCGAGTTATTGGATAAACAAATGAATTAGGCCATTTTAGTAAAACATAAAGATTTATTACCCAATCAATATAAAGTTATGGTTTGTGAAATATTTCTAAAAATGAGCTGCACATGCCGTTTTGGTTTTATTCAAATTACAAACTATAGTGTTTTTCTAGCTTATCTTTAGTGTTGATTTTTAGAAAATCAAATTTGTATGTTATACATAAATTTAGAGCTATCAAACAAATTTAAGAAAGTATGAGTTTTTTTTATTTCTTAACTATCTTAATACAATTACGATTAGAATTTCGACAACAGTTTTGTTGCGGTTGATCAAAAATTTATTCTATAAAATACAATTTGTCTCGTCTTATCAAACCTTTATCATGAGGTATCACATAACCATTCATCGTACTTAAAACTGTTTATCTTTCCCACCCCATGTGAGGACAAAAATCCTAAGAAGATTCTCAAATAAGAATAAGGTAAGGTGGGGGTGGTGCAAGTTTCTTTCTAATTATACAATCACTTTAACGATCGTTATTTTAATTACTATAATCCAATATTCCTTTTTTTTTCCTCGTCATTTTTCTTGTTTCACTTTATAATAATGATGAATCAAAAAACTCTATTTATCATTAAAAATTATTGAATTACCCTCACCTTTACAGTATCTTAAAAACTGAAAAAACTTTGACTCATAGCCCCTAACTACAAAAACGATTGTCGCAGCGTTTAGCTTTCTTAAATAGTATCAAATTTAATAGGGTGCACATTTATTTTCTACCACCGTATTGACTAATTAATATAATTATAGTTCGGTGTCCTTCAAAAATTCCATCCTTTTTTCTTTGTAAAGAATAAATGTTGCTTGAGAAAGTATACCTGAGAAAGTTTTGTTATTTAAAAAGAGAAACATATCAATAGGGTTTTGACACAATAGAACTAATATTTTTGATAATTTTTCGTTAAAGACACCAATAAAACAAGATTAAAAAGAAATTTAATGTTAGAGATAACAATATAGAAAGAGAAATAAATAAATAAAAACCTTGAGATAAAAATTAGCAATTACGCGAATGTATTTTATAAATAAAATTATTTGACTACATGCTAAGTTCTTCTGATACTTCAACACCTATACCTCGTAGAATATCATCCCAAGCACGTCTTGTATCTGCCACTATGTAATGATAATCTCTCACATCAAATCCTTCCCAATGAAACACGTCAATAAATTTCCCATAGGGTATAATACCCACATGTTTGGGTCCTTCTTCCTTGTAGAGTTCTTCAGCCAAGTTTACCCCGTCTGGATTTTTCTCTAAAATTGATATGTTTAGTTTTTTTAGTTCTTCTAAATAACTTTTAGCTAATTGGATCAGATCTTCAGGTTTACCTCTGGGTTGCTCATAGATGCTCATTATTTCTTTTTGTATATCTTGTATTTTCGCACTTAATACAACACAACTCAAACATAACAGTAATGTAATGAAGAAACTGAGATGTTTCATTGCACTGGAGTTCAAAACTTGTTTGATTGTGGATTTGAATTCAAATTGTAATTTAATTACTGGGCATAAAGATAAAGAAATGGAAATTGTTTGATAACGTAATACGAAAGTATATGAATTTATTTAAAAAAAATATTAATATTTAGGGAAAATAGGTTAAAAAATTCAAGTTTTTTAGTAATAGGTGATATTTTCGGGTCATTGCAAATCAGGGTGGTTATATGAACTGTACACCACATAATGTATGTGTATGTCTTAATAGGTGATTTTGGGGATCATTACAAGTCAGAGGTGGTTATAATATGAAGTGTATTCCAATCCTAGACTCCAATACACGATTCGAGGGTCTGTTATTTTTCACTCTACATGTATAAAGTTATTTGTACAGTAAATGCGTATCCATCTGAATGATAACTTAAGAATTACTTTTCCGATTTTAACAACATTTAGTATACATGTTTATTTTCTCAATATTTTATTCTTCATACACAATAGATTTTTGAAAATGGCAATGATTTTAAATCAATTTTATATTCTTGCAAAAGAACTTTTTATTTGATTTTCATTAATATTTTTAGGAAATTATAATGTGTCTACTTATGTCTTGCAGTCTATATTTGAAATTTATATTTCATTTTGTCATGAAAGCTGTTTCGGTACTAGTATCATCATCAGGTAACATTAACACACACTAAACACTAATACACATACGCGAAAAGAAATAAACAAAAATATTACATAATATTGGTACTGCAGTATACGTTAAAGTATAAAATGATGGGTGTGGCCACATTCTATACTTATGGTAGTCAATTAGGCTACATACTTACAAGATTTTTAGGTTAGGGTTAATGGAATATTGACCTCTTACATATGGCTGTGAGTCGCAAAATAAAAAAAAAATTGGTGATGTTTTTAATCGTCGATTTCACTTAGAAATTTACATCAAGACTTGGGAAAGTCATATCTTGATGAAAAAATTTGGATTTACCTTTAATAATAGTGTTTGATTAACACGAACGAATACAGAGTCAGAAAAGTAGCCTTGGTTGATCAAAATATTCAAAGGCATAAAACTCAAGTGACTAAGTTTTGTAAGAGATATCGGACAAAGAAAACAAGATAAAAAGATATATGCTGGCAGACTAGAATTCAGGAGTAAAGTTAGAAGACCCTGGAAGAGTTAAATCAAGAACTTGGAATGATGAGTCTCAGAAGATGGAGAAGATTTGTCCAAGGTAGAAGGGAATTTAGGAAGCTCCTAATACTGGCCCTCCAGTGTTGTAACACCAGAGGGACAGGACAGGAAGTCTTTAGGAGTAATAGTCCATAAGTCCTCAAGAGTTTCGTGAAGCCTCTAGGGAGAATTGTATAGCAGAAGATTTGTTTTCAGTTGCATTTTTGGACAACATGTAACCATACGACTCAATAAGGAAAACATTGTGTCTGTTCTCTATGGTGATTGGTTGATGTTTCTTTTGTCACTCGAAATGAAGAGCTTTGATTGGCCTTTACCTTTAGTAGACTTCTTATTCTGTTCCTCAACTTACAAAAAAACAGGATATAGTAAAGTAGTTTCTTATTGGTAATATATTATTTATAACTCTTCTAAAATATTCAAACTGTAATAATAACAAATAATATATAAGAATGAATACTAAAACAATACAAAAAGTTATGAGGCCTTAAGATTATTTTCAAAATATTTACTAAAACAAAATCAAAATTGGACAAATATTAATAAAAACATATTTTTTTGAGTTTTATAAAAATTACCCATCTAATTGAAAATATGAAAAGGTTTGAAGTAATAATTATGAAAACTGTGTAAAGATATGGGAAATATAATTTAGTAGGCCCTAATATAAAATACATATATTTCATTAAGTAATTTATATATTTTCTATATATCTTTTTTCAATCTATCACAAGAAAACCAGTTGGGAACAAAGATATTTTAAAAACAAATAAGTAATACTTATATTTTTAAAGAATAATGATAGGTGCCCGTAAAGTGCCTAGGCCTACTAGACGGTTTTCAATCAGTTCCCGTCTTCCTAATTCTAGTATTCACAAATAGAGTGTGGTACCAGTCATAGTATTTAACTTATCCCACGATATTGGGTTAACACCTTAACTTTTTGAGCTTCTATAGTTATCGAATCCGGGATCCTTATCACAATAAGCGAAGTACTAGTCACTTGAAGTAAAAACAGGGGTTGACCAAAATTTTGCATATTTTCACATTTTCGTCAAAAGCCTTATTGGATTTGTTATATATATATATATATATATATATATATATATATATATATATATATATATATATATTGACATCCTCCTTCTATTAAACGTCAAAATTACCAGTCTCTCGTTTTAAAAATAATTCATAGAACATTTTAGTGACAGAAATTATTAACAAAATAGCTGAAATTTATTTCTAGGAACCCAAAAACCATGAACAATTCTATTTTGATATTTTCACTCAAACCTAATATTTCCCATATTTTGTAATTTTGGAAAGAAAAAGAGCTTAAACAAAATACCAATCCCTTGAATTTACTTAACAACTAAAAATATATTATTACGTGCTGATTTCCTCTGACACCTCTACGCCTATTTCTCGTAGCACTTCATCCCAAGTTCTTCTCGTATCTGCCACTATATAATGATAATCGCTCACATTATACCCTTCCCAACCAAACACATCAATAAATTTCCCATACGGTATAATACCCACATGTTTGGGTCCATCTTCTTTGTGTAGTTCTTCAGCTAATTTAATTGCTTCTGAATTTTTCTCTAAAAGTAAAAATTTAAGATTTCTCAGTTCTTTTAAGTAACTTTCAACTAATTTAATCAGATCTTCAGGTTTACCTCTGGGTTGCTCATAGATGCTCATTATTTCTTTTTGTAGATCTTGTATTTTCGCACTAAATACAAAACAATTCAAACTTAACAGTAGAGTTATGTAGAAACTTCGTTGTTTCATTGTATTGTAGTTCTACAATGGACGGGGATTTCAATAGTAGACTAATTGTAATTTAGATATTGCACAAGATCGTAGAGATAAGAAAATGGATTTTGGTAATGTAATAAGAACAATCGTTTGTTTACAAAGTTATATTACCCAATTTAGTTATAATTTTTGGAGATAATGTGTTACTTTACGAACAATAGTAATATTTTAAGAAATGTGGTTGATTCTAAGCTTCAGAACAAATACTGAAGAAACATTCGTTTAAAAAATTAAGTATACAGGATATCTTACTAATGAAATTCGGAGGAAATAGGGGACATCGTAAGAAGTCAAAAGTTTCATTTCATCTTTATTGAGAAATAGTTAGTTTTCTGTCTATCTTTCTAAATGTGTTTATGATAATATACATTATACCTCAGATATAGCAAGAGATATAAACTTTGTATTTTGAATAAAGGTTTAAATTATCATATTTTAAGAGTGTAAACACTATTAGATTTACATTTAACCCTTTAAATATATATTTTTTTTTTGTTATTGTGATACGGAGTAAATGACACTGCGACCTCGAGCAATTTATTATGCCCGCTTCCTACTTCTAATCAACTGAGAAATTTCCGTCTCCAGAACCCCCAAATCCTTTAGGAAATGCATCACATGAAAGATGATGGCAGCTTCTTGAATCATGAACTAACAGGCTTTTATATTATTATGGTTTAATCAGAGATTTATCAACATCTATGTATATACAAAGTAACACATGACGTTTCAAGAATATAAATCAATTCTAGTTATCAATTAATATGCAGAGAACACGAATAAAAACAAAAACAGGGCCATGCTGGAAACTAATACTAATAAACTAAGGAAGGAACACGTAGGTCTAAAGCTTATTCCTTCCCCAGTTATTCCAGAGCAGTCAAAATTAAAACTAAATATAAATGTGAAAAATACACAAATCATAGGACTACGATACACAAACAACTACAAACAAGTGAAAAGAAGGTGGTGGGTGTGGTGCCAAGAGAGCATGAACTAACGGTTTATCGGGGTGAATAACGTTTCATTCCTCTTTTAAAAGTTTAATGCGTGATCTAGTCACAATTTTCATTGACGTTTTAAGCGACAAAATTTCAGCCTTATTTAACATTGTGTGTATATACCATGTGTCCTAAAAGTCACACCCCTCTATTATTATTTTTATTAATGGAATTAAACAGATTTACTTTGGGGAAAGTTTAGATAACCAAGGAGGAGTTTTTTGAAGAATCAACCCTTAGCCCCAAAATGGGGTAGTTTGGGGGTAAGTCAAGAACTTTAAATATCAACCTCTATTGAGTGATACCTCATTTTAAAGGTCTTTTAAGAATAAGAATAATTGCGCAAACTAGAGGTCTCTAAGTTCATCCTATGCAACTAAGTTATTTAGAATGACGCGAGGCACTTGTTAACGCCTTAAATATTAGAAAGTAGGTTTAGGCCACGCCCCTTTAGTTTTGAATAGGAGGGTTGGCGCAGTGCTAGGTTAGTTATAGTTTAGTTTTGTAGCTCATGTATCACTGAGGATGGCTACTTTGTCGTTGAAACGCGTTTGACTAAGTAAACGTAAATTTTGTAACATCTTGTGTTCGAGTTTTATTCTATCTAACAATAATTATAATTAAATAAGAAAAACAAAACTGGAGTAACCCCATACTATACATTTAACAAATGCTCTTTGTAGAAAGAGCTATTTTCTTAGTTCCCTCAAAAATAAAGTCATCAAAGTTGCACATCTAATGTGTCCAGGTAGAAAAACAGTTTGACCTTCCTCCCCAGAAGCCTTTATAAGATTTCAATAAATTTAAGGTAAGTAAGTTTTGCAGTAGAGCTGACATCATCAATACTGGTAGATGTTTTAGAGTTAATAGCTAAAAAAAATCTTTTTCGAAATCGGATTCAATATATGGAAGGCGTATTAAAATAGCAATGAAAACATGCTACAAAATCTGGCGAAAAAAAGGAATTATTATGATATAGATTACATGAAATATCCTTTACAACAACAAGCGGGTTGAACTTATTTGCCATTATCTTTTACTCTTCCATATAACAACAAACTCAACTCATTTTATCATTACTTGTCCCCCTTTAACCAGTTATATTTTTATAACACTGCAAGTCGTTTTACGGTAACATTTTAATTTTCCAAGGACATTAATAACTGTATTTTATTCTGCGTATATCATTTTGTAATTTATTACAAAAAACTTTGAAAGTTGTTTTTAATTTAACATCAAACGACGTTAAAATAATAAACATTGTTACATAATACGTTATATTTTTTACAAGCAGCATTTAATCACGGTATTTAATTATATTGATAAGATTTAATGGTTTTATTATTATCTCTACGTTCATAATTAAACGTACCCTAAGTTTATCATTTAATGCCGGCTTCTACAACTACAAAAAATACAGTTTTAAATAAAATGCTAATTTTCATTTTGATTGGATATTTCTTAGAAGTATATTCAGCACGTTTACGTCTGACTTCTATCGAAAGTGAAGAGGCTCGACCTTGGTTTGACCTTGTAGAACTGGGCAGTAATATCACACAGATAATAGATAAACCAGCTGGACCAGGACACAAATTTGTTCGTGATGTATTTGTGTATTGGGAAAATCTTGAGTATGTTTTAAATTCGATTAAAAATAACGAAAAACGAGGAATGGATGTCTATAAGAGGATCAAAAGTCACGGAGGGCCGCCACATGTAGACGTGACTATAAATGACGAGTTATTGTTGAAATCATTCAACTGGACCAGTCGAGATATCAACGAAATTCGGGAAACTATTAATGATACGAAAATAATATGGGCAGATATACAGACTTATTTAAAAACAAATTGATATGTTAAATAAGAACAAGTGAATATTAAAATATCAAGTTTTTAATTTTCTAAAATTGTTTTTTATTTAGAATAAAGTTTTTAAGGATCTTGCTCTAAATAACCTTTATTATAGTGTAGATTTAAATCAAAATAACCTTCAATTTAGATAATAGAAATATAAAATTATAATATATTAAATAAAAATTGTAAATTTTCAAAATGTACATAATTTTAAAGTTGTTTTACCCATATAATTTAAGAATGGAATTTTTAAAATAAATAAAATTGCACTTATTTTTTACAAGTTTTATTTAGTTTGCTCTGTATGTTATACTTAAATTTTGTAATCGATTTTAAATTCGCTTTCCAATGTTCAATCCGCTTGAAACATTTTACACTTATATATCTCTGATGACGATAATGTACGGTTCTCCCATTTCTACTCCATTTTAAAAATTACTAGACTACACAGGAAATTTGAGCAAATGTAGAAAGGCTGTAAACTATAGTTTAATTTTAAGTTGATTCTCTCATCTCAATTATTTATTTCAAAATTTACTAAATACATAGTAAAAAAATAAAATTATCTCCAGTAGTCAACAAATATTCATAAATACTTTAGTAAAAATAAAAACGTGGTCGCTCGTCACTCATTCATGTAAATTATCTTTATGTCCTAAGTACATCTACACTTTACATGTGATTTTCACTACTGTACTTCCGAACTTCTAAGATTATTGCAAGTCAATAAAAATCTATAAATTTAACCTATTTGTTAGTAGAGTGGAAAGCACTCACTATTTTATTTTTAGTCAAATAAGTACGGACATTTTTGTTAGCTAATGAAATGAAATTTATTTTCTAGTTTAGTGGATTTTTAAATAAAATCTAGTTTTAAATAAAAGTTTTGTAGCCTATAGATATTAATACACTTTTGGTTTTTAATAAATTACTTTTTATCGTTACATATTATATTGTACTTTCGCCTTCTTGGTTTTCATTAGTTCTGTTTATTATTTTTTTAAATGGTTTTGCGTCACTAGGAATACCTGCTTATCTATGCTATTTCTATCACGAGTTATCTTAAAAACGTGTAGTAAGATTGAATTTTAAAAATAATTAATTATTTGATTAAGAGAAACTTTTTTTTAATAGAGTAAGTTTGGGAATTCCTCTTTCGATAGCGTTCAATTTTGATGAAATTTGAAGATTAAATTAATGTCGCAGTAAAGAAAATTACAATTCCGGAATAATTTTCAAAAAACGAAAATTGAATGCCGTCGTTTGAACTCGATTTAATCAATACAATTAAAACAAGTTTATGAAATATGTGAAGCAAGTTTAGACCTTATTCAAATATGTTTAATTCAAAGGTGGTGCAGTATCCATGGTTAATTTTCATTCTTTGACTGGCAATTACTGAACTGATATTTTTCGTGATGAATAATCTTGTTTGTTTAGTACATGGTTTTGTGGTTGGGTGTTATGTTTTCAGAATATTAATATTAATTCTGTTGTAATATGCAATTTTATTATTATTTACTTATTTTAAAAGAGTTCTTATTTGTTAAAGTACATTAACAGTATGGAACTATCTACTTTATACTGTTTTCCCTAATTTAATAAACTGGGCGAGATATTTAAGGGAGGGAAAGGCCAAGTAATCAGCATAGTTAAGGGACTATGGCCTAGTTACCATAGCGACCACAAAAGACACGCTGTATGAGAGACACTTTATTGGTCTAACCTTAAGAAGACGACTCCTTCGAGGGACGAAACAGTAAATAAATAGTTAATGGAAATGGAGATCATACGAAATGCATCATTATATATATTGTTAATTAACTTGTAATATGTTACTCACCGCCAGCAATCCTTTTTTGAAGTTTTTCCTTCAGTACATATATATTACCACTACACGTGTTTCGGACTTTTTACGTCCATCGTCGGGTGGTCAATACATTGTTTTGTATTATCTACACTACCTCGGGTAGTAGATACAACACATAGAAAAATGAAACAAAATAGAAATAGTACCAAGCCAGACACAAAACAAGATAATAAATTCGTAATATTACAATACAACCCCAAATTTAATAACACCATAGCTAACGTTTTCAGACACCAAGGCTACAATGTTGCGTACAAAACCAACTCAAACCTACAACATACACTAAATAGCAACAAAACCTCAAACCAAGACAAGTTCATGAATACCGGTATATATAGATTAAACTGTAGTTCATGTGACAAATTCTACGTGGGACAGACGAGGCGGCCCTTCAAAAAACGACATAAAGAACATATCCAGGCACTAAGGCACCTGGAAAAATCAAAATTCGCAGAACACCTGGTAAACTGTGATCATGCTTATAAAAACATAGATCACAACATGAAAATATTACAAAAATGCAAAAAAGGAGATTACATGAACCGCGTAGAAGAATACCACATATACAAAAATGAACAAGAGCACCCGGATAATTTGCTAAATGACAAAAAACAGTTTGATGCAACCCCCACTTATGAACTAATAAGCCAGCTTACTAGGAAGTAGACATCAGCTGATAACTCACTAGTACATTGTACAGCGTCAGCCCAGAGACATGTTAGACTTCATTTGTGCGCGTGTGTTGTTTGTGTTATGTGTTTTTACAAATTGTGTTAAATGTTTTAAATTGTGTTTTGACCACTCGACGATGGACGTAAAAAGTCCGAAACACGTGTAGTGGTAATATATATGTACTGAAGGAAAAACTTCAAAAAAGGATTGCTGGCGGTGAGTAACATATTACAAGTTATTTATAAGCATATCCGGTGATCTAGATTTCCAATTGTATTGTTAATTGTTAATTGTTGATTCTTCACAAATCAATTGCTTTTGTTCAATTTGCGTCTGTATTATTTATGATTATACATATCATAAAAGTGTGTTATTTAGTATAAAAATGTTAGATTAAATAATACACTTTAATCACATGCATAATCACAAATGAGATTAAATAACGATTTTATCTAATTCAATATTAACAAAAAATAAACAAAGAAATGAAATGGAATTCTAAGTCTACCATACAGTCTTAATCACACAAATATCCTGCATTAATTAAAAACCAAAACGAACATGATTTTTCGGTTTCTTCGTAGACGTCACTATTCCCCTTGGAGGCGCAGTAATCACTGTAAAATTCGGTACAATACCCCGTTCCTCTAATTTCCTTCTCTGGAGTCGCATGCGTTGTTCCTTTTTCAACAATTTCAATCTCACTCGTTCATCATTTTCTTTTCTTCTCCTTGCTTTTTCACGTTTTCTTTCTTCCACTCTATCCAACTCATTTTTCTTCTTCTTTCTAATATCTACATTAGAAATTGCTAATTTTATTCTATTCCAAACATCCGCCGTGTCCTCGTATATATCCTGCAAAGTACTAACTTCCCATTCTTTCCAATCATTCATTAACAGTTTTTCATACTGTACAGGGTGTTTCAAATGTGGAGGACCTCCTTGTCTTGTAATATTTGCGTATGTTTCAAATCCTTCGCTCATGTTTAACTTTATATATTTGTACGCTTCTTCTAGTTCTGCATAATAAATATACGATTCTTTTTCCAAATTGACCGGATCTCCTCCGGGATTCATAAGTACTCTGTTGATACTCTTCCCTAATTCTATTAAATCAGTGTCATTGTATACTTTTCCTTCACATATTTTAATAATTATTAATAATATTTCAATTTTCTTCATACCGTAGAAATATTTCACTTGATTTTATCCATTCAATATATTTAAAATATTTAACATTGTTATACACTTCTAAACGATCTAAATTTAATGATATGTATTTGCCTAATAAAATCATTATTTAAACTAAACACGGAGCTTATAATGATGCAAAGATAACAGTGTAGTTGTGATTACAATAGATAGATAGCAAAATAGTACTATTATGTATAGTATTTAAACCGAATTTAATTTCTTTGATAAGAGACATCTCTTTGTCTCTCACTCTGAAAAAGAGAATTTATTTGGTTTATTTTGCGTCCAAAATAAAGTCGATTCACTATTCTATATATCTTCATCTATACTTCGTTCCATGTTTATTTGACACTGACTTTGTGAAACAAATGAGAGTTTCTGCAGTACTAGCCATAATGAAAAAGTAGGACCATCACACAAACGTATTTAGTTGTTTTTTTATCTTCTTGATAAAGTTATAGCATAATGGTAAATTGTGTATATTATTGATATAATTTACTCGAACGTTTACCATTATTTTTGTGTATACAAATTATCAAGAAGTATTATTTCAAGAGTTATTGGTAACAAAAATCATAAAACACGTTATGGATTTATTTGTTTTAAAAGACTTTATGTGTCAACATCGGTTCTAGGTATTTTGATTAAATTTATCTCAATTGTAGCTCCTTAAGACAAACACATTGTATTGGTTGCTATATACCTAAGAAATGTTGTTTTGGGAGTTATTGATAAAGCTTCTAAACAAATTTAATTTCTCAAAATATGACAAATAGATTTCGATTTAATGTTGGATAAACATGAAGATTATTCACTCAATAACTGCGTTAAATCTCAGTTAAAAGAAAATTCAGGAATAATTGGATAAAAAGAAAATAAACCATGATTTCTGTTATTAAAAACTCTTAAGAAGCGTAGCGATTTAGAAATAAATAAAAGAATAATCGATTTAGAAAAACAGCAGAGTTCTGCTCTACCAATTGCCAATATATATATATATATATATATATATATATATATATATATGTACATCTCTCTTTCTACTTTTTTCACAGGAAGTGAACAAAATTTGTAGAATATTTAGTTCATTATGCCTTAACACGAAAATTTAAATTAAAAAAAACTAAATATAAAAAAAAAAAATTTTTTTACTTATATATATGTATATATATATATATACATCTCTCTTTTTACTTTTTTCACAGGAAGTGAACAAAATTTGTAGAATATTTAGTTCATTATACCTTAACACGAAAATTTAAATTAAAAAAAAACTAAATATTAAAAAATATATATATATATTTTTGACTTACGTATATTAGATTTTTTATTTCCGAACATGTTTTGTCTAGTTCACTAAAAGGTTTTTTAAAAATTTAAAATAATAAAAATATTACCAGCTAAATTAAAATTTATTTATTTACAAAACAATGCATTTCTTTTCAACTAGTATTTAATCTTTTGTCTCCTTCCACTTTAAGTTTGTCCCATGTATGTTTTGTAAAATTCATAAATGAATGAAATTCAAAAGTTTCATAACTCTTCCAGTGATAATAATCAATCAATGTTTCATTATCAACCGGTTCTTGCAAGTGTGGTGGACCTCCTTTGTATTTTATTAATAAATATTTTTGAATACCTTCAGGTTTTCCTTCTTTAATGTTTTTTAATATTTTCTCCAGCTCATCATAATATTCGTATATATTGCTTATCAAATCAATAGCTTTACCAGAAGGATTTAAAAGTGTTTTCTTTATAAGACGTCCTAATCCTTCTACATCAGGTCCTTTGGAGTTGCTTAATTTAATAATAATAAATATAAAAACACAATTCTTCATAGTTTACTGTGAACAAAATGACAATAAATTACGCTAGCTTCTGTTGGGAAACTAAAATATTGTTTGAAAAATATTGGTTAGTAATAAATATAACAAATAAATCATAAGATAAGATAGTATTGCTTTGTTTGATGATCATTTTTAGTTTATTAATTATTGAAAGAATTAGTCATTAACTCTGTGGTTTAACAGTCCTGCTATTTGTTTATTCAGTCGGGAATTTCGTTCACCGTTGTTTTAACTTATTAACCAGAATTTCCTACTAATGATAGCTTTCCGATTGTTATAACGATGCTGGGACATCATAGTACATTTCTTAGCCTCTGCAGGGATTGAACTCACATTGAACATGTGAAGCAAGAGCACTACATTAGCCGATGGCTGGAAAAAGTAAATTGTTTTTCTTCTGCATATAAAAAAAATCAATTTCTTAACTTACCTCCATAGTTTTACTATGATGTAGGACCTTGGCCTCTTTTACCAATCGGTTCAGAACTCTCATCCTTTGCATTCTTATTTTCCTTGTAATTGTTGACTAATTTCATTATCGCCCTTCATCTCATTCTTTTTCTTGCATACAGTTTTTTGGTCCTCTACTCTTTTCCACCAGTTATGCATTCTTAGCGCATGTGCCCTTTTCAAAAGCTGCATTATCTCCTTGTTTGTCCACGACCTCCATTTGTCTCCTCCTTATATAATCACAAATATTCTTTTTCGTATGTCGTCTCCCATAATTCTAATCTTTTACCATTTCCTTTAGTCAACACCCATTTGTCACTTCCATACATCACCATAGATCTATGACCTGTTAACTTTGATTTAGGTACTGTTCCAAATACCTATAAACTGTAAAATTATGTACAATTATTAATATTTACATGTTTTTGTTATAATTATTCTAATAATGATTTATATTCACTGTAATGAGCTACATTTGTGGTTAACTTCAAACACCAAATGAAACAAAACAGAATTTTTCAAAATATACGAGTTTACTTTATTTTTGCAATGTAAAGACTTTATATATTCATACAAGACGACGTTTCAATGACTAAGTCATCATCCTCAGTTGTATAGACACACAAACTCTATTATGATGTGTACATTGTGATTTCATTCATTTGGTGAATAATTTATATTTATGCTAGTCACCAACCTTTACTAGACTTCAGTAGCATTTATAGAAAATTCAATCACCAAACAAAAGGGCACACACATTTCAATACAAACACTTTACTATCAACAAGACGACGTTTCGTTGACTGTCATCATCTTCAGTTGTTTGCAAGTTTATGATATTGTAGTTACTTGAAGGGTTGGCATCAGCTTCGCGTTGCTGTCAGGCAATAAGCTACGTCATAAAACGTAATGTCTTTAAAATCAAACACAAGTTCTATCAAATGCCTTTACAACCTATAATTAAACTCATATAATAAAATATACGTAGACTTGTTATTTTAAAATAATCCTAAATTTTAAAATTATATTTTTACAAATAAATAACTAATGGAAAGTATACTACAAATAAAGTAAAATCGTAAGTATTCCTATAGAAATAACAAACTGTCAAACTATTACAAAAGTTATATTTTAATGAAATATTCTAGATTAACCCAATGGCAAACCAAAATACAACTGCAAACAAAGTATGCCCTAACCAAAATACTTCGAATGTGACGATGTCACTTTGGCTCGGGACCGATTGTCGAGCGGGACCTACTTATCTGCTTTTCCTTACCATAACGAACAGCTAATCGGAACTGCAGATATATTGAGCAGAGCACGCTAGTCGAGGAGAAGTGATACGTCTGTTTTTGCAACCAGACGTGGTGAATTATGGCTACGTCGTGCATTTTAGGTTTCTATATTTTATTTCTAAATTACACCATGGCTGTACAGTTAAATGTGGCCACGACGATCGGGTTTTACGGGAGGTCCCCAATTCGGACGAGTCATTTTAGATTTTAATGGAGACGAGTTGACAATGAGTAAAGTCCAAGTTCAGGTCTTTGATTAAATAGTAATTGTGTTGTACTAGTGAATATTTAGTAAATAGTTTTAATTCTGTAATGTATTAATAATTAAATTAATCTTCTTCAAACTAGATACTCTATGATGCATGGGTAGACCTGGGGTGAACGATTTTGGCCTCGAAGTGGCCATGTGCCAAAAACAGTATCGTTTCCAAAATTTTGACTGTAGACTGGGCCTAAATTGCTATTTCAAATTAGTTGGAAAATTATACAAAGGACTTCCTAAAAGAGAGCACATGATTTTTATTTATCTCTAGAAGAATTAAATTATTTTCTATAATGATGTGTCTTCAGACATTTTATATAATGTAATAATATTATACGTGTTTTTGAAGGAATTGGGTAGAATTTTAATTTATTTTGAAGGTTTGAGACAATCTAGAATAAAATCTCTAAATTTCTACAGAAAAACTGAAATGTGCCTGTACAAAACATTTTTTTAGAACAGTTCTCTGGCTTGGGAGAGAAAACTAGACACTCACACAAGCTGGCCACTAAAAATAATGTTTAGCTTAAAATGACTATTAATAATTAGTTAAAAAAAAATATTATTACTGCAAATAAGATGTCATTTTGCATTCGTTGTGTAACCACAGGAATTTTTTTAAATAAAAGTTTGAATGTTCTAATTAACACTTTACTAATATCTTGTATATTTAATAGTTAATAAAAGATTAAAATTACAATATAATTATACATTATATAATTCAAGTATTTTATGGGATGTAATATAAGTATGTAGTATGATGTCTACGGAAAGAATTAATAAATATTGATCATGAATTAATAAACTTAAATTTATATATAAAACTTTATATAGGATTAAATTTATGTAAAATTGATAATGATACACATACAAGAAGAAACAAACGCATTATTTTTTTCTTTCCGAGTACGAAGTTGTACCAGTGCAGCATTTTGCTTATTAAAAGCAACAGTCATGGTTATACCAACTTAATGGATTTGATGTGTCAACTATTTACAACATAGGTATATAACCATCAAAACCACAAAAAAATATGTTTATAATGACACGAAAACCTTTTAGATTTAGTGATTGCAATACTTTTTACGTAAATAATTATAAAAGAACAATATGAAATTAAAGAGATTTAGTAATTGAACCAGGGTAACGAATGGAATATTTATTTAGGCTGGTGGCCTTAATCAGCTGTTATATGTGGGTATTATTATATTGGTTGCTATGGTAACTAATTTGAATATAAAGATCTGTAAACTATTACAGTATGTAAATAAAAACACATATTATTCCTTTTTGTACTAATAAATTATATTATTATAAAGTTTTCTATGAACAATTTATATTATATATATTAATCAAGATATTTTCTTTCCAGAATATGTATCATATGAGTAATAGTTTACTAAGGACATGTAATTATCAATTAGTTTTAAAAAAATACCATTGTCAATGAAATGACAAATTATCTCTTACTTTATTTGAAAAAATCGATAATGATAGATAAACCTATCAACATTTTTGTATGTTTATTCTTTTCGTATAAACCTAACTAAATTATTACAAAGATAAATAAGTTGTATTTCTCACCATCTTGAAACGGATAATAGAAATTGTTTAACTTTCAAAATAGGTCGTATGTTTCCTATTCTAGACATTTTACACATTTTTAACAATAAAAAAAAACTTTAATTTTCAATTAATAAAGCAAAAATTCATATGGAAATCTAGATATACTACACAATTTTAACAATAATAATAATAATAATGAAATATTACTTTTGTATGAATAAAACAAAACTTACTATGAACATCCATTAAACCACAAATTTTTGCAAATGTTTCTCAAGCATTCTCTTTGCTTCATATAATTTTATATTTTGAAATACTGAAAATGAAATCATTACTAGGTTTTTAGTGAAATAATTGAGGAAAAGAAAAAAAAATACGTCTCTATATTGATTCTATACACTGTACATATCAAAAACTATCTTTATAACCTCAATAAGACTATATTTCAATTCTATAATGTTTGTATTATGAAATATATGTAGCTTATGTTATAAATTGGAATTTTGTTCATTGTTAATAATAAAATATTAAAAAATTTTAATATACAGGTTGAACATTGTCCTCCAGATTAAGTAATGCATTCGGTTTAATCAATAATTAACGAAAACTGCAGAATTTTCTTGAATACAACTGAAGATAACTTCTTACTTACAGAAACGTCGTATTATAAATGATTTTTTTTTTGTTGAGGAAATTTTACTTTTTTAATTATTGGTTACAAAATATCTATGTTTTACACACACAAATTAAGTGATTCTTTTTTAATTTACTGATATAAATTTATTAGTAAAAATAAATAAACTATTTAAATAAACACGCTCGATTCTTCTTTATTACCCTTTATTTTTTCCTCGTTTTACTTGTTTCCCTAATCTTTCCTTTTCTCTTGCTCTTCTCAATTGAAGTTTCCTAAGTCTGTTATGTTGTTTTGCAAATTCAATTTCTTGTCTAACTCTTGTCCGTTCTTCTCTTCTTGCTTGTCTCAATTCTTTTTGTTCTTGTGCTTTCTTTTTCTTTAGAGCTCTCAAATCCATTTTCGCTTCTCTTCTTTGCCATTCGATCTGTGAAATACCCAAGCCATCCGGTGTCGTAATTTCATTCATTTTTCTATATTTTTCTCTCAACTCTTTTGCAATTTCTTCTATGTCATTCCATGTTATTAATGTCGCTTCAATCGGTCTGTAAAATTTTAAAACATTAGGGGTCGTCCAGTTGAAATAAAGTATAAGATCTGTTGCATTTAAGTGATCTTTGCAATGCATCGGTCCACCAGATTTTTCTAATTTATCAAAAATATTAAAAGTATATTGAAATTCATGTTCCATATCGATTTGCAACTTTTGAATCGCATTGTAGTAATTATTAACAACTGATAGTAATTCTTCTGTCGTCCCTATTGGATTCAAAACTACTTCAATAATTTTCAAACTCAAATCATTAAAATTAGTCTCATTTAAATTGATATTAAGTACTTCTGTATTGTTTGTTTCCAAAGCGTTACAAATTTTTGAAATAAAAAACACTAAAATTAACGGTTTCATTGTAACATAAAACTATTCATTATTATTTAGAAGAACAAAACACTCTTTGGTTTATCTTATTAATAAATCTAATATTATGTCTTAGGTAATATGTTGGAAGCAATGAATGTAATCTAAATTAGTTGGAAATATTTATCAACTATAAATGGTGTACAAATATTTACACAAACTTTCATATTATAGAAACACAATACTATAAGGAAAATGATCTCTTTTTGTTTTCAGACGTATGAATTATATTATTTTTTTAGTGGTGGGTAAACAAAATTTGTGTACAGTTTGTCATGAAAATGACAGTTTTGATGTCCCATGATCCCAAAATGTTTTTTGAATGGTATCTTTGTATCTGTCGAACATGATGTTTTACACCTAAGCTAGTGGAGAGATATTGTGAAATTTATTATGTGGTATTTTGTAGTTTATTTAGATGGAAATAATAACCCTAATAATTCAAAATCTAGGTAAGCTTTAAAAGTAAAAATTCACATTTTCTCAAAGTCCTCTTTGTACCCATTTTGTATAAAATATAATTTCTAGGGATCCAGACAAATGGAATTGGATATCATTTAACAAAAAATGCAAGTTCGAAAGTAATCATTTATAAACGGAGCCATAGGAGCTGTCCAAATGTAACAAAACGATTTTAAGAAAGTTTCGATGCAAATCTATAAAAAGAAAATTAAGGTTCTTGAGTAAATAGGAACATATCAAAATGAACCCTGCCCGTCTTCATGTTCTTTTTCGTTTTTCAATGAATTTAATAAGGTTAATTGTCTTTGCTTGCGTACTGGAACATTAGTTTGGTTTATAATTCTTCACAATTTCAGAAAATATTATTAAAATCACTGGAGATAAATTTAGAGAAAAATTGAACATTTGAGTTTTTTTTTTTTTTTTTTTACGACAGTTTCACCCTTAATTTTTGATATTTATTTGATATTAAGTTTGGTGAGAAAGTTTGTGCAATGTTTATGCATAACTTAATGTAAAATCAATTTTTTTAATAACTACTATTGTAGGTAATTTGTTACTAAAATATTTTTATTTCACTTGCTATTTGAACATTGTATTACATTATTAAGCATAATAGTTTATAAAAATTTAGCTACAATTGGTGAAATCGATTTATTAAATTCGACCCTTAACAATAATGTCGTCAATTGTGTTTAGATTTTTTTTTGATAATAATTCCAGAACCGAATTTTTACTGGAAGATAGTGATTAATATATTTTTTACAATACAGAGTGTTTTTGAAAACGTACGACCTCTATTATTTAAAAGGCAGAAAGTGGTGAGTTTAATCTGTTCTAGGGATAGTTGTTTATTTTAAAGAAAAGTGTAGAATACCTATTTAAAAATAAATAAAAACCCTTACTTCTTCGATTTAAAAAATGTGTAATTAATGGACACATATGGCTTGTGATACCTCAAATTATAGCCTTTTAAAAGCCATGAATTTGTGTTGCAAGAAAATAAGAATCGACTAACGAATTCGTTCGCTACGCTCAGATATGTTACTTTGTAAATTATTTTCTAGAATTTGTTAAAAATGGTTATCGGACAATAAAAATAGTTCATTCAATGGTACTCAGGAAAAATAACTTCTTAATACATTTTTTATACCAGTTCTGAGAGAACCTTAATAAATTATTGTTGTGGTAGTACAAGATATAATGTTTAGGTTAATTGTTAGAAATGGAAATTCGGACTAAATAAAAAGATATTCTCAACAACCAAGGAAGCGTGACACGAAAAAAAAAATATTGTAGACATATCTAAAGTTTAATGATTACAGTTTTACTATCATGAAAACGATAAAACTCTTCTATTGCATGATGTTGACTTAGTCCAATCTTAACTATTCCACTGTGTAATAAGTACTGTTTTCATTGTGATAAATCTTTTTTAAATGTAATTCTAGAAAATAACTTACAAAATAAATTTTTAAAGTTTACAGAAGAAATGCGTTGATTGATTTTTATTTATTTATAACATAAATTCATGGTTTTTAATGGGCTTTAATTTGAAGTATCACACACCATATATGTCTATTACGCATTTTTTGAGAGAGGGTATTTTGGTAGGAAGGGCGGGTATTTTTAATTTTGTAAATAGTTATTCTAAGGTTCCCTTTCAATATAAATAATTGTCCCGAAAACAGATATCTTTTCGTCTTGTAAAATAAGAGGCTGTAAATTTTTAAACACTCCGTACATATTTAATAAGAATTTAAGCAAAAATTAATTGACATGAGTAGATTACAAATTTATTACATTATAAAATAAATTGCAAAATTTCAAACTATATGGATGGAGATATTTTTATTAAAATTCAAAATTCAAAGGTTGTAATGAATATACTATATAATTGAATTGTATTAAAAAAACCCCGTGTAAAAACTCGTAGAGATTAAATGTTCGGACAATTTTTGAGCTTACATTTTATATCAATTTGCTGATATTTTCAAACCGGTAAAATTCATATTCTCTCTGAGTCGATTTGGGTCCCAGTTTTGTTTAAAAAACTAAAAAATAAACTCTGTAGGCCACCCGCTCATGAAGAGTCATACCTGATTCTCATTGGTTTTTTGTTTGTAAAGATGAAAAAATTCTCGGTCATCTTTGCCTTATAAAAAAAGGAAGAAAAGAAAAAAGAACATGAAATTAAGACTTCGAATACTAAAATATCATAAGGGTCGGAAAAGAACAAGAGTTGGTCAAGAGATACAATAGGAAAGGTGAAAGAAAAAAATGTATCTCAAAACTGTATGAAAACAGGCGTAGATCATGCTAGATTTGATACGGCCTGTACTAACTAAAATGAGCACCTGAGGGTTTTAGCTTTCTCAACTATTGCTCACTATCAATAATTATAGGTTCTCAATGTTTGTTATGATGCTGGGTCTAGAAATGTTAACAGACAGACGGAAAACGAAGCGAGATCGGATAAATATTCATAGAAACATTTGTGATTTTTTTTCATGTCCTGAATAAGTTCCTGAAGGTTATTGGTTGGTCAGGAATAATTAACCAGGAGCCAGATACACACACACACACACACATATATATATATATATATATATATATATATATATTATAACCTTTGTTATTTATTTTTAATTAATTACTTTGATTAAAACACAACTACGTTATCATATTTAAATTATTTATTCTTTAAAATACAATTTGCACCTAAAGTTGGGTGCCAATATATAACAGTTGAATTAATTAAAATCTTCAAATTAATTGATGCACATATGAGTATTCAAATTTATTCATCTTATCACTAAATCTCATCCATTCAACTTAAACTAGACATAAACATTTATAACACAATGAAATACTTAATTCTAGAACATAGCAATTTTATTATTATTAGGTGCATCAAAATCGTATCATTAATTGTAAATTTAATTTAGTCTTTATATTTTAATATCTCAATTGTTTTATTGATTTGTTGGGCGCCAGGTATAATTTACCAATTATATAATGAAGTTACTTTGATTGCTCTTTGAAATTTAAGTTTAAATGGCTCTCGGCCTAGCTCAGATTTTATTTAAAGTGGGGCGTGGTTTCTTTGGTAACCTGAAGTAAAAACTACAATAACTAATCAGATAACTTATCGTGGTTCAGTAGCATGGAATGATGTCTTCTTGGAGTTTTACAGGTGAGATGATCCCTCGAACTTATGGCAGATATCACAAGAAACTTAATCCAATTTATAGGCACTTTGACGATCTCGAAGCTTGAACTACCTCACTCTGTTGCTTGAATTCTTGGTCAATTAATCAAAACTCTTCTTTAACTTTACGATGATTTTAATATAATTCGATGACTTAAAACTTTTCTTCACTTTACGACGATTTGGCGAACTTCGCCCTGTTCCTAGTTCCTCTCCCTTGCGACGCTCGTTCTTCACTGCTTTTTCTGATTTTTGAATTCTTACGCAGAGTTTTCCCGTTTTACCCCTTCTTCGCTTATTTCTGGATGACGCTTCTTTTTGGTTGGTTGGATTTGATTTTTCAAACTCTAACCGTCTTTCAAAGTTCGTTAAATCTTGTTTCTTAGCTGAGTTCAACGTACCTCTGCCTAGTTTTTTGTCTCTTTTTCTTTTGTTAACTTGGGCGTACACAAACTTTCTACTTTCCCATGTTGTCACATTACATAACTCAACTCTTCCTATTTAATTTGTCACGCTGCCCTCGCCCTTTCAATAATTTTGTAGTTTCGAAGTATTGTTTCCTTAGAAATCCTTTAACAAAATTTATTATGTGTTGGAGTGACGTTTATGTTTGACATTTATTTCTAACTGACAAGGTTTAAACATTTTGAATTGGACAAAGCTTTTACTTAGGGCTTCTCAACGTTACATAAGTCCCAAGAAATTTTATGTTAATTGCATAATTAATGATAAAATTTGCTTTTGATACACCTTTACACTAAACTTATTTTAATAATACACATATACATATCGTAACATGGACTATGACCTACTCTTACTCTCATTTAAAAACCCATTAGAATTACTGTCCCTTTAAATGACTTTATGACCTACTCTTACTCTCATTTAAAAACCCATTAGAATTACTGTCCCTTTAAATGACTTTATGACCTAAACTGCGGTCAACCTTTTTTCTTAACAATGGCATTGTCTAGAATCCCACGTCAACAAACCCTTCTTGTAAACCCCAATTAACATTGTTCCCTTGACCCTCTTCAACTGTAGGACATGTGTTTGTTTACATTTTATTTTACAGTTAAATTCATTTATTTTTGTTTACTTAACTCTCTAATTAATTATGAAACCTTTTTAATAATCTACAATTAAATATACCTCGGATGTGAGTTTTATTATTTTTAATACTAGCTAACTTATAAGTAGTTTTTCCTATCTTAGAGATTACGGTGTATGGTCCTTCATATAGTTCACAGAACTTGTGATATCGTTTTTCAATTGTGCTTGACGGAATACAAGCTCTTACTAGTACTAAATCATTTATCTGATATTCGGTTGGTGGATGCAGTTCATTGAACTTCTTAGCGAATTTTTCCCTTTTATTTTTAATTCGTAAGTATATTTCTCCGTGGTCAATGTCGTTTGTTTCTGTGTTGCCTGGATTAATTAAATATTTTTTCCAAATTCGTGTCGGACGTGTATTAAATTGTACTTCTAATGGTGTTGACTCAATTGTATCATGGTATGATTCGTTCATGAAACTTTCCACAGTTTCAAGTAGCCTTCCCCATTCTTGGTGATTGTCAGGTAACAGGATCCTGAAAAGTTGACCTAGATTTCGCATTACTCTCTCCGCCAAGTTGCTTTGTGGATTTCGTATTGCAACGGTTCTTTGTCTAATTCCCAGTTCTTGTAACCCTTCTGTCCATTTTTTGGATGTAAATTGTGTACCATTATCCGAAAGTATGTATTTTGGTAATTGGACTTCTTTAATGTATTTCCTGATTTGATTTAATGTTGTTACGGTTGTTGTGTTTTTTACCTTATACAATTTTGTGTATTTAGAAAATGCGTCAATCACTACTAAGATGTACCTTGACCCGTAGACTGACCGAGGCAATGGTCCGTAATAGTCTACACACACTAGTTCACCCTTACCTTTTGGTATAATAGGCGTAAGTTCTGCGTTTCTACCTTTGTTGTCATGTTTACATTTTTGACATCGTAAACATTTAATTATTATATCCCTGACCTTTTTAGCGACTTTGTCTCCCGTGAAATCTTCCTTAAAATTATGGTAACATTTGCTTATTCCTATATGTCCGCAAATTTCATGAATTTCCTTAATTAATACTTCAATGAATTTTTCTGGAATCATTAATTTCCACATTCCTCTTTCCTTGCGAAATAATTTTTTTTCAAACAATTTATAACATTCTAAAATTTTTGGATCATTTTCTTCTAATTTACCTACTATATTCCTAAATTTTGTATCCTTCTTCTGTAAAACTTCTATATTTTGTAACTGTTCGCCCACTTCTGGATTAAACTTCTGTAACACTAATTGGATTTGTACAAGTCGGTCCTCCCCATTTTCTTGTGAACATTCTCCATCCTCTGGGAATCTGCTCAATGTATCTGCAACAATATTTTCTTTTCCCTTGCAGTGTCGAATTTGGATGTTATACTCCTGAATTAATAAGATCCACCTCGTCATTCTAGCGTTAAGTAGTTTGCATTGGTTAATGAAAGTGATCGCCTTATTGTCAGTTATAACGGTTATTTTTCTCCCTAATAAATAATTCCTAAATTTCCTTAATCCTAATACTACACTATACAATTCTTTTTCGGCAGTGCTATAAAATCTCTCAGCCCCTTTAAATGTTCTGCTTGTAAATCCTACTACAGCAATGTTATTCTGGTCATCGAGTTGGTACAGTTGTGCTCCTGACGCAATATCGGACGCATCTGTCTGTAAGTAAAACATCTTTTCCATATTTGGGTGCTTTAACGTTACAGCCTCAATAAATTCCTCCTTTACAGCTAAAAAACTCTGGTTAATACTATTTGTCCATTTAAATTTTGTTCCTTTCTTCAGTAGTCCTTGTAATGGAGCTGTTGTTTGTGCGTAATTTTTTGAAAACCGGTGGTAGAAATTTGTTAATCCTAAAAAGCTTTTTAATTGTTTTGGTGTCTTAGGACGCGGAAAATTTTGAATTGCCATCATTTTTTGCTCTTGCGGTTTGATACCATCTGTGGTGATAACAAAACCTAGATAATCTATTTCTTTCCTGCAGAACATAGATTTCTCAAAATTTACTGTTAAGTTGGCGTCTTGAAATACCTTTAATATTTTTTCTAATTGGTCCACATGATCTTCCCAGTTTTGCGAAATACATAAACAGTCGTCCACATACATAATTAAATTCCTTTTAACTTCTTCCGTCAGAATTGAGTCCAAACCTCGCGTTAAACTTGCTAAGCTTGTGCTCAACCCAAACGGAACGGTTTTGTACCTGTAGCACAATCCTTTGTACAGAAATGCCGTGAAATCCTTGCAATCTTCGTGCAACGGGATTTGCCAAAAACTGCTAGTTAGGTCTAAACTACTCATCCAACTGATCTTCTTACCGATTGTCAATAACTCTTGGATTGGTCGAATCCCTTCGTAATCCGGTATGGTTCTCGCATTTATAGTCCTGGCGTCTAAACAGATCCTTACGCTCCCATCTTTCTTACATACAGGTACTATAGGATTAATGTATGCGCTGTTTGCTCTCTCGATGATCCCATAACTTAGCATTCTCTGAATCTCTGCATCAACGGCTTCTCTAAACTTAGTTGCTACTGGCCAACTCCTCTGACAGTATGGTGTTCTATCAGTTACTTGAAATTTATGGTAATAAGTTGAAATTAATCCTGGTTTTTTGCTGAAAACTGTTTTATATTTATTAAATATGCTGTATAACCGCTGCCTATTCTCAAGTGGTACATGTTCCAAATTGCTTATTTTGTTTATATCAAATTCATATTTATCCTCTTCAATTTGTAGGCAATTATTCAAACTTTCAATATTAACTTCTGACGAATCCTCGAATTTAATTTCCTTTCTACCAACTCCATAGTTTAATTTATTTCCTATTTCTAACTTATTATTAATAAAATTGACGATTGCATGATTTCTTGATAAAAACTCTAACCCAAGTATACAATCTCGAATTAGTTCTGGTACTATTATAAAATGCACGGCGATTAATTCTGTTCCTAACTTAACTTTAATGAAAATTTGTTTTTTAACACTTTTGGAACGCAGACCTAATGCTCCAATAACTTTTACTCCTGCTACCGGTAATTCTTCAAAAACTCCTAAATTTAATTTATTTGTGTTGTAGAAAGATTCAGATATCGAATTTACCTCACAACCTGTATCGATTAACGCTCTGACCTGTACACACTCATTAAAAACTAACTTAATTTCTGGACATTTATTAATGTCATTAATTATATCGCTTGTGTCGTGATTGTCCTCTAAATAATCTTTTAAATCGGTGAATAAGGTATTTATGGTTGCCTTGTTCTTATCCGCTAGGTCTACATTCCATTCCAACTTTCACTTTTGCCCTCTTCCGTCCCTGTCTGCAGGTTGTCGACCTTCCCAACGGTTCCCTGGTCCATTTTTTATGTCGGCACGCACATCTGGTTTTCTGTAAACATCCCTATTCTGACGTAACGGTAAATGTCTACTGTTGTACCCATTCATTTGTCCCCAAGGCCTGTTTACAACTTCTCCCTCTCTCTCGTCGCGTGGATAGGATGCCTTATAATTACCATTTCTTTCTTCGTAACTATTAATGTGTCGTACATCTGCCTGTCGGAATTCCATCAATAGTTTTACAAATTCCTGCTTTGTTTTCACACCCCTGGTGATAACAGCAATTAGTGTAGTTGGGTGAAAGTGCTTAGCGATTTTTTGGACTAACTGGGCTTCTAAAATCGGCGGTTCTAACTCTGAACATTCCAACATCATGTTCTCCACATATGTGATAGCTTCATCCCCAATTTTTCCTTTAAACTTTCCGAATTCCAACCTGTCTCGGATGTTTGCTTGTATCATTTCGTTAAAATATTTATCCATAAATATTTTTTCAAAATCTTCGAAGTTTTTAACTTCCCTACGGTGTAGAAACCACCATACACATGCTTCATCTTTTAAATATCTATCTAACCAATACATGTTCCCTTGATGTGTGTAACTAACGCTAACTTCTTTTATGATCCTTAAAAATTGCATTGGGAATCTTTCTTTTCCTGTAAAACTAATATCCCTTATCTCTGGTTCCCTTATTATGATACCATCCCTTGTTTTTAAATTACTTAATCTTTCATCTACTTCTGTCACTTTATTTTTCATTTCGTCCGTTTGTTTCTGATATTGGTTAATTTTTTGTGAATTTTCTTGGCATTGTGATTCGATTTCTAGAATTTTATTATTAGATCTAGCTTGACTTTCCTTTACCTTATCAATCTGAGCGTCTACGTTAATTTGATTTTCAGTTAAATTTTTGTTTACGGTGATTTCGATTTCTTTAATGCTCTCTTGCACATCCTTTTCTACTTCCACGACTTTACTTGCAATTTCTTTTAAATTTTCTCTTAAATCTTCGCACCTATTACCTAATTTATCGGTGAAATTTTCTTCAATTTTATTTAATTTATCATTCATTTCCGTCCTAATTGTCTCGGCTGTGGTATCCGATCTTAATTTAATTTCTTCGAGCTTGTTCTCGAATCTCTCCGCAAATTCATTAAATTTTCGGTCCATTGTCTCCGCATTTTGACTAACATTGCCACTAAGTTCTTCTAATTTTTTATTATTTTCCTCGAGCTTTTTATTTTGTTCTGCGAATTTTTTATCGATGCTTGCTTTTAGAATTTCCGCATTTTTATTAATTTCTTCGAAATTCTTTTTATTAAGGGCTTCCGCATTTTTACTACTTTCTTCAAATTTTTTATCGATGCTTGTTTTTAGGATTTCCGCATTTTTATTACTTTCATCAAATTTTTTATTAAGGATTTCGATTAATTCGTTTAATCCTACCGTTGGGGTCCCATACACCTTTAAATTTTCACTCTCCCCTGAATTATTACCCTCATTAGTATTACTTTCACTATTATTAATCCCTATAGCTCTATCCATTTCTGATTCTATCCCCATTTGATTATTAATCTCCTCATCAAACCCCATTGTTATTTGGTTATTTGCCATCTTTTTATAATTTTTTATCCTATTACTACGTCTTAACATTAAATTAATTATATCTAATAGTCTTTCTGTCTCTTATCTTATAATGCTACCTTCAGGTTACACCACGTGAACTAAATTTTAATTTTAATTAAACCACGAGTTGGACGCCAATTATAACCTTTATTATTTATTTTTAATTAATTACTTTGATTAAAACACAACTACGTTATCATATTTAAATTATTTATTCTTTAAAATACAATTTGCACCTAAAGTTGGGTGCCAATATATAACAGTTGAATTAATTAAAATCTTCAAATTAATTGATGCACATATGAGTATTCAAATTTATTCATCTTATCACTAAATCTCATCCATTCAACTTAAACTAGACATAAACATTTATAACACAATGAAATACTTAATTCTAGAACATAGCAATTTTATTATTATTAGGTGCATCAAAATCGTATCATTAATTGTAAATTTAATTTAGTCTTTATATTTTAATATCTCAATTGTTTTATTGATTTGTTGGGCGCCAGGTATAATTTACCAATTATATAATGAAGTTACTTTGATTGCTCTTTGAAATTTAAGTTTAAATGGCTCTCGGCCTAGCTCAGATTTTATTTAAAGTGGGGCGTGGTTTCTTTGGTAACCTGAAGTAAAAACTACAATAACTAATCAGATAACTTATCGTGGTTCAGTAGCATGGAATGATGTCTTCTTGGAGTTTTACAGGTGAGATGATCCCTCGAACTTATGGCAGATATCACAAGAAACTTAATCCAATTTATAGGCACTTTGACGATCTCGAAGCTTGAACTACCTCACTCTGTTGCTTGAATTCTTGGTCAATTAATCAAAACTCTTCTTTAACTTTACGATGATTTTAATATAATTCGATGACTTAAAACTTTTCTTCACTTTACGACGATTTGGCGAACTTCGCCCTGTTCCTAGTTCCTCTCCCTTGCGACGCTCGTTCTTCACTGCTTTTTCTGATTTTTGAATTCTTACGCAGAGTTTTCCCGTTTTACCCCTTCTTCGCTTATTTCTGGATGACGCTTCTTTTTGGTTGGTTGGATTTGATTTTTCAAACTCTAACCGTCTTTCAAAGTTCGTTAAATCTTGTTTCTTAGCTGAGTTCAACGTACCTCTGCCTAGTTTTTTGTCTCTTTTTCTTTTGTTAACTTGGGCGTACACAAACTTTCTACTTTCCCATGTTGTCACATTACATAACTCAACTCTTCCTATTTAATTTGTCACGCTGCCCTCGCCCTTTCAATAATTTTGTAGTTTCGAAGTATTGTTTCCTTAGAAATCCTTTAACAAAATTTATTATGTGTTGGAGTGACGTTTATGTTTGACATTTATTTCTAACTGACAAGGTTTAAACATTTTGAATTGGACAAAGCTTTTACTTAGGGCTTCTCAACGTTACAATATATATATATATATATATATATATATATATATATATATATATTAATATGTGTACAGGTAGTTCAAATAAATCACAGATTCAAGAAAAATGTGTTAGAAAATGTTTTGTTTGTGCTACTGTCTGCGTCTATTTTTTCTTAACCATATAATTCGGGTCCATAGGTAAACCATCTGCCCTTATAATTGCATGCACGTGTATGTCCGTCTGTAAGTCATAACCATAAACGATAAATCTTATATATTTCGAACTTTTCCTATATATTTTTGTATTATCTCGCATATAAGCGGCAAAAAAGACCTTGACATAGTCAGGGGCAAAAACTATCGAGTTGAAAATATGTATTATATAAAACTAGAAGTTATTTCCAATTTGTATTTTTATTTGATGAACAAATTAACTTTTTGGAGTTAGGCTAAATTTAATGTATCAGATATCAAGTCCCCTTCTGACTTAGGCCCGGAGTGACCTATAAAACTGAAAATAATATATATTATTTCAGTTTATATATATGAATTGAAGTTAAATTGCAGTGCGAAATCATACATTATAGTATTTTGTATGAGGAATACAATTTAATTTAACCACTCAACGAGAAATGGGTAGAGTATAAATTTTAAACACTGTTTTCGTGAGATGTGAGACAACAATTCAATAGCCATCAAAAGATGAATTGCATATTCAATAATTTATTAGAATCCGTACTTATAACCAACACTTCTATAATTTTACCAGAGTGTCTGTCTGTCTATAAGTCGCAATTAGTCTACATTCATTTTGATAGATTCCTGAGATTAGTTTCAACGAAACGTTATTATTGGGTTATCTTAACCTAACCTAACCTAACCCAACCTAACCTAACCTAACCTAACCTAACCTAACCTAACCTAACCTAACCTAACATTTTGATAGATTCCTGAGATTAGTTTCAACGAAACGTTATTATTGGGTTATCTTAACCTAACCCAACCTAACCTAACCTAACCTAACCTAACCTAACCTAACCTAACCTAACCTAACCTAACCTAACCTAACATTTTGATAGATTCCTGAGATTAGTTTCAACGAAACGTTATTATTGGGTTATCTTAACCTAACCTAACCTAACCTAACCTAACCTAACCTAACCTAACCTTCTTTCTCTCTATTTTATCAGTTTGACATCAAAACTTTCAAATCGATTTCAATTGAAGAAAAACCATAAAATAAGCGTTTCTGGACAGTTGACGTTTACACTTTTATTCTCATTTAATCATCTGAATAATTAATTTTACCAATTATTAACACTTCTTTCATAATCGCTTTGTATTTAACTGCACACGTTTCAAAATTTCCTACAACCTTAATGTTTGACTAGACTACTATTTCTCTACAATCGAAAAGTAATATTATTTTTGTATATTTTTTTATTTTACTTACCAGCAAATGTAGTACACTTAGGATAAAATGAGCTTTATTTACCTCTTTCGATGGTTTACGTCACTGATGTTAAAGGACAGTTTTTAAATATAATTCTACTAGCCAAACCAAAAACATTTCCCCATGTTACAAGACATTCGTGTCTTCAATTTAACCTAACTGCCAAGTATGATGGATAGTAAAAAAAAGATGATATTGTTAATAATAATATGTTAAAATAACACTGATTTATACAATGATAGATAATAGTTCACCGAGTTTGGGAAATAGATGTTTACTGCTGTAGTAGTATATGCTCTGGTTCTTATAATAATTCTATCCGTCGTCAGAGGCGCAAATGAAACAAGTCCATCAAAAGTAAGTATGATTCCATCTTAGTTTTGTTGACAGATAAAAACATTTATTTCATCTTCTAAGGACTCCAGTAATTTTAGCCGTGACGTCCGTCCGGCTGTCTATCTTATATACGTCAGCCCCGATTGTGGTAATAAAAAAATCTCAAAATGTTTCATAGATATGAGTTGAATTATAGAAAGAAATCGATAGAAATTTTAATATGGCGGCATATGTAATCAGTAACATTACAAAACGAGAAATATGATTAAAACTTGTAGTTTTTAATTTTGTATGTAATGAGATGAACCCCATCCCTGTATGATAAAAAAAATTAACCAAAATCAAATTAAAAATTATAATTTCGCATTTAACTTCCCTAGAAAATTTTGTATTCTTATGAAAGTAACGAATGGATGCTGTTTTACAAATACACAGGTCCAATACTCGCCAAGGATGCTTTTTATAAACGCCTTCTTTTGAGCCCAACGTCAGAGCAGCGTCCAATTATGACAGTAGTGATTCAAAAAAACCTGTTATAATTTTTAAAGGGTAAGTTCTATGATGTTCATAAAATTGTTCAAACTATGAAGTTTCAACTAACGCTTTTGGCTTTTGAAATTGAGACTCCACAGATAATTCCACTACATACTTCTTATTAAAAAAAAACAAAAATCCAAACTTTTACTTGTCTGCATAGGCCTAGTTTTTATAAATAATATTATTTGTTGTAAAATCGTACTTTGCATAAATACTTGAAGCACTTTCATAAATATCATTAGATTGGATAAACATTGATAAGATTTAAAATGTTGTTAAACTTTATCATTACATAACAAAGTTCAAGTTTTGAAACATATTTATTTATTTTTAAAATACACTTCTGGTCTTTTTATTTCACTTCATTTTTTACCTGTAATTTATTCTCGCGACATTTATAAATACGTTTTATTTATTCAATTCGTTAAAAATGTTTATCTCCTTAAAAAGTGTTTGTTTAATAACGTTATTTTCTCAATTTTGCTACGGTGATTCCTATTTTTCACAAGAAGTAGAAAAAAGTGACAAAGATGATAAAAATACACCTGTTGCTGTGGCATTGATTATGAAATCGAAAAATATTAAGAAATTAATAGAGCATCCTACCGGATATGGTAGAGATTTAACTTCAGAATTATATTTCTTCCTGGAAGAATTGCAACTTCTATTGAAAGCTGTTCAAGAAGAAAATTACGCTTTATCCGATAACCAAATATTAACTTTAAAAGCTTTGATTGCAAATGGCGGACCTAATCACCTAAAAGCAACTGTAAGTAACGGATTGTTAATTGGCAAATATGGTTGGACAAGTATCGAATTGAATGATTTCATGGAAATGATAAATGATACTAAAAGTGTGTGGGCAAATATTGAAAAAATTGTACGTGAGAAAAAAATTTTCTAAAATATATTATTATAAATCTTTCATTATTTCACTGTAAATATAACATTATAATTGTAATAAAGTATTTATTGTTTAAAGTAAGAATTGGAGAAATAAATTAGTAACTTATCAATTTAAAGACAATTATGAATAAAAATTATGTTTTCAAATAAATAAAAAAATATTATTTGCCAATAAAATATTAAAAAATAATATTTTTATATTTGTAAAATTATAAATAAATGGTAAATAAAAGTTGCGTACAGTTTCTTAAATACTAATAAAATTATTCACAATAAGTAGAAATATTTGTTTAAAAATATATTTTAAAGAAAATTAGGTATAAAAATTGGAGTTGGTGCTAGTTTAAGGAATTAATTGATCAATTTAGGGATTACAGTTCAAAGTGGAAAGGGCTAACTTGGAATAAGCTGCAATGCGGAAGTATCATAGTTTGTATTTATATATTTTTTATTTTGCCTTGAGTTAAATTTACACTCTCGTCGCCCTTACAGGTCTCTCTTGACCAACTCTTATCTGTTCCAACCTCGTCGCTATTAGAGTGTTCTAGAGCTAAGGGTCTATATTTCATGTTATTTTCTTATTTTTTGAAAAATTATAGTGTACCTAAAGTTTACTGTAGATGAATAATAATTATATGAAGGTGTATCAGTAGTTAGGTATATCTTGGGTGAATTGCAGGATGTTGAAATTTATGGATTAGAAAATATTCATTCGTATTTACCTCAACTGTAAAAACGATTCAGATCTCTACATTTAAAATTTCCTTTGTCAGTATAGACTTCGCTCATGAAAAAAAAAAAAAAAAAAAAGAAAAAATTATGAGACTAAGAATAAGAAAAAATCATAAACTATACGAAACAGCATTTAAAACAATGTACGCTTTAATTTTCTAATTAGAATTTATAAGAATTTTATGTTTTGGAGAGAAAATAAACTGTGGAAAAATATCGCACGAACTATCTCCCTATCTCATACCAAAAACAAAATGAAAAGGAACCAAATTAATCGTCACCAAAATGGTCAGTTATCATTAAAATAAAGTGAAAATGAACTATGGACTCAGTCTTTGAAAATAATTACGTAAACACTGGTCTAAACTTGTTTTGCTTGTGCTACAAACACGCTCTCAAAGTATATCTATTTGCGGTTTTAATTACGGCAGTCAGGTTTTAGTTTGGTTTTATGGGAATTATTTCTGAACAGTAAATATTTTGCACACGTATTTGGTAATTAATTTCAGATTTCACTAGAATCTAAGAAAAATCTGGAGACGATATTTTGAGAAATTAATTATTTTGTAACGGCTCCATTGCAGATCTTTTGGTTTTCAATCGATAACTTAAGAACCAGCATTTGTTTATCGAGATATGGTAACTAAAACGTTTTGTTTGAGATTTTAGAGGACAATTTGATCAAAATAGTTATGATCCGATTTTTAGAACATCGTTGGGCTATAATCGATTTAGAGAAAATATAAATTTTGTATTTTTTCTTATGACATCAACTCCAAAATTTGAATTATAAAAAAATAAATAATAAAAATCCACCTACTTATTTGGACTGAAGAGATTCAATATACACTTATCATATGGACGACAGATGGACAGATGGGGAAATAAATAATGTTACCTCATAAAGATTTAAAGTAAACTCCTCAAGGATTCACTAATAGTGAGTAAGGGATTGGCAATCCCGAGATACCCAGCTGGATCTACACCTTTCATTGTGTAGTCTTGGGTTAGATACCTCTCTTTCATATTCCCCATCAGGTCTCTCTTGACCTTTCCCTTTCGAACTTGAAACTATTAGATTATTGAAGGCTAGGGGTCTTTACTGTACGCTCTTTTTACAGACTTTGATGTCAGAGAAAAATAAATTAAAAATTTAAGAAGAATTATCCATTTAAAACTGCCGTAATTTTGAAATTTTCAAACTATTTATTTTGAGAAGTATTAATTATGTTAACAAAAGCCCTGTGTTGACTGAAGTAACTGACGTTATTATTACAAGTTTTTAAATATTTTCCCACATGTAGTTTTGTACGTACCAGCCCTATAGGATAAAAAAAAGATAGTGTTTTTTTGAGGATGTTTGTTTTGAAATCCTCTGCGTCCCAATAGCAGTTTTTGGAAGGACATCTGTCTGTCGTTTGTCGTACAAACACGTAGACCAAGTTTTAATTAAATTTGATATTTGGCAGTCATTTCTCGACTATTATTTTACTTTTTTCGCTATTTAAAAAAAATAAATAAAAATAAAGCAGTCACAAGAAAAAAACATAAAATAATTTTACTCAAGTGAAGCTTCTAAAAACCCATAGAAAACATTTTGAAAAAAACCGGTCCATTAGTTGAAAACAAAAAATCAGCAAGTGGGGCTAATATAAAATTTTTAATTTCTTGAAATCGTCTCTACAATGGGTATAATCAGTGACCATAGTCTCAAGTGTTGACGTTTCACCAAAGGTTATTACAATAGCTCAAATTTCTATATTAGAATTTGTTCATAAATTAACGAAATAAATAAATACAATTTAAGTACATATTTATATAAAGTACATACTTATATAAAGTACATGAGTTTAACCGTACAATTTAAATAATAAATAAGTATTTATGGTTTGTAATTATTTCTTATCACAACACTTTATAACAAACTAAAACATCAAGATCAGTGTTTAAGACAACTTCAGTTATCTATGGACAGTTATCTTCCTTAGGGTTCAATAATAATTAAAGAGTTTTATTTCAAACTAATAGTTTTGGGATAAAATGCATTGGAATTCAAGATACGTGAGTTTAAAATCGATGTCAAATGAATTCAAACGAGAAAAGTTGAACATTTTTTGGTAAATATATTGGATTTTAAGTATTGATGATTAATTAAAATTTCATTTTCTTTATGTCAACCAAATCACCACTATTCGTTTCTTTTGGAATAACTAAGTGAACTCCATTTTGAAACTGTTAAAAGGATTTTTATTAGAGACAAATTTATTCTATTTTATACCAAAACAAATGTATGAGTGAAATTTATTTATTTAAAATTTATTATTTTATAATTAATAATGAAATAGTATTCTAGTATGAAATAAGGCCTTGTGTATATTTTTACCTACTATTTTAACTTTCACAAATAAACTTTGCCATAAAAAATTGAGGTTAAGTTTTTGTGGGAATATTTTATAAATGAAACAAACTGAGAATGGTGTAAACATATCGAAATAATCCTGATTTATTCAAATATTAACAAATTATACATTTTACAAACAATTAAAAATTGTCAGATGGTTACGAAACAGCTTTTTGCATTAAAATTGATATCAGAATTTACTGTTGTAATAACCAGTGATAATGTATCAACTATTAGTGTTATGTATTTTAACAGCCCACATGATGGCTGATTTCAACGATACGTTTCTCATGCCTAAACTGGACAGACAGATAACCAATGATATGTTAGAGCCTCAACCCGAAGGTGGTCCGAAGTTATTCAAAGATTGTTTCTTCTTTTATCAAAATTTGAATGCTGCCTTGGAACTGGTAGAAGGAAAAAATAAAAGAGGGAAAGAAGTATATTTGGAATTAATGAGAGACGGTGGGCCTCATTTTATTAAAAAGAGTTTTGATGATTTATTGATGAGGAAAGTTTTTAGGTGGGGGGCAGATGAAATTGAGGAATTTAATGCTATTTTAAGTGCAACGGGAAACGTATGGAGAACTTTGGAAGACGCTGTTATATTTGAAGTTGATAAAGTTTAAATTAAAAAAATTAATTTTAATAGTGATGGATTTATACAAAATTATAAATATTATATATAAAAGTATATAAGCCTACTATAAGACACAATATTGACTATTTAAATCAGGTTTATCGTGCTAATTAGAAACGATTATCCTAAATTTTAAAGTAAACAGTTGTTAAAACACTACAATAAATTGAGCCGTTTATTATTACTATCCAGATAATGTGCCCAGACTCCTTTTGGAGCATCATCTTGAGTGATGAATGCGATCTCTGTGTAGTTGTCTTGGAGCCCCAAACGATATCTCGACGTAAGATCCTGGTGTTGAGGATGGGTTGACATCTGTAAGGGGTAAATCTGTGTTGTTTTGAGATAAGATCACTAGATCTGCTAGTGGTTTTTTAGTCAGGTAATATGTGGTCAGTAAGTCCACAGTCCATTGCAGCAATTATAGCTTTGACAACCAGAATCCGCTACTAATTGTAACTTTTCATTAATATTTTGGGACAACATCGTAACTTTTTGAGCTCCATAATGATAACATTGTGAGACAAAAATGATACCAAGTAACATCAATGTAGTGGATATTTCATAGTTTTGGTTGTAGACATTTCTATGAGGGAGATAAACAAATTGTAGTATTTTAATTTGGATATATATATATATATATATATATATATATATATATATATATTTGGGTTGCGTATGCTCTATTTGACCTTCACGTCTTTAGAGTGGGTACTAATATCACTGCAGCTAAATCGTTGCGCAACTTTCAGCTCATTGCTCCATTTTAACCCTTTATAGTTTAGAAGACATTCCATTCATACTCTTTTTGCAAAATTGAGTTTGGTAGTTTAAAATTATATTAAATATCCACTAGAATGTAAAGTGTTATTATAACTATGCAAGTTTATCTTTATATGCTTACGATTAACGTCATCATCAGGTTCTTTTCAGATACGTAATTAATTTATAAATAAAAAGTTCTGATAATAGTATTATACAATTATACAAAACATGGAAAAAAAAGAAAGCAATCTTAAATACATATATTTAAAACGAATATTAATCTTATATTATAAAGGTGCAAGACATCACTGACTCACATAAGCGTCAAAATGTGTAATTACTTTTAAAAGTGGTACATACTTGAAATTGGAAAATGGGGACGGAGGAGGGACTATCTGGTTAACATCTGAATGAAGAATACGAAATACATGGTGCACAGTACTGTTCAAATTAATGTAGTATTGGTTTAAGAGATAAAACTTTTACTTCTGGGTCAGAATCTTATATTTATTAGTTAAGGAATTTTTGTCCCGTCACGCATTTCTTTAATAAAGGGCCGATTTTAAATATTAAGGTGTCAAATTAAACAGTGTTACCTTCAGATTTTCCAACAATTCTTTATTTTACTTGGAAATAATTATTTTTTAATAAATTTATCATTTAAATAACATTACCGTTATGCGTAAATAACATATTTCACAACGAAAATAATTCTAAACAGTTATTATAAATTTTCAAATACGATTTAATCTATTGTTTTGTTTCAGAATCTATAACAGCTGTTTTAAATTATTTTTAGGTTAACTTAAATTTATCATTTAAACAACATGTTTGTTATGAGTAAAATAACAAGTTACACAACACAAATAATTCGAAACAACTGTTATCAATTCTCAAATACGCTTTATTTTGTTGGAGAATTTGAAACGGCTGTTTTAAATAATTTTTAGGTTAACATAATATATAATGCTTGGTTTGTGCGGATTTACATTGAGTTGTTAGTGATAGTTCACAATTCGCAGAACTAAACAGTTTATATGGCTAATTGTAAATATGTGACAATTGGGTCTGATTTTTTACCTCGCGAAAGTTAAGGAATTACATAGTGTAAAGTGCTTAGTATATTTTTGATTTATTTCTTATACCCTGTGCTTACACTTACTGGTGACGACATATTGTCAAAGGCAGAATTCGAAGGGTACTGAATTGTGAAGTAAACCAACAGATTCAAATTTTTGATGCCAATACGAAACTCAGTCCTTGAGATTATTTTAAAATTGCAACATTTATTTGATATTCACAAACCATATCTTGATTAATTGACCTTTCTGATGCATGTAGGAATGTAGGAAATATCGACACAAATGGAGTTATTGAAAACTGTTAAATTCGTAATTGGAAACGACTAGTAGTATTTATTTCATTAGTAAATTACAAATCCCATTTTTTCTTTACTGTTATTTCTACAAAAAAATTCTAAACCCCGTTAACAATTTTAACTTTTTCATTTCATAACATTTTGATGAAACACATTTGATATAAACTTTATGTCACTGATTACAAATTTACTATAAAATTGATGTATGGATTAAATATGCCCCTTAGACAACCAAATTTCTCTTTTAGGTGCTCAATTATAGTGAACACGGGTGTGGCAATCCCGAGGTACCTAGCTGTATCTACACTAACATTCTTCATCTAGTCTTGAGTTACATCCTTTTTCAACTTTCCTATCCGGTCTCTTGAACAACTCTTGTTCTCCTACAACCCTGATTAGAGTATTCAAGACTTAGGTATTTCTTATCTTATGTACTCTATCAAACTTTTTGTATCTTTCATTGATTGCTAATTTCGAACTTTTTTCACGTTTTAAATCGAATTTCAGCCTAACTAGGAAAAATAAACGAAACAAATGAAGATAAAAAAATAATAAATGATGGCTAAAAACTTCAATATTTATGTTCTTTCATTCGTGTATTAAATAAATGTACGCTGCTACCTAAAAAATGAAAACATTCAGGTTCATATGTTTTTTTTAAATGAGAAATAAATGACAATTGTAATAGAAAAATTACAATAGTACAACTTTTAAATAATTTATGTGGTGACAAATCAAATATAGCGGAAATGCGCAAAATCCTAACCTACTTCGAAAGAAATTATCTCTGACTGCAATCAATATTATACTTACATAAAACTCTAATTCTACAATTTAAATTTACCAGTAATGTTAATCGAATGGAGTTACAATATTATTAAAAAATATTATATTAATAATTATTTATAATTATGAAACTAACATTGATATTGGTTTTATTAATAGCTTCAGTTATAAACGCGATAGATCCCAAAAATGTAATAAAATTAGGCCTGAGAATAAAAGAACAACTGGAAGATAGGAAAGGTGATGGGGATATGTTGAAAAGGAATATACGATTTTATTTTGATTACATGAAAGATATTTTAAAATTAATTCAACAGAATTCTCCTGAAGGAGAGAAACTGTATTCAGAACTGGAAAAAGCTTCAGGACCTCCACATATCAAAGTTCAAATATATAATGTTTTAATGGTAAGGACTTTCAATTGGGAATTTAGTGATGTTGATGAAATTGAGAAGGTTATTGAAGACACTAAAAACACGTGGAATGATATCAAGATGACAGTGTCAAATAGAACAATAAGTCTGTAATTATTTAATAAGTTTTAGTTAATTACAAAGTGTTTTAATATTAATTAGAACAGTTAAATGAAATTGGTTCCTGTTTTATGTGGCTTTGGTGTACATTAATACAATTTTTTTTATTTACTAGTTACTTTCTCACATTATGTAGTAAATTATGTGATTGGTAAAAGAAATCTTTGAGGCCTCCTGAGTTGGAAAAAAAAAAGGTTTTTGGCATCTGTTTGCCGTCTTTACAGCACAATTGCACGGACCGATATTATTAAAATTTAATATATTGGGCATAATTTGACAATATCGTAGGTAAAGCTAAAAAAATTTTTTTTTGATAACTCAAAATAATTTGCGATTAGCTACTACAAGAAGAAACAGAAAATTTAGATTTTTATCAAAATTGGCCTAACGATTTTGATTAAATTATCTTCAAGGACTCGATCAAAACGTATTGTGCGCCACCGCTTCAAGAATGCCTTCTTGAGTTATTGATATTTTATAAAGTACACAATTTCTTAAAGTCTGCTATACAAATTTCGTTCAAATTTTACGTTTATTGACCCAATACCGTGTGCAAATTAGCAATTAAAAAATTACGTTTTAAGAAATATTGGTAGAAAAATAAGAAGATTGTAGTAATTGAAACAAACACTTTTTAATATAAACCACGACTCAGTTATGGTTTATACTAAAAAGTGTTTGTTTTAATTATTAAAATGGAATACCTCCAAACACCTATTTAGCATAAATAGTTTAAAAGAAGATTGTATTTAAATGTTTGACTTTAATCAAATACGATATACGCTGTTAACTTGTTTATGACGCAAGCGAAGCAAATTTAGGTCCTATTGAAATATAGTTTTACATAGTTCGCGTTCAATGTAAATATTCACTTTTGGACTTGTCTACGGAATTGTCTTTTTTGGTGACAATGTTTTGTTTGGTTTTGATTTGCTTTTGGGAAGGACGAGTATGAAAGGTTGTGCAATGTTTTTGGAACGTTTATTAATGTATGATTTTAACTTCAGATGTTGCCGGTAGCACAATGCATTTCCTATACATCTCTTTAAAAAATCCTGACCTAACATAAAGTTGAATGAGCAACCAATAGAGGCGGTATTAATAAAGTTTTATTGGACACTTTTGAGTAAATTGGGTGGTCATGCAAATGAGCTGTCCATAAAATTCAGCCTCTTGGTCTTCTTCTATCGATTTTGGTTCAGTTATGTTTTAAACTAATTGAAAAAGAATTGTACTTAGATCTGTTTTCATCTCTCTAGATGAAGCAGTAAGAATTATGGCTCATTGCAATAGTCGTTATTCTTGTACACAAGGTTTAGAACAACTAACAATTGAATAATTTTGAATTTCGATATATGCAGATCTTAGAAGTATTACAATAATGCAAGAGTTTTTCAGCTTGTAATATTAATGTACATAATACCAGTTTGGAGAAATGATTTCCATGTGAAACTTTGTAGTAACGACATGTGTATTTGACGATTGTAGTTCATTGTATTGACGACTTCAGTAGAGTGAGGACTCTGAAGATGGAACAGATATTCCGAAACGCGTCAGAAGCGTCAACGAAGTCACGAGACGGTTAGGAAAAAGTAAACTATACTGTTATTACATATTTAAATTTTATAAATTGTTAGATTTTTATGTGTATATGTAAGTATATTTATATGTAGCTTGTTTTCCATGTTTGTTTTAAAATTCAGGTTTGTTGTTATATATTTATTTATATATTTATCTGGACTACTCACACATTACAAAAATGTAGGCTACAATTGTATACTTTATACAGAAAGATGCTGCCTGTCCAATCCCCTTCTATATTAAACACCATATCCTCATTAAATTCCTACTACTCCCTACTTATCATTACCATCTTATGATCGCCTATGCCATCTTTTTTCTCCTTCCCGGCGGAGCGCATATGCAAATAATTTTAGACCAACAGTTCTCATTTGTCCTCATGAGATGACCATACCACCTCAATCAATTACATTCAACTCTATCGAATTGAGTTATTTACTAACAACTATTGTTTTAATGTTGCCAGTAAATTTATGTTATTTGTTATTATGAATTTTATATTATAAGTTTTAAATAAATAATTCAGTAACATAAGTTAACAATATTGAGGAGGTGATCAATCAATGGTGATTGGTCACTGTTAAGTATGAAGTTCTTTTAACAGTTCCTCTTTTATATGGTTATTACATACAGCATATTCATAAATTATTTGAATTTAGATTTTATATATGAGGCCTTATGACAATAAATGTATCACACAAAGAGATCCCCACCTACATTATTCCCCATTATTTTTATATAACTATTAATTATAGACTCAATCTTAGACAATTTATGGATTACCTCTTCAATTTCGTGGTCAACTTAAATATTTAAAAAGAACAAATGAAAAAAATACACAACTTTTAAATTCACCTTTTTATTATAAAAAAAGATTTCGCACATACAAATGTTTTATAGTTTGAAATATATATATTGGGGGGTTTTTTTTTTAAATTTTACGAAGATACTTTGTTGCTTAGGACGGGTTTTTATTTTTTAAAGTCAATGATATAATACAATTAAAATAACTTTTATCGGTTTAAAGATAAGTCATTTAACATATCGGGAGTATTTATATTTGTAATTGTAAAAAAGTAAAGTGAAGGTAATATAGAAGAGAATAAAACTATTCTTCTTATTCAAAATTTGTAGAAAGAAAATAAACTATCATAGATTAAACTAATCTAGTACACTGTACAATGACGAAGTGTGTTTCTCATGCTGGGAAATCGAAAAATGTTCAATAAATTTTGTATGGCTACATGTACTTACCTTGTATGTTGTGAAATAAGGCCTGTCTAGAGTATATGCTGAAAATGGCTTCCTCCAGCTTACAAGCACATTTGTGTATAAGTTGACAAATTGACTTCGTGTATCCTTCGACAACCTTTCGGGTACTCGTTCGTGGATTGTTGCGGTACACAGACCATTCAGTAAATCCCACATAAAGAAGTCATTTGGCACTACGTCTGATGCCTTGGAAGTCACATATGTTATAAATTAATTTGTCAACGAAATATTATCTAATTTTTCTAATTTGGATTTTATTTACACCACCGTGGTAGTAGTTTGATGGACAGATAAGCCACCCCTAAGTCACACCACACAGTTTCGTAAACTTTGCATGCATTTCAAGCGTGTATTCTTGTCATATACGCGAGTTTATGAAGACATTCAGGTAGAACCAGGCTTTACCCGTAAACGGTAATGTCAAAATTTCCCGATGTTCTCCAATTAAAAGTAGAAACCATACAGAAAAATTGTACAAGTTTCTACAAATGTATTGACACCATATCTTGGACTACGAAGATACGATACGAATGCATCTACTTTTAAAACAGCTCTTTGATACGTGGAATAAAGGATACTAGTTTTTTGCTGTCTTTTAAAGGATTTTAATGGAAATGCCAGTTATCGATCCTTCATATTATGCGATCAGACACCTTCCAGTCTAAGTGTTTAGTCAAATCAAACTAATTCTCAACTGCGCGTTGTTTCAAATTTTTTCACAAATTTATGAATAAAAATTTTGTTGGTACATTCCGAAACGCCCTACCGAAAGTCCGACAGTATATGCTAACAAGAAATACATGCTGTTCATATAAGTGAATGGTTTGTAGCACAGGTAATCACTCTAAACTGTTTGGCAGTTACGTATAGAATTCACCGGTATTGTTTTCTTTGTTGAAGAGTGTCATGGTTCTACTCCGACAGTTGTAATCTTCGTCCATGCCAATTTTAAATAATTCAGTAATTAAAATATATTTAGTTTTCTAGGCGAAAGAATCACGTTAAAACCGAAAAAAAAGAAAAAACCGCACTATTAATTTTTGTAATTGTTCAAAGAATATGACATCACTCGAACCTTATCAGCTCCAGACACCCCAATAGCCAAAGACGTATTTATAATCTCTTAAATCGTTTAATTTTAATTATTTAATAAACGTTCTATTATTGGATAAATCATTTTTTATTTTGAATTATTGTAAAATATACAACGTTTGGAAAAAGTATCTCAAACATTTCCTTATACTTTCTTGTAGCTTTCGAAATGTAATAAAACTATTTACAGGACGCGATGAAATTGCGGTTCCTTACACAGATGGTTTTGAAAAACCACAACACGTAATTATTTGACCTTCTTAGGAATCTAATTTAAGACAAACATAATATAAAAGACTTATTTAAATCATTAATTCTAAAACACAATAAAATATGAGAGAATATTTTCATGCTCAAGTATACATGTAGTTAGAAAACATTATAAAGTGTTTACTATAATTTCGTTAGTTCAAAATTAGAATATGGTCTTGGAATTTGGGATGGGATTATTTGACAACATTAAAACTTATCATAAAATTACAGAAAAAAAATTATTCGTATTATTTGAAATCTAATTAAACCGAACTTACATCACCACTTAAAAAAAAAAAAAAAAAAAAAAAAAAAATTACCCTTTAGAATCCTTTTTACATATAAAGTCTGAAGAGTTAAAAAAAATAAATTTTTTATTTATTTAAAATTTTTTTAAAAATTGAAGTAGTAATAAAAACTGCGGATTAAGACCACAGACTCAAACATTACAAAATAAAACAAACATTTTTGTACCAAGACACAATATTTCAGTTTATATGAAATTTTATACATATTTAGCACCAAAATTTTCAATTGTTAGCTGTGAAATATAAAAAAAAGCCAACTAAATATAAATTTTATTAAATTATTAAGGTACCACTTTAAGTGAATTAAATAATCTTGACTTATATTTTAAGATATTATGCTAATCAATAATGTATTCTTCAGTGAGTGTGTGTATGTGTGCAGTTGTGCGGTTGTACTTGTGTTTTTGGGTTTTGTTTTTATTAGAGGCTTATTCTTTAAGTTAATATGTTTAATGCCATTTCAGTTAGTTTTTATACAATAGATTTTTTGTATTTATGTAGTTATAGTGCAATCAGGTCGGACCTTTTATCTTCTTATTCTTTAAGTTAATATGTTTAAAAGCCATTTCAGTTAGTGTTTATACAATGGATTTTTTGTCTTTATATAGTTAGAATGCAATCAAGTCGGCTCTTTTATCTTCTTATTCTTTATGTTAATATGTTTAAAAGCCATTTCAGTTAGTGTTTATACAATGGATTTTTGTCTTTATATAGTTAGAATTCAATCAAGTCGGCCCTTTTATCTCCTTATTCTTTATGTTAATATGTTTAAAAGCCATTTCAGTTAGTGTTTATACAATAGATTTTTTGTCTTTATGTAGTTATAGTACAATCAGGTCGGACCTTTTTCTTATTTTAAGATTTTCAAATTGTATATATGCATTTTTTTATGGTTTTCTTTACTTGCCCATACGGCTATATATTTAAATAACATTCGTAATTTATATTATTAAATCAACATCCTGTAAATTGTCACGAAGTTTCATCTCAATCTGTAGGTAGGTTAGATAAACAAATATCCAATAATTGTTGACTTGTGTTTTTATCTCAAGTTTAGGCTGAGTGAAGTTAAAGCTCAGTCACTATTAATATTCTATTTTAAACACTCTGTATAACAGAGCACAATTTTGTTACGTTCTGTGATCAACAAAAATAAATACCTTTTGACGCTGTTTAAACGACTTCCTAAGTTAATTCAAAGATGAAATATTGAAATATATTCGATACTTTTCTTGTATACAATTTTGTGTAGAAGAGCACTTAGACATCATTTAAGCTTAAATCTTGGATTTTTTTTTTCACAAATAGATTGGCATTGTAAGATAATTCAGAACGTAGCATCTAACCTCATCCAATCTTATCTTTTTATATTTAAACGCAAATTTTGAAAATCTCTCAACTTTAGACGTTAAAGAATTGAAAAAAAAAACTAATAATTTTACAACTGTACATGCCATATAACAGTAATAATAATAATAAAAAAATCTTTTGACCATTGGGGACAATATTTTCTTTAAATTTGCTTGAGAGTTATTTTTTTAGTGCAGACCGATACTATTTGTAGTATTTTCTACGACTATTTGTATTTCAGATACTATTTGTAGGCTTCAAATTCTGTAAACTTTTCCAATAGATTGCTCTTGTACGACAACTCAGAACAACCATTTTATTAATAACAAAACGAATTCAAATTTCTAAATTCTTACATTTTTAGAATTTAAAAAATTAACAATTTTGAATTAAAGTTATAGTTACTTGGAACTTTGACTTCGACTATGGTAATGAAACATACTATTTTAGGCACAATTTTTTATAATTTTGACTGTTTCGTGTTGTAAAAAAAAATATATACTTAAAACCGTAAATTTGTTGTAGAACGGTAAAGGTACTTAGGTACCACTTTACAAATAGATAGCCATTGCACGATAATTTAGAACAAACCCATTAACTTCAAGCGTTTTAAATATTTTAAAATTTAAATGTAAATTTTTAAAATCTTCCTTTTTTAGATTTTAAAAATTTTGAACGAAAGTTTTATTTAGTTTTGAATCTATTTATAGGCTTTGAAATTTGTCTACCTTATACCACAGGTATTGAAAAATATTATTTTAGTAAACCATTTTTGGGACAGTGTTTTCTTTTGAGCGTATATTAAAAAAAAGTTGTCATGAAAATAGCCTGTTTTGCAGAACAGTTAGGTTAGACATTTTGAGGTTTCCAATTTGGCAATTTTTTCTAAATAAATTACCATTGCACAATTATTCAAAATAAAACACGTTTTTATATTTTAATGCAAATTATAAAAAATTTTCATTTTAAGAACTTTAGAGAATTAAAAAAAAAAATTGAATCATGTTTTAATTATGATCTCACAAATCCGGACAATATCACCACCAGTAATAAAACAAAATAATTTATCCTATTTTGAGCAACAGAATCTAACATAGAACCTAACGATACCTTCATTTAATCGTAAATTTAAAAATTAAAATTTTTAGTGTTTGTTGATGAACAATTGGTATAAAGAAACTTACTTCAATATTACATTTTATGAGAACAGCTGTTTTAAATTTATTATTAGGTAATTTTTGAGGTTACGTCGAGAAAGTTGTGAAAACCTCAGTGCGGTATTACGTAGTAATAATAGTTTACTGCATTGTCACCATGTTATTAATTATGTTATCTAACCCAACTATTAAAATTACATAAAGTCTAACAATTATAAATTATAAATCATACCATAATTTTATATAATACTGTAAGTATGACGTTCTCGCTGTTATGGTTATTTTTTCTTACGTCATTTATAAACTCACTGGACCCTAAAAAATTAGTCAAATTGAGTCAACAACTAGATGAACAACTAGAAGCAAGAAAAGGGGAAGGGAAAACATTAATCAGTGGTTTAAAAACATATCGCGATTATTTGAAAGAGGTTTTGAAATTGGTTGAAAATAATACTAGCGAAGGAAAAAAACTTTACTCTACTTTAGAGAAAACCCTTGGACCTTTGCACGTGCAGACACCAATATATAATGTTTTAATGACAAGAGCCTTCAATATATCTTTTGGTGATGTTGAAGAAATTGAAGAAATTATTGCCGAGACGAAAAATTTATGGAATGAAATAAGGATCACTGAAACAAATAAAACTATCGAAGTTCTTTGAAAATTGAAATATGTCTGCTCATGCTTTGTATTATTTATTTAATATATTAGTTTAAACAATATACATTGTCTCGTTTTAAATTATCTGTAGCTTGTAATTTAAGTTTTGTTTTAAAACTGTCTTCAATTTTTCATCCTTTTATCTTATCCGATTAATTTGTTACTTTGTGGAACAAAACTTACAAGTTAATCTGTAATTATATTGATTTACAAAGGTATTTATAATTTAAAATTAATTTGTCATATATATTTAACAAGTTCCGTTTTTGTTTGCATAATCCAATTGTATATATAAAACAAAATAAAAATACATAACATTATTGAAAACAATAGTTTGTGATTTTAACCTATGTAAGTGAATATAAAACAGTTCGGAGATCGATATGGGTTCCATTACGGTTTGGTCTATTTTTGACGTTTGTTATTTGATATACAGGAGGCTTGAAATGTAGTAAATGTTTAATATTTCGCACTACAATTTTATTCGAAAAGTATAAAAAGAACTGGGAAAACAGATGCTTATTTGTGAATTATATCATATTATGATTAATACTGAAATTACAAATAGTTTTATGCTACATTTATTAATAACATAGGTTATTACACACATACACATACACAAAAACACACGATCAATTATGAGAATATAAATATTAAAATTTGAAGTTATGTTTACAAAATGCAACAGAATTTTATCATTTAATGGTCTAAAAATTAATATTTTAATTAAGTAGAATAATTTACCTCTTGTTTAATCCAAACAGGAATTTCCATTTAAGAACCAGTTGACAACCATGTTTCATTTGTTAAGGGTTTTGTTTGTTTCAAATATACTTAAATTAATTTGAATACAATCTGCTGCCAATCCTAACATTTTCTTAATATTTTTATTTGCCGACGTGTTATGGAGTTTCTTCATCTTCTATACTTCATTTAGTAGGATTGGCAGAAGTTTGTACTCAAATAATTATGTAGATTCTAGCAGATATAGCTGTTTAAAATTCGTAATTCATTAAAGTTAACACACATTTGAATAAGAAACTTTGTAGACACAATTATTATACTTTAAACATTGTAATAGACAGTTAAAATAGTTTTTAATCGATAACAATAATTATTGAAAGTCATAGATATAGTTGTGGTTGATCGAAACTATATTAATCTTATATTTATTTAGTAAGTTATCCCATAATAATTTCGCTCATTGACATTTTATGGAAGCATAAGTTGAGACATAATATTTCTATCGATCTTTCGGCTGATGAAAGAGTAGATTTAATTTGAAACATAATTTCAATTAAGTTTTGTCTACTAGGAATTCCCAAATGAAATCTTTTCATATAATGAAATAACCATTTATACTTCAAAATAATACGTTTCGACTACTCAGCATCTTCAGTTGAATTAGAGTTTCAATGATTGAACTATTTACATGGTTTATTCACAGCCTCAAACCCTTCAACAGGCTTGGGAGAGTGTTTTAATGCAATATTGCTGAGTAACATGGTTCAGTCAGACACTCGGAATTTAAGTGATTGATGAATCAGTGACGTAATCAGTTAAACGTTCGGTTATTGATAATAATACTTTTATAATAATTTAAGTTTTTTTTTGTTTTGTGTTTTTCATCTGATAATTGAATTTTACAGAAGGCAATTTAGTTACATTACAGGTTACTTGACAAAACTCAATTTGAAGTTAAATTGGGTGTAATGTTCTTTGACTAAATTGGAATACAATTATCATTAAAATCTCACTTTAGGCATTAAATAAAAAAAACGACATGGATGTATCTGATTTCCTATAAAACAACTTAAAATATATTTAATTTGTATAATATTAATTTGGTAAATTAAAAAAGAAAACAAAATCACCTTCTCTCAACAGTAATTATGTTATTTGTCAGACAATATTATCCATCGTAAAATCTCAGATTACGGACATGATACGAATATATGGATTCATGAACGAGAAATAGATTTTAGAAAACAATTATATTAAATTATAAATTAATTCAAATAATTACACTAAATTATTTTCTGTAATATATTACCATTTTATTTATATTCTCTTTTGGATTATATCTATTTATAATAATTAAAGTTTACAAGAGGTAATAATAGTTTTAATATCACCAACAACTTTTATAATTGTAATAATTAAAATATGATTTATTGTTGAAGGAACTTTCATAAATTGTAAAACCAATATATATTCACGAAATAATACAATTTCTATAAATTGATTATGAAATTACAAGTATTAAGTGTTCTTTGCATTGCATTATTAACTATCGCCTTGGATCCAAAAACTGTGATAGAATTGGGTAACAAAATAGAAGAAGAAATAAATGAAATGGACGGGAATAAGGAAAATATAAAAGAAAATTTTATGACGTATCGTCGGTACATGAAAGGTGTTTTAAAATTGCTTAAAGAGGACTCACCTCAAGGAAAAGTGTTGTATTTTGCTTTAGAAGATAATATCGGCCCACCTCATATAAGTATTCCCATTTACAACATATTAAATAAAGATATTTATAATTGGACTTCTCTAGAAGTTAAGAAATTAGAAAAAGTTATTGATGAAACTATAGATGTATGGAATGAAATTGAAAATGTTGTGTCTAACAAAACAATACAAAACGTGTCAAACTTAACAGTGGAACAATATGTGTCGAAACATTTGTTACATAAAATGGCAAATTTAACGATAGGAAACGTGTCAAATGGAACCAGGGGTAACATTACTGTTCATGTGATAAACGATACTATTGGAGAATTTTTCTTGAGTGAATGATATAAATATAGTTATACAACTGTCTTGAGTAAGGACGTAGTTATGTTAAAATATATCTTTTGTTGTGTGTTTATTAAATTTTAATGAATACAAAATGTGATAAATTAATTATGAAATAAAATAAATTAGCATGTTTTCTAATTATATGAAAATTAAAACAATAATGTTTTTAATATTTGAAGCAAATTTTTAATCAATCAATAATGGAAAATTACAATTTTTGGATCAATAAAATGTCTGACAATGCATGTTTAATAACTAAGTAACATTCATTTACATTAGTACACATATTGTCCATTACAAATCTTCTATGAGTTTTACACGTATTTTTAAGTTATTAGATTTAAAATAGTAATCTTTTGAGGTGATATGTTACACAAACTATCTCAAATTTACAATAAGGTTGATTTTATTATCATATATTTGTTTTTACTAGATGTAAGAATTTTAGCATTCTACTTAGGTTAAAATCAATGTAGCTACTTATAACTACAAGCAATTGTGAATATGCAAAAGTAAATTGTTTAAATTAAAAAAATTCCAAAATAGACAGATTCCTAAAGTTTTGAGCTTCATTTGAAAATATTTCAAGGTTTGTGTAAATACAACTAATTAGTTCCCGATAGCTAAAGTTTGATCCTAAATGTAGCTTTTCATTGTTGTGGAAATTCGATGATTTTCAATCGTTATTGATTAATGTTTTTCAAATTGATCCACAGGTGTATTTGAATATATTTAAGTATTGTGTTAATATTGTTTATTATTTTATTTTAAAATGTAATTATTTATTTCGACCTATTTGTATATTCTTACCATTCGTTACAACATTTTACACGTAAAAAATGTTTTAAGGGCAATTTACAAGAAATGTCACATTTATATATGGCTTACATAAAATGAGTTTAAAAATATAGTATAATATTTATTTTATTTTGATTTTGTATTAGTTATAAAATAAATTACGTGATTATTTTGAACAACAAAATGTTTGGTTGATTCGTATTATATATATATATATATATATATATATATATATATATATATATATATATATATATATATATAGATATAAAATTATATTTGTTATAAAATAATATAGAAGTTGTATTATTTAATTTAATACAATAAGAAAGAAGTATATTGTGGTCAATTTTGAGGGTTGCTTAGGTTAGGTTAAATTAGGCTAGGTTAGCTACGAATATTGTATTTGTAAAATGATTTAAATACTGAAACTTTAACAGGATAAATTAGAGTCACTAATAAAAACAGCGGATGGGTTACCGTGCAGACTTTAGTATTTTGGAAATAGAATTGGACTTCTGACTTCTTCTAATTATTATTTTTTTTTCACAAATTTATAACATATATATCTGCCGTAGGGGTTGGCGATCCCATAAGTAAGTATTCCTAGTAAGTATTTCCTAGTAAGTATAGTAGTATTTCCTAGTAAGTATTCACTGCTAAAAGCCTCCCCTTTCCAATGTAGAAGAGTAACGGGCGCCGCCCTCGGTAGGTGATGTTGTGGGGGAGGGGAGTATCACGTGGGCGACTCGACGGTGACTCATCAAACGTGGGTTGGGAAACCTTGCCGACATGAATACTGTGGGAGCATGCTCAGCCTGTCCAGGAGTTTCGGCTTCTGGGAGCATGCGCTGAGCAATGGTTTCGTGGTAGTAGTGGTAGAATGCTCCTAGTGTCTATCTTCATGAGTGAGGGTTTTTTGATGTGCCGAGAGGCTCCAGGTTCTTCTGCCCTTCTAGTTCTTCAGAACTGGTTAAGTTTAATTTTGAAAATTTACTTGAACTTAAAAGACAATGCACTATTGTCAGCTCCTTTTCATTTTAACTTCTCCCACTATGTCTTTACCCCACTTTTTATCTATTTCTTGTTTTTAAGCTAATTCTACATTGCAAAGTGATCTGTGCTGATGGTGAATGGCAAAGGACAAAAGGCGTAGCATTCGGAACCTTTAGGATACTTGGTTTTTAGCCTAAACCTCATGGTATTTAGCCCTACTCAGACAACAAGACGATGGCCAGGTGGGCCATATTCTCCCTATTTGCTAGAATTAAAATGCGGAGATTATAAACCAAATAAGGTGAAAGAGGTCACTCAGGATGAATCACACTTCCGATAAAAGAAGTACCCGACAAAGAGGGGAAAACAGGAAAGAATGACCTCAAAAACATGGAAGAAGGACCACCTGGAAGGATAGATAACAAACTGAGAGCAGGTCTGGAATAAGATGGTATCTGTAAAGTGATTACAGCTAAAAAAGAAACAGAGACAATAAAAGGAGAGTATCAGAGGCGTGGGGTCCAAGTCTGCCCAAAAAGTAAAGAATAATGTACGTGATCAGTACAAAATCATTCAAAGTGGCGATTCTTCCCTAGTATGTCCGGTGAAGCGGGTGCAGTAATTGACATAAGGACTAGAAGTCTGGGAGCGTACCAGATTAATCTACAGGATTATGTAGTTTAATTAGAATAGAAATGTAAATTTTAGTAATTTTGTTAGGAGATACCTGCCATTGATGACCTTCATGTGCTGGACTTCCTAAAGGTGTTGAGGTTAGAGGGACGTCTTAGAAGTAGTAAATAAAAACAAGAGGTCTTTAGGTTATAGTGCATTTCACCACCACGTCACTACTATTACTAACGTATCCATCAAAATTAAGTAAATACATACATATCAAATTTCAAACAAAAATTACGATGATTTACTGAAAAAAGAGTAGAGTTGCGATACAGAAATTTTATTTTATATACAATATTTAATATAACACTTTGAATATTATTTTTGAGAGAAGAGTAATTTTTTGATAAATAAATTGTTAAAATGTCTAATTGTTAAATTGACCTCATCCTACGGTTTGTTCTTTAGGAATCATACAGATGGTGCTATTGTATTAAACGTTTAATTTGGTTTCTAAAAATTTTCTTTAAACTAAACGTAATGAATGTTTTAAAACCGGTTTCAATCAAACCTGTATTAATATCATAATTCATAGATATATTAAAAACACTGCTCCTTATTAAATTTTCACAATGTTGGATTAGCTTTATTTATTATTTTTTTATTCCAGGAAGTTATAGTACAAGGAAAGAAATATGGAAGATTTTGGAATAAGTACTCATCACGGTAGGCACAGCAAATAACAACGAAAAATTATATGAAAATACTCATAAAAAAAAAATAAATAAATAAATAAAACATAATAAGAACAAACAAAATTAAAAATAAAAATATCAAAATAAAGAAATCATTGTTCAACATGAAAACTGAACAATAGATGTGTGAGGCATGTGTTAATTGCGAAATTAAAAAATTATCGCACCTGTTTAGGTATATTTAAAAAAAGAATTTTAATTAACAAAATAATATAATTAGTTTTTTATTGTTACATAATTCATTATATAAATTGGGTCACATTTATCTTTATTATTAATCAAGATTACACAATTACAAATCCAGCCTATTATTAAACATACAATGAAGTCTTATAGTAGTCGTTATGAAACTGCCAATCTTATTACTCTGTATTGCTGCTTTAGTTACTTACGCTATAAAACCTAAAACTTTAAAAAAATTAGGCGAAAAAATAGAAGAACAGATTGAAAATAGACAAGGAGAATGGTCGGTTTTAAAAACCAATTTATTAACCTATCATGAACATATGAAAGATATTTTGAAACTGGTTCAACAAAATTGTAGCGATGGTGATGAGTTTTATGCATTACTTGAAGATACTGCGGGACCCCCATTCACAACAATTCCTATATATAATGTTTTAATTACAAGAGCTTTCAATTGTTCATTTCAAGATGTAGAAGACATGGAAAAACTTATCGATGAATCTGAAGATTTGTGGTTGGAAATCGAGAGTGTTATGACGAATAGAACTAATAAAAATAATAACTGATCACTTGTTTTTAGAAAATTTATAGGTTTTTAAAGTTTGTAATAGTTGCACGAACAGAAAACTAAACACTGGAAATTTTATCTTTCAGATAATAATAAGATATGAGTATAAAAATACTGTTTTTCTTAGACTTCTATATCAACTCAGATTTATAACAGTGTGCTATCTAAAGTTTTATAATTATACTTTTATAATCTATGACATTTTGAAAACAAGAATGTAGTAGACTTTTTAACCTTTTTTATACAATTTTATAAGTTAATTTGAAAAATGAATAAAGTATTTAGTTCATTTTATATTGTAACTCATGTGTTAAATATAGAAATTTTTATGATGAGATAAATATATTAACTTTAATGGAAATATCAATCCTGAGGACATATGAAATGATTTTTTGAATGATTTCTGTCTGTCTATATGTTTGAGGTTCGTCCAGTAAGTTACAGGTGTAATCGGATGGATGCTGTAGCTTTATGAAGTCTTTTTTATTCTTGCTGCAAGAGCAAAATATAAAATCTCAATTTTTTCAAGAATGTCTGAAACAGTTTTGAACACAGTCCCGAATTTAATTTGTCACTAAGGATTCAAATAACGTATTGGTTGACATGATTACAAAACAATGTCGTTTCTATGGTTACTGAAACCATTGTGATCTAAACCATGTAAGTTAAAGATAACGACTGCTCAGAAACTGCAATAAAAATAAGACGACAAACCTTGATCGCCCTTATTAAAAATCCGCCTTAAATCAAATTAATTTACACTTGGGAGGACTTCATAGCACAAGTAAGTTTTACTTTATTTAAATATACCAATATATAAAAATAACAATATTAAATATCTCAAGGAATCATTGGTTAATTTTTATAACCATTGAATTGTCATTTTGGTAAAATGGGAAGGAATTTTTTTGTTTTATTTTTTGATTTCGTTTTGTGGATAAATGCGTGATAAAGTTTGTGCAATGTTTTTGTACAGTTTTATTTATTACTAATGTAATTTTGTATTTATGAAAACAAAATTTTAATAATGAACTGTTTATTTAGTTTGAATATAAAAAAGTACATACATTTGAAGACAGGAAGTTTTAAACATTTACAAAATTTTAAGGTTACGTTTGCAGAATTTCCTAAAAAAAATCATTACTATTACCTTTTATAAATTGAACCAGAAAAATTTAACAATATTTTGTTTTTTCATCTTTACTGGTTAATAGAGTATATTTCTGATATTTATATTAGTTATTGGAGCTTAAATTTGATCTACAAATAGTCGTAAAGAGTATTGAATTATTTAATATTTTAAGCACGTTTCCAAAGCAACGAAGATGAAATAACACCCATTAAGGTATTAAATATTCAATAACACCATTAAATATAAATATTTTTGCAGGGTTTTATTTTAATTGAAATTTATGCATTAACATTTTTAAAATATGATATGATGATTGTTTCAATTTGAAGTGTTTAATTAAAAAAACCCTCTAAATAGTTTTAGATATATTTATATTTATTTCAGTATTAGCAGTGAATTTGTATTATCTATTAAAAGAAGTTTAATTAAAGTTCTTATCTTATTCGTCCGTCAAGAATACTTTTTCTTGTTTTTATTTTAATTTATATGGCTTGTTTCTATATATTTAAAATATCATCTTCTGATCTAAGACAGTCTCATTGGCTTCGACGTTAATAATAAATCGCAAAACAACATTCCTCATAAATTTCACCATTTATTTTTAACCAAAACAAGTGAATATGAATTACTAAAGATGAAAAATCAGTTAATTCGGTAAAATATATTTTTTTAATTAAAAAAAAAAAATAATGACGAACCTAATAATCTAAACACTTCCATAAAGTTACATTAAAAATTGTGTTGGCTAAAATACTAAATGATGTAGAAAAAATAAATTTGGTAAGAATATTTAGAATAATTTCTTTATTTCTATTGTTATTAATGTAGTTAGTTTATGCATATCTATATAATTATATCTTACCTAATTAAAATAAATATAAAAGCAATTAACAACTTGCTCTTCTTTATATATTAATTAAAATGTTTTTATATTTATCAGGAATAATTAAATGTGAAGCTCTGTAATAAAAATCACTTAATAGTGTCCATACAGTCACATTTACCAAGTTATTTCATACAATCACTTAATTTTATAAACAATTTCTATCAACATATAACAGTAATCAAAGTTGTTTTAAAAGTGATTTTATCTAATTAATCCAATATCTTAGTCAATGTAATTATGTGTAATCATTATATGATCGTTATTAGACCGTTATCAGTATTAAATTAAAAAATATACACATTTTGAATATTTTTTCTGCCAACGGAAGTTAAAAAATAATGAAAAAAATTGTGATTTTGTGGTTTTTATTTGTATTATATATTTTTTATATTTCAGCTGATGATGAAGTTGAAGACAACAGTAGTAGCAGTCTAGTATGGCCTGAACACAGAATGAAAGATAACAGCGATGACAGTTCATTGTATAAAGCTGTTGATTTAGTAGAACTGGCCAGAAGTTTAACAGAAAGATTTTTAAATCCTTCCGGAAATCCAGATATGTTTATAAGAGATTTATTTATCTTCCGAAATGAACTCAAAGATATGTTGGATGACATCAAAGCGAATAAAACAGAAGCTTTGGAATCGTTTTATGCTTTGAGAAACCACGAAGGACCCGTTCATTTAAAAAATATTCGTGATAATAATCTTTTGCTACAAAATTTCAACTGGACTTCAGTGGAATTGAGAGAGGTTGATGATGTTATGGGGAATACCAAAGATCTGTGGAAGGATTTGAATGAGAAAGTTGGTGATTAGTTGTGAATAATTGTTAATTTTGTAAATAAATATCGCCAAATGTAGAAAACGAAAGAAAAATATCTGGAACATTTTATTTTCAAAAAAGCATTCAATTCAATTTCGGTTGGTAGACATAACTAAAGTTTAACTACACGTAACATCTGAAGCACTTAAAGTATTTGGTAGACATTATTTTTTTCTTCAAGCGATTAAAATTGTTTATATAATAAGTGTTTCGATTGAAGAGAATAAAAAGATTAATTTAATTTTTACTCTCCTTCACAAATTTACCTATTGTTAAAATGTTTATTCTGTGAAGTTGACTTAATTTCTAGCTTTAGAAGTTTTTGGGACAATTAAATACTTTAAAACTCTATTATTATAATTTTAGACATTTCTAAAAGTAAATAAGTAAAAATATTATGACATTTGGATGTTAACTTGTATTAATTAGTAGATATAAATATCTAAAGATGCCCATTGTAGTGTGTGCAGGCGTCACAATCCCAAGCTGCATATACACATTTTTTCATGTAGTCTTGGGTTAAATCCTACTTTTATTCATCCTATCAGGTCTCTCTTGATCAAATCTTGTTCTCTTCCGACCCTAACACAATGAGAGTATTCGAGGACTACGTGTTTTTATTTTATCTTCTTTTTATTTTAACTGTGTAAGGTGATGATGATCAAGAGGTACTTTAAACAACAAGAAAAAAATGTACTTTTGTGCTTTACCTACTATGAGATCGGAACCCAATTGCCGTTTTTATTAACCACTTCCTTTAATAGTGTATGTGTGAAGTATGAATTCCGTTTTTTATATTTAAATTCTAATGGAGTGTGTTTTGCTGGGGAAATGTCGAGTGTTTTATTATACCAAGTGGTAGAACGATTAAACTACTAGGTACATCCAGAAAGTAAATACCGTTTGTATTTCTTGCCGTGGCAGCATTGAAATAACAGTTTGGCGTATGCGCGGTAGTATCTCTGAAACAAGGTTAATTAAGGGTGTGACGACATTTTGACACCTCTGTTTGTTGTTTAAGCTTTGTAGTGCTTGTTTAGAATGGCGAAGATGATTGAAAATTCTGTGTCTTGTGAGATTAGATTTGTAATTAGTTTTCTGAATGCGAAGAACACTAAACCAGTCGACATTCATCTGCTAGGTTTACGGAGAAGATACGAGGAGATGGCTCAGACGGTTCAATGAAGGACGTGATCAACTGCACGATGATGAACGAAGTTGGTGTCCATCTTTGGTTAATGATGAATGGGTTTGTGCAGATTAATGAAAACCGTCAGTACAATTTCTGCTCTTTTTATAGAATTTCAAGACGACTTCTCATGAAATGTTTTCTGTAAAACTGTTTTTTTGAAAACTTTTGTGCTCGTTGGGTACTAAAAACTCTTATAGAGCAACACAAAACAACGTCAGGGGAGAGTACTTGACTTTTTGACACGTACTACAAAGGTGATGATGACTCTAAGCCAGATAGCGACCGGGGATGAGACTTTGGTCGCTCGTGAAACCCCTGAATAAAAACAACTAGCAATGGAATAGAGGCCCTCTTCGTCACCAGCAAAGACTAAAACTATGCAAATCTTTACATTCGAAAAATCACGTGTAGTGTATAGAGTTTGGGACAAATACGTCATACTACGCGTGGATTTTTTATCGCCAGTTGAAATCATTTGAAATGTTTACTGCGAGACGCTTTGGAAACTGCGGCGGAATACAGAATAAGCGGCAAGGAATACGCACCAACGGTTTTGTTTGTATTCATGACAATGTCCGACTTCACACTGAGAACGTGGCACGACAACTCGTACAGGACTTTGGTTGGGACCAGTCTGACCACCCTGCGTACAGTCCTGGCCTCGCCTTTACGGACTTCCATATCTTTTTCCAAACGGAATAGTTTCTTTGTGGTCAAAACTTAAACAACCTTGACAAGGTTAAAGAACATTTCACCACATGTTTAACAACAGATACATAAAAAAACATGGCCGCGCTATGACAATTGTCTGGGAGTTTTGTAGAAAATAGTTTAAGTTTTGTTGATCTTTTAATAATAAATAGTTTTTCTGTATCTGTACTAGTTTTGTTTTTATTAACAAACGTAAATTAATTTCTGGACGTACTATATTAACGTGAGACTCACTATTTTTTAATTTCTCACATGTACTTAATATTAAGGGTCAAAAAATACGCTGTCGAGTTTTTCACGGAAATGTTCAAGTCCAAGTCTTAAAAGTCGTTCTGAGGTTGATGCCTATCTGCCGTATGTTCTCTACTCTAAAGCCCAAATGAGTGGATCGAAAAGTGAGTGGTTACAAATTTATGGGAAATATAAATTCGTGTCGTGTACAAAATCGCAAGTAAAATAAAAAGATGACGTTTCAGCAATAATGTAAAAAAGCAAAAAATTAAAATTGACCGCTGTCATTAAATATCCATTTTAATCAAATACAATTTACCCTGAATGTGTGTTTATGTTGCAAGGTAAGCAACTTACTTAAATATATAAACATTTTACATAATCGGCATCCTTATTAGAAACAGAAGTGGGTTTTAACTCTTAGACACATTAGCCTATAAGATTTTTTGTATTCAGAGCCGGTGTCCTTAGTAATTTTATATATATTTTTTTAAACAATTGAATTACATTTTTTTGTGATCATTAGTTTAGAACGTTTTATTAGACGGGTGATTGACGCATTTTTTATTTAACTTTTTCTCATATATTAAAAACTAAGATTATGATTTGTATATTTTCAAAATGGCGGTCCATCAAATCTTTAATATCTCGAAAATCATTGATTAAAAAAACATACAAGATACAAAATGTTTTGCCTTTATAATGATGAATATGACGGTATTATTTTTATAATAGGTTAAATTATTAAATTTAATTGATAAAAAAGTATTTATTTCTAATTGACTAAAACTCCCAGTTATTCCTTATTATTATTGGGTGATTAAAGTTGTACACCATGTGAATAATGGAAGAAAAAATTTCTGAAAATTAAGGAATATTTCTTGGTAATTTTAGTAAGCCATTATATGTTTCAAGCGGGTAAGAAACAACATATTTTTTTTGAGAATTTTTGTCTTAAAATAAGTGTCCCTTGCTCATAGGATAAAACATAAAATTTACTCAATAATAATAGGAATTAACTAGTATTGAGATGTTTCGGTGTTGTAGTCAATTACAAAAAAAAATATTTATATTTTTTATCAATAACTTATTGTTAGTTATCTTCGATTTAAAAATAATGATATAGTCTTGTCCATTTATAAAAGTCAATACAATTTGTATTTCAGTTTTTGAGATAATTAAAAATTTATAACGCTTGATATTTTGAAAATGTACAAAATGCAGTTTTGATTTTTGGTACACTGGTAAAACGTTAGATACTTAATTTGGAATAAAATTAAAAATTTGATGGAAAAAAAACTAGAGATAAATATTTTTTTAAATTTTTTGACATATTTTCATCGGAACGTTAAAAAATAGTTTTATTACACTGAACACATCCCTGAATTATTTCACGCCCTTAATGAGTCTCTAAATATAACTAAACTTTTTATTAATCTCCAAGAAAGTGCGTGTAACAACAAATACCCTAGAGCAAAATATGTTGATATATTTAACCACCATTTAATAAATCTAGATTGTTTAACAATCGCATTAACTCTTTTACCCATACAAGATCAACTTGTTCTTAATAATTTTCAAATTTATTATCACTAATTACACAACTACGGTGGACTATTGTCGTCAGTTCTCCACGCTTTGTTTCTGTAACAACTAAAAACCATACCCCAAAGTGATTTTACTTTAGAAAATGTATCCTGAAATTCTTCCAAAATCACATCTTCCCACTGGTATGCCGATTTCATTTTTTCCAAGTCCAAAAGCTTTTGTAGGAATACTGGCCCTCCTTTTTCATAAATTTCTTTCCCCGTTTCATAAATATCCTTTTCATTACTCAAGTCTTGATTAACAATTTCAAAAATATGGTACAGACGATTGTAATATTGAAATAGATCTTGGTGGATTTTATCACCATTGCCTTCTTTCGGATTTAAAATTTCTTCAGTTAAAATCAAATCTAAAATTGGAAGTGGTTTTTCTTCTTCTGAACTGATTGGTTTTTCGTAACTAAAATGATCTGCATATATGTTTACTATGGTGAATAACAAGATATTTATTATTAATACTAACTTCATTTTATTTTAACGATGTTTATTTGTAGGAATAAATATATTTATCAATATATCATTATATCTGTATTATTGAGTAGTAATTAATTCATACTGTTAAAATTTTGTTAAATTGACGTTTTGATAAGAGTTATCACTGTAGTGATAAACTTATGAGACTTGTTTGTTTTTGTTTGTAAAAAGGAGGATGTTTAATTTTCCGATCTGACCCCAGATACATTTGTTATAATCAACCTTCAGGACTGACGTAAGGTGAGATGAGGAAAAAAGAATAGGAAAGTGAGATGGGACATGAGGGATAGGAAGGTGAGATGAGGAAAGAAAGGATAGTATGGGAGGAAAGAAATGATAGGAAGGTGAGATGAGGAAAGGAAAGATTGGAAGGTGATATGAGGAAAGAAATGATAGAAAGGTGATATAAAGAAAGGAAGGATAAGAAGGTGAGATGATAAAAGAAAGGAATGGAATGTGATATGAGAAAAGAAAGGATAGGAAGGTAATATGTGGAAAGAAAGGATAGGAAGGTGAGATGAGGAAAGGAAGGATAGAAAGGTGAAATTAAGAAAGATTGGCCTTATTTCAGATAATTTTTATAGCAAAACAGGAGCAAAATGATAAATCAATTTTCCGTTTCATTAACTCGACATAAGAAAATACACCCAAGGCTTACCATGCCCCTCCCAGAGTTTTGGTGGAACGATTACCCCAGAATAATCTGTCGAAGACATTCTCTGGAGTTTAGTGGCATTGTCAGGAAACTCCGTCATACACAATCTGAGTTGAGACAAGGCTCAAGGGCGACAGTACCTCCGTCAGTAAGGAATTACTCATTATCTGGGCAGCCCAGTTTATATAGTATAATATAATAACTGGTTCTTTCCACCTTTTAAATTTTTAATAACTGTTACTGTTATATAGATTAACACTAAACCTTTACGTGTTTTATTTTCATGAATTCCAATAGTTAATGATGCACATATATTTTCTAGTAGATCTTGAAAATGTTTGTTATAGGAGGATGGCGACATCTCAGACACAATGTGCTTTTGCACTCAAATTCACAAAAGAAAAAATGGATAAGAAGTTGAAATGAGGAAACATTATTCTTATACTAGAGTATAACACAGTCGTGGTGTATACAGCCATTTTTCTGTTGTTCTCTACATACCCAATTCTGAAGTCCGGTGAAATGGCTCTTGATATCTTGATATGCTACTCATAGAAATCTTACAACTATGTTCATACTCTAGTCTAGGATTCTGCGTTTTCCGTAAGGGTGGCTCACACTTATGCTCTAGGTTTAACATTGATAACGAGAGTTGGTTTATACTCTCGAAAGTTCGTGTATTTGTTTTTTTATACATAAATGATGGAAAAGGTTCGCTTAAACCATATTAGTCATTTAAAAAATGATTTTAAAAAACAGAATAAAGAAGCTACAATTGGTAGCAAAAACTCTGATTGAAAATGCTAGACCAACGACAACTGGAGTTCCATTTGCTAACCACACATTGCCCGACTTAAAAAAAAAGCCTAGGTCCTTCAGGGCTATTAAACTTAGGAGTTTATTTTTTGTCATCTTCATATATAGCCTATATATATATATATATATATACAGTGTGTAAATTAAGTATCGAAACAAATATGTATTTTTCAAACTAAAATAGGTACAAATATTTTGTTTGTGGCATTGACTCTTAACAAACGTTCCTGATTTTCTGACATAAAAAAAAAAATTTCAACCCCCTAAGGGGGTGTCGGGTAGGGGGTAACTTAATTTTTAAATAGCAACCCCTATTGAGTAACCCCTCATTTTATAGGTCTTGTCACCCTAAAATCAATGATATAAAGATAATTTAAATCCGTTTAGTTTAAGTCTTTTAAAATGGAACTATTAATTATTACCGTATTTGAATTCGGTGTTCCATTATTAAATTTGTGTTTAAAATAAAATCTACGTTGTTATTGGTTTTTCATATTCTTCTGTAAAAAAAAAAAAAAAAAAAAAAAAAAAAAAAAAAAAAAAAAAAAAAAAAAAAATACAGTTGGTTTTTAAAGTGAAACATCTATGCTATGTTGTTTCTTACCAAAATCAAAAAAAAAAAACTTGACAACAAGTATAAGACAATTAATTTAATGCGCAATTGTTATACGAAACAGTGCAATTACCCAAAATAATGAAAATAAAGGGTGTTTTACAAACGAATTGTAATTATTATTTGTTACAACAATGGTATTAAGCCATGAATAATACAAAAAAAATCTAATTTACTATGTAAAACACACTCAAAGTAAGATGTATTACTAAGTTACCTTTGGTAGGCCCTATTCCTTAAATATTCACAGATGTTCGAATTGATGGCCAAGAGCAACTTGACAAAGTCCTAAACAATTGTAAAATTCATGTAACACTTTGCCAATTGTCTGTTGATCAATTGACCGCGCTTCCCTTAAAATCCTATCTGAAAGCTCGTGTAAGTTTTCTGGTCGGTTTACATACACTTTACTCTTGAGATATCCCCATAAAAAAATAATCCAAAGGGGACAAATCGGGAGATCTTGCAGGCCATTCTATGGAACCTCTTCTACCTACCTATCCACTGATCAGGAAAAGTCAAGTCCAAATAATCCCTTACATCAACAGCGTAGTGAGGTGGGGCGCCATCTTGCTGAAACCAAATACTTTCGTCCACGTTATGTTTTACAGAAGAATATGAAAAACCAATAACAACGTAGATTTTATTTTAAACACAAATTTAATAATGGAACACGGAATTCAAATTCGGTAATAATTAATAATTCCATTTTAAGAGACTTCACTGCAAACGTAGAGTTTTTGGCCACTATTTTGTTTAAACTCAACGGATTTAAATTATCTTTATATCATTGATTTTAGGGTGACAAGACCTATAAAATGAGGGGTTACTCAATAGGGGTTGCTATTTAAAAAATATAAGTTACCCCCTACCCGACACCCCCTTAGGGGGTTGAAAATTTTTTTTTATGTCAGAAAATCAGGAACGTTTGTTAAGAGTCAATGCCACAAACAAAATATTTGTACCTATTTTAGTTTGAAAAATACATATTTGTTTCGATACTTAATTTACACACTGTAAATATATATAAGTCAAAACCCACTGACTGATCACGAAATGTCTGGATCCAAGAAGATTAGAGCTATGATTTATTTAACATGGTTTGGGGGTAGGTCTGTAGACGCGTACTAAGAAAGGGTTTTGAAAATTTTGCACTCCAAGGGTGTTTCTCTCCCTAAAACAAGTATCATATCTTTATTATTTATGGGTCGAATTTGATCAAAATTGGTGTGTTGCTGTAGTTTGGCATAATTTATTTCCATAACGTCACCATTAGTGTTGTGCTAAAAAAAAAAAGATTTCTTTTTTTATTAGGCCATCCGCTAATTTGAGAATAAAGTAACATCTGCTTATTTTTCTTCAGCTTTGAAATTTTGATTAATCATTACAGATAAATATATCACCACGATGAAACCTATTGGGGTTAAAGTATTCAAATTTATGAAGTAAAATATTTCACTTTAGATGTTTTTATTTAAACGAAAGTTGACAAAAGAATATAATAAAAACAAAAGAAACGTTTTAAAATTTCCCTAATACAAATTATCGTTCAAATTATTGAGCACATATTTATTACTCTTCATGAATATTATTTTTTTAACTGCAGGAAATATAATACCATAAAGGATGATTAGTGAAGTTCTTAGATTCTACAAAAGTTTTGTATTTAATAAGGATTATAAAATGGTCTTTTATGGTATGTTACCTTGTTGCAGTGATTACGTACTTGATTCCTGTTTGAGATCGTGACAATCTAACCTCAACCTTTGGTTTTTTACAACTTATGATAAAGGTGAGGTGCCAGACGCCCACTTTAAATATTCGGTGTTTGTTTTAGTTATATTTGTATTAGATTAGCTTCAGCTTCATTATAATAGACGTAAATACCCAGTTAAGTGAAATGGGGTAATTTATTTATTGCTTTTGTTGTTACTAAATATGGAAATAGGCCTATCACGTTATTATTTCTTCGGATCCCCTGAACCTTTTTCCATGAAATATATCTTAAATATAATTGTGTAAATATCCTGTCAAACTGTATAACAACCTTCAAGCACATTAACTACAAATATCGATTAAATTGTTTCAAAAGTTTACCTTCCTTATTCAGTATTTCACTGTGGTGAAGCATTTTTAATCAGATTGTTACTGAAGATCACACGAAACAATAATTGTCTGCATCAAATTCGGAAATACAATTATACCTTATTAGAAAATTGATTTCGTTTAAAGTATTCACATTGAATGAGGGATAAAAACGTCGTGTACAAACATTTAAGTTTACTAACATTTTAAAGTTGTTATTTATGCTATTTTCAATTGTAGCTAATTGAACACCTATAGAAGTAATTTTAAAGATAATTTTTTAGTACGATGATTGCACATAAATAATAAGTTTAAAATATATAACAATAAAAATATATTTATAAAAAACAATATAAATAAACACAATTATAGGTTATTATATTTAAAACAGGCTCAAAAATTAAAAACAAATAATTATTTAATGATTAGATTCTAGTTTTTGATAAAAAAGTCTTTAAAGAGATCCAACAAAAACGTACATTGTTTATTAAGCGTTCAACAATGGCAAACCATGTTAAATATAAAAATAATATAATCTTAAATAGTTTTTTATTGTTATGTACAACAGTTTTAAATGTTGATAGTTTTCCTGATCAATTCGATCCGATAAAGTTGTTAGATCAAAAACTATACTCCCAGCTGATGAATCCAAATATTGAAGATCGTGATTTGATATTGAGAGAATTAGTGACTTATTATTTTTATATTTGCGATTTTTTGATGTTAGTTAAAATAGAACACAGAACGGTTAAACCAATTTTTGGAGCTATAATAAAAGAAGGAGGACCTTTTATTTTAAAAGTTAAAATTAATAAAACTCTAATGATAGAAAAATATGGTTGGGACAAAGATCAGATTAGAAAATTGACGATGTTACTGCATGACATAAATCAAGTTTGGAAGAAAATTAACAAACTAAAACCTAAAATATAAATAGTAGTTTTCTGTATACATAAGTATAAACAATTACAAAGTATAAACTTTTTTTTTTGTTTCAAATGTTTTGGTTTAAATAAATTTCTTCAGGTTATTGAAAGGATATCATTTAGAAGTCAGACTCGTCCACAATATTTGTTTCGATACACAGTGTAAACATAACCTCAAAGTTAATAACAAATATAAAAACAGCTGGTAAGTAAAATCATATGGTGGTTTAGTTATTCGTATGGAACTCTCAGAAGACAAAACTGTGGCAAATTAGATGAAAAAAAGATCTTATCTTTAAATATTTAGATCAAAATTAATCCGTTAGCAAATAGTTTTGTAATATAATAGGTCAGTTCAGTATACAATTTTTAATTTTACGTATTTTTAATTTATGTAATTTGTGTTTTTTGAGTATTAAATTGCATATTGTAAATACTTATGGTTGAGAGTTATATATCTAACACATTGGTATACTCCTTTTTATTATGGTTGCCTACATATTTTGTTTTAAATTACCAGTAATAGGCCTCTCCTATGTTAAATATGTTACTCTTTCTAGAGGTGGTGGAAAAAAATTGAAACAAACAATGGTATTCTTTTATTTCCGAAATAAATATTCCTATGTTTTTGTGATGGTGGTTTATGTATGATTTAAGTCAAGGTTAACATTTCTAAATGGCCGTATCAGTAATTTTTGTATTACACTTTCTGTTGTTTTACCAAAGAAAGAACATGCAAGTATATTAATTACACAATTTTTTTATAATAAGGGTAACAAATGTTGAAAATGAAATAGGACTTAGTGAATTGTTTAGTTTTAAAAATATTTATTTAATATAGACAACAGATTAAACGTTACAGCCCAAAACATTAAATCCAAAGTTTCTTCCTTCCAACTACAAAATTAAAGTTTTATCCAAGTATTTACGATTCGTAGAAAGGAGTATTCTATTATTAAAAAAAATTAAAATATTGAAGTGAATGGGAAACCAATTTTTTTCTCACGTTTTCACTTCTTGTAGCATCAAAATCAATTTTAACGTAATGTGATGTGCTTTAATTTATTTAATTTGGTGATCTACTCGATTTTTTAGTTTCGAATATTCAAAGTTATAGATTTTATATACTGTTGTATCTTTAAATTTATTTTACAAAAAATTTACAAGAGACAAAATATGTTTCTCATTACATATACGGTGATATCGTCAAGTCGAAGAATAACCGATTTATCAATAAAACTATTAACAAAAATGTTGTCATTCGGAAGAAATTCCAAAATTATAAACTTCTGATTTTATCATGAGTACAGTATAACTAGCAAAATAGTTCATATTTTGTAAAGTTATTCGACATGAACATTTCAAACAACCTCCATTTGAGAAAGAAACCTAATAAAATTTGATGTATTGGTTAACTAAAAATTTGTATATAAAATCTAGACTTATATCTACCAATTTTCTCAGTTATATATATATTTTTGTTCACAAACAAAACAATAGACGGAAAACGAAGTATTTAAGTGCATTTACATGTTTTAAGTTATTTTTTCGTGTAAAATCTTAAGTTTACATATATTTTTTAAAAATATTGTAGCAAGTAAGAAATAGAGAGAAGGATGAGAAAACAAAAAAAATGTAACGTTACGTATTCAGTACATTACGGACGTTGCCATTACAACATCCATACAGTTTGTATCAGTTTTCCACGTAATCACGTAATTTCAAATGACTCTTAACAGATCTCATTAGAGATAGTCCTCATTGATAATATCTCAATAATATAATTCAATATAACGTAAACGTCAGTAATTTAACAATTAATAATAAAAAGGTCATAAAAGACGGGAAAAAAATGAAAACAGCTGTTTTCCTTTTAATATTACAGTTTTGCTTTGGTGACATTTTGCACAGTGAAGTTTTAAAAAAGATGGAAGCACGTATAATGAAACTGATCGTAGAGCCTGAATTCGTAGATAAAGACACAATACAGAAAGATTTATTAGAATATTATATGAAACTGGATTGTTTGTATGATCTGATGAAAGAAGAGGATCCTAAAGGAAAACAAATTATAAAGGAAATCGAGGATGACGGCGGTCCATTTTTAGACAAAGTGAAATTGGACGATAAACTTTTAATGGAGACATTTGATTGGACAGAAGATGATGTTTTAGAGTTGAATGCAACACTTAGGGGTATAAATAAATTGTGGAAAGATATTATACTTTCAATAACAGAACTTCCGACTACATTGCTTGACCCTGATATATATTTTAAAGACCAGTAAATATTATTGTTGTGGATAATTTAGCGGTAAAATGTTTTTATGTAAAATAAAGTAAGTGTTTTAGTTTTTTACCGGTTATCATGTTTTATGGAAAAAAAATTAAAATTAGTTATTATATCTTAAGAACAAGAACGTAAAGTAGGTTCATTGCACGGGAGAAAAAACTACAATGCAACGATATTTTTTGAGAGCAATTAAGACACTTTACACTCGAATGGTATACGTAATTTTTCCTACTGCAGTATACATTATATTTTCTATTATTTTTAAGTTATGTGAGAACTATACAAAATAAGTGTTGGCATGTTACAGAACAATAGCTGACATGTTATTTATCGTGAGTTATATTTATGTTAAATGTACAGGTTTTGCAGTTTTGAATAATAGTCCAGACACAACCTCACCAGACCTTTACTTTAATCATTCCAGGAAGCATACGTTACTGTGGACTGATTAGGATTTCCTATAATGTAAGATAGAAAAAAAACTCGAACACAAGATCTCACAAAAATTACGTTTACTTAATTTTTTTTTCTCACAAAAATTACGTTTATTTAATCATAACGATTGATTGAGTAAACGTAATTTTAGTGAGATCTTGCATTCCAGTTTTTTTTCTATCTAATATTATCTCACAAGTCAAGCTCAATATATATTTATTTATTCGTATAATATAGGCAACAAGTCTAACTTACTTATTTCATCCCGTCGAGTGTTTGACCAATCGAAATTGTCCTCATCATTTTAAAATCGTTTTCCGACAATTTATTAAACAACTAGAGCTATAAATGCATTCGAGGTTAGCTGAGTTTGTTTATTGTTCAGTGAGCAGGCAAAGTGACAATAATAAACCTGAATCCGCTTGTTTATTCAGCGTACGATAAAAAAATCACATTTAATCAACGTTAATTGGGGTGTAATAATATTTATTTTACTCGCTGAGTTAGTAATCAGCTGTTTTAGAACCTTTTCTTAGGTCGTAAATAACACATGTTGCAACAAAAATAATTTTATGATCAATAAATTACGAACTGTTTGAAATTTGATATATACTTCCGTATCATTTTTTAAAAAAATCATTGGGTCACGAAATCTGAAGATTAGTTAAGCAACTGTGTAAATGTTTATGTGTGAACTCTCTTTTCGTAATTGTATTTAAAACTCATAAATAAATACACACTCGAAATGGAAAATGATCGCGATATAACAACTTAAGCTTCCTTGGTCAATTACCCTTACAATATATATATATATATATATATATATATATATATATATATATATATTTATAGAGAGCAATATGCTCATGGACTTTATATCACCTAGCTCCTGCACCTATTTATAATCGGTCTTCTCCTTTGGACTTACTGACTGAAATACACCCCCTTTCCCTCTCTTGATATTCCTCAGATTTCATCAAGGTGGTATCAGTTTTCCGCCTCCTAGGGCTCTATTTTAATTAATGTGACATGTAACTTATTCTATGCCTCTGTATAATCTATTTCATGGCTCTTTATTAGGGATCAATACTTCCACTATGTTCTCATGTGTTATGTGGTCTACTTCATTGAACAGATCATGTTTTTTTTCTTCAATTCCTCACATCATGTCCACTCCACCCGAAATCTGTCCGATCTCTCTTCCATATGTGTATAGATTCCAAAAATACCACTCCCAGACAACATCATTGACAAATAATCGTTAACACCATCATAGCGTTTGTTAATCCAGGGTTCTATTTTTGGGACAAATCTGGCTATCTACCTAACCTTTCTTTTCCCATCGTATCTATTTTGTAATTTCTCAACGGTTACAAATATCTCTTCTGGATTTTACCTTGATAAATTCTGTTTCCCCCATTCTTTCATAGAGTTGTTTTCTTTTCTGCGTCAATAAATCTATCGGCGTTACCCTCGCGATAACATGTACCACTGGTTTGGACATAGTCCTGTGTGCTCATATCCTTAATATAATGAGAGATCAAATTTGGAGAACAGACACAATTTAAGTTAAACTTTTCACCGGTATACTGATTTTGAATTTATGACTCCAAGAAAGTGAGTTTTGGAAACATAATGTTTCTGTATATAGAATGTTTCTGTCATAACATTGACATAACTGGTGATTTCTTAAAATTTTGAACTGTGATATTATCCACGTATAATACTTCATCGCAAATTTAGGAAACCTGCCATAAGAAAAAACAAATACTGGATTTTGATCACAATAAGATCTTTTGATTTGATCACATTTCGTAGAATAAAATGTTATTTTATGAATTCAATTTAAATATTTTGCAATATTCTCCTCAAAAGTTCGGAATTTTCGTTAAAAACTAGAAAAAGCGTATATTGTGCTATTGTTAAAGATCTACCAATTTCTAACAAATTTGAAATAATATATCCCAAACCAGTTATGTGGGTTTCAATTATGAGGAATGACTATTACTAGTTTTCAACATGAACGAATCTGTTGGAGGCTTTAGATTGAAAAAAACCACAAGTTATCCTAAGAGCCAAGGTCCTAAATAGGACTGAGGGATAAAGGATTACGTCTTGCTGAGTACTAAAAATAATCATTTTAAAATGAACAAATGTGGAGCTAGAAATAATAAACTGGCAAATGGAGACTAGATTTAAAAGTTTTCATTTATACCTTAAGTGAGGAAAAAGACTACTTGAAATGTGAAACAGTTCTGTAAAGCACTTTATTTGTACATTGCAATTAGAGAAGTGAATTTTATATATATATTTTTTTATTTATATTTACATATAAGTAGACATTTTCTTTGATGAGTTAATATTATGATTTACAGTATATACATTAATTTTTAATTTTGTATGATATTTCTGCAATACTTAAACAAAATTGTTAGTATATTAAATATTTATAAAATTAAAACTCTAACTCAATTACTCTCAATAACAGCTCTCTCCAGTAAATTCCAGGTTGACTCTATTTGACCAAAGATGGCAGTAAATTCTTCCATCTGATCTGGTCCCCACTTGAATATTTTTCTCATCAACGGATCGTCAAAACTCCTTTTAATAAAATGAGGTCCACCGTCTCTCATTAAATCCAAATATACTTCTTCCCCTCTTTTATCATTTCCTTCTACAAGTTCCAAGGCAGCATTCATATTTAGATAAAAGAATAAAGCATCTTTGAGTAACTTCGGACCACCTTCGGGTTGAGGCTCTAGCATATCATTGGTTATCTGTCTGTCCAGTTTAGGCATAGGAATCGTATCGTTGAAAGTAAAGTCAGCCATTGCGTCGACTATTAAAATGCATAGCACTAAAAGTTTATACATTATGGCCGGTTATCAGAACAGTAAATATGCACTGAGTTTATTTTCAATACATCTAGAGTTGTTTTGTAATTATCAGATAAATTTATTAATATTTAATGGGTTTTTATTCATTTACAATCTCGTCTAAGAATTCTGTTTTCAAAAGAATCGGAGTCATTTAGTTCAAATTGTATTATATTAAGTGACTAAGATTATCTTGACGATTAGACGTTCACAGTTTGTTTTAAACAGGAGACTTAAAGAGATCTAAAGAATTACTTTATCACACATAATTAGTATAAAGAAAATTATGAATTAAAGTTAAACAATTAATATATTCAACGAATTAAAATTTTTTAATTTCCTTAGTACTGATTTACAAAGATGTGTCTCAGTTGTCTTAGAAAGAGTAAAAAATTTGATATTGATCACAAATTTTATATGTGGTTATTTATATTGGGTTAATTTTAAGGTTATAAAAATTATATAAATTTTGGGATACCTGATTGATCAACAATTTTTTGTTTGTAACCATTTTTGTTAAATTATGATTAGCACCAACACTACAAAATGTTTTATAAAGTTAATTAACATGTAAATATTTTAGGCATAACTTTTTGGTTATCCGGTTTTATGGGTAAGTTTCTATGGTTCAGTTTCCACATATATTTGACTATTATACAAATATGTTTTATACAATTGATTTATATATTATTTATTGATATTATAAAAATGTGATAATTTAAAAATCCTTCCTGTAGTTTTTCCTGAATGTGATTTAAAAATATATTGTAACATTTTTTATTAGCTCTAAAAGCGGTAGGTAGTGAAAGTCCAGCCTGTGAAGATAGCTTTCCAAGTGATTTGCTGGAAGAGTGATTCAAAAGTTCTTTCACATCTTCTACTGTTAACAGTGATGGTCGACCTGTGCTTTTCCGATCATATACACTGCCAGTCTCACGAAATTTATTAATCAGACGTGATATTTTTGACTTATTTGGTACTGAAGAATAGGGAAATTGTAACTGGAACTCGTCTTATATTTGTTTGTAAGATATTACGCGCATTAAATCTCAATAATAAATACACGTCCATCCTTGAAAATATACACACACTTACAATGACAAATGCATACTGAAATAGCATTAGTGCATTACAATAACACATGACGAGTCAATAATGGGAACAGTTTTACCAACTGATGTTTGGGGAAGAAAAAAATTACCTATAGGTAACTTATACCTTCTTCAACTTCGGGTTGGGTCCTTTTTGAAACACCCGTCACATGCCAAATTTAAGGTTCCTCGTTTAAAGGCATGATTGCGATTCTAGACACAATCATGAACTCAACACAAACCCTCAAATTACAACTAGTAAGGTACTGAATATTCTTTTTAGTAGAGTCTACATTAGCACTCATTGTTAGTCTTAAAAGTTTTAAACAAAACTTAAAATAGTCTACAGCTTTTTTTAGTAAGAAATTGAGTTGATTTGGATTCTATTTATGAACTAAAACTAGTACAGATACACTTGTTTTTATTTGATTAATTTACTCTCTTAATGCCCGTTCTTTTATACAAGGGTTGCGTTTATTTACTTAGCTAGTGACAATAATGACGTACACTTGCTGGATCATCCAGCTTTCATCATCTATTTTCTCCTCTTCCTACCCTAACGCCATTAAAATATTCAACAGCTAGGAGTATTTATTTTATGGTCTTTTCCTTCCATTTTTTAAAAAGGATTATGTTGATTGAGAGGTTTTTTTAAGACAAAAGAAACACTTCACGAATAAACCTTAGATATTACTTACCTTTATCCATCTTAATTGTGAAAATATAAAATATAAATTATGAAACATAACAGAAAGTTGGTAGCTTCAATTACTAACTTGACTCAATAACGACTAGCGCTCTCACTTGATGTATTGTAGATTTCTGATTTAATCTCAGTACGGGGTCAAAAAGTTACGGTGTTTTGTAGTTTATGTATTTTGTTTCTTGGTATTTCTTTTTTATTTTTATTGGTAACAATTTTATTATGTATTTGATTTATTTTGTATTTAACTATAATTTGTATTGTATCTGGAGTAAATTGAAAGAGATTTCCTAATTTTGCCCTTAAAATATAGATAAATTATATTTATTTCTCTAATCTTACAGAAAAGACTTCTAGATATTGTAGATCCTTCACGGACACAACAGGTTTAATTAAAAACGTTGTAGGTGAAAAATAAGTGCATCACTTATATATGGTTTTTAATCAAATATGAATTATTTTATAATCTATATAAAATTTTTGGTATTTAAAAAATTTTGGTAAAATTAAATATTTGAACTAAGTTAAAATTTTTAGATAAAATGAACACAATCTTTCTACGAGTTAGTCTAAATTCTTTCGTTATATCTTTGAAGCAAAATCCACCTTACTCTTTTTTCTTCTTTGTATTCTCTTCAGCACTCACCTCCTATGACTTCTCATTGGAAACAGGAACTTCTGAAAATTCAACAGTTTCAGCTGAAATCTGTGTATAATTAATCCCATGTGTTGTACTGTAACTTTGAGTAGTCGTCACGGAAGTTGTTGTGGTTGTCATCTGGGTTGTCGTCGTCGTTGTGGTAGTAGTTGTAGGTGTCGTCGTTTCCACCAACAGTCTTTGTATTCTCTCCCACACGTATTTCCCTCCTCCTATGTTTGTTTTGAGTTCTTCCGCTTCGTCTTCTCCCCAACTGTAAATCTCTTTTAGTTTCTTTTTATCATATTCTAATCCTATAAACTTAGGTTTGATCCTTACTCCACTCTCATTGATCGCTTTAATTCCTTCATAAGGATCAGCAACATATAAATCAGCGATATCATCGATCTCACTGTAATAATTAAAAGTATCTTTCAATAATTGTAGTCCAACATCGACGTTACGTTTTGGATGTAAGATAGCCTTAACAATACGACTATCTAAATCAGCTAAAGTAATATTTTCCTTCGGAGGATCTGTTGGTAAGATAAGTTCTTCTTTATTAATTATTCGCTTTACGTCTGATAATCTGATATTCTCATGTCTTCTTTCTGCTAACGTAATATTCTCTTTTTTTGTTTCTGCTATTGTAATATTCTCTTTTTTTGTTTCTGCTAATGTAACATTCTCTTTTATTGTTTCTGCTACAGTATTATTCACTTTTATATCTTCAGATAAAGTGGGATTATCTTTAGAAGCACGGCATAAATAAAACAAAACACAAACAACAAAATATTTTATCATTTTGGTTAAAATTAAAAGCATTTATAAATATCACTGTTACAAGGCAAAGAACAATACTAGTTTGTAACGGTTTGAAATTATTTGTTTGACATCGTTACATAACATTAAACGATTCATGTTAGAAGAACAATTAAGTCGGACATTTTCGTTACTTGTAGCTAAAAACTAGTTACTGATTGATAATTTTACACTGGAATTACGTAATACTTTTTTGATAATGATAATCGATTTAGTAAGATAATTGAATTAGTTTAACTTGTGTGTTTCAAAGCTTAGGTTTGTATATTTATCTCTATTGGGAAATAACTGTTACAGAGATCTGACTATAGATGGGTCTATGAAATGTGCATCGATCGTTGAACATGTGTTTAGTAATAGGCTGTATGTATAGGGCTACAAAAGAATCAGTTTAGACACTGGGTTACAACTGAAATCTCACTATATCACATTAGAAAAAATTAGAGAAGATATTTTTTTTCTTTTAATCCAGTGCCAAAGGCATATGAGGTTGGGGGTTGAAAATCATTATCATTTTATTTAGGCTACTGCCACTAAACGATGTTATTATCAAACACCAAAATTGTACTAAACATTGATGATACCTTCAAATAATAAGCATATTAGGGTGTTTTCACAAATTCCTAACGTTTTCAACACTTAGAATTTCGGACAATTGAAAAATCTTATATCTAAAACATTTCAAATGTAGGTGTTATGGTAGGTATATAAAAAAAGAGTTCTCTAAGTGAAACATTTTTGTAATTAAAGTTTGGTCACATCTGCAACCATTTAAAAATGGCGACCAAAAACTGAGTTTTAGATGTTATATGACCCCTTTTTTTAATAACTGAGAAGTGTAAGGAAATTACAAATAAATTGACATTAGTCATTATTATTTTTGAAAATTGTATAATTTATAAATGAAAATGTTGGAAAAAACTGATTTTTTATGTAGGCCTATATTTAATGTAAGAGCAGATATTTCTTGTTGAAACTCCATATTCAAGGATTAAATAAAGCATTAAAGCTAAAGTTTCAAAATTATTTTAATAATATAGCCTATGAGTTTCGCCTTGCGGTATCACCGGACAACTGCTAATTAACAAGTATTGATAACTTACTATACATACACAAGACGCAGGAAACTGAAATACAATAGAGAAATCGGGAATTGTAGAATGACCTAGCAGGTAGATGAAGGTTGATGAACTATGTTAAGGATGGGTTTTAGAAGGGGTGAAGAATTTAATACCATTTGGACATTTAAGTTGAAAATAGGCCTAAGTGAAATAGATATATATTTCTAAACAATCTAAATTATTTAATCTATTGCTTTTATTTTCTATATGTAAGAGATTAACATTCAATTTTCGGATCAAAATTATGACCTGAGTCCAAAAGGTGGTTAGCAAAGTTAGAGTTTCTATAGGCATGTTTCCTATAGAAACCCATCCTTTATCAGTTATCAGTTGCCCGATGATGCCACAAGGCGAAAAAATTGTAGCACATTTATATTTTTAAAATATTTTTGAAACTTTAGCTTCAAAGCTTTATTTAATCCTTGAATTTTTATATTTGGGTTCTTTTTGTAATAAATGGGAAGCGTAATGGAAAACATAAATAAATTTATATTAGTAATTAGTATTCTTGACAAATAAAACTTATAAGCAGTAAATAATCACTGTTGTCCGTATGAAGGTTTAAAGCAAATAATACTCTTTGATTTTGACTTACAAGACTAAACAGAAAGGAGTGCGACTACTATAAAGTAGTTATTAGTTTGTATTGATCAAAATCATTTTCTCTTTTATTTTCTTTGGGTTTGGAATATTTTCATGTTCTCTTCTGCCTGGCCAGATACAGAGCCTTATAGGATTTAACAATATCTCAGTTTCAACAACAACCATTCTGATCTTGATTCAATTATGGTAGATCAATTAAAAGGAAATAAGTTTATCGTTACTTTTAAACAGTATCTCATCAGCAATGTTTGGTAAAGTTTTGGTGTTTGAATAACATCTTTAAGTGGTAGTAAATAAAATTTTAAAAGCCAAAATTTTGGACATTTATGGCCACCATCTTGAAACGGGACAAAGTAAGTCAAAACCTATTTTTCAAAATATTTATTTTTAAGAGACCTAAAAAAATATGCATCATTTGACTTATCATTTACATTTGAAATTTCATCAAAAACCACCCTCCATCTTCCAAAATATGCCCTTTGGGTTTTGAATATAAATATTTTCTTTAAATTCATCTTATGGGATATAGTGGTATATCAGTTAAAATTAAGTGTCTAAACTGATTGCTTTGTTCATTATACACGGGTGGTCTGATACAATAAGCACACTATATATACATCCACAAGGAGTCATTCGATTGAATGAAATGTTGTTTCATGTTTTTATAATGTCTAGAACTTGTTCGTAATTACCAAAATCAGTTAAACTGTTTTGAAATGACAGTAAAATTGAACAGTTTTTCGTTTCTAAAGAAAGCTATTTTATTAGATTAAAAAAAAAACTATTTGAACATTGAAGTTTACTATGTCTTAGGTGCGTCTGTTTGCTGATAAAATTGTAAAAAATTATAAATAGATTTTTTTATATTAAAAAAATCCAATTATAGGTATGATTTCAGAATTGAAAGAGATTTAAAAACAATGATTTTGAAATAAATGTCTAAATATTTTTATTTAACAAAGCGAAAATAAATTAATTTTCGGTTGGTCTAGTGATTTGTGGCCTTTGATTGATTTGTAAGAAGTCTCGAATTTAATCCTCTTAAAAAGTTACGGTAGTGACACAGTATTCCGAGAGGAAAAGGGGGGAGTTATAAATCTTTGCGAACCATTTGTGGAGGTTAGATTTAATAAGGAAACTCAATATGCTGGTCACACATTACACAACTAAAAAGCTATATAACAGGTGTGGTTTTTTTACTAGTTGTTCCCCTTTAGGGTTTTACTACAATTTTCGCTGTATTAATAAAGTGCTGTGAGTTCAGTTGTATTTTTGATAGGAAAATATTTATGCTGAGATCTGTGTTCTATAAAAGAATCCTAGATAAAAACGATGACAGACATAATGACGCTGATATTATCAGTTTTGGGCAGTTGATATTTATACAACTTCCTTATAGACTGATCCTTGCATTTAGCTCAAGCTGCCATCTATTCAGATATATTTCAGGATGTGTGTTAAGTGAATGACTGTAATCATAAAAATGTTAAGTTAAAAATAGGAGGGGGTAGGCTATATATTTCATAAACATGAATGATTTTAATGCAACTTTGAAATATCGTTCAAAGTTCAACTGACGTTCTATTTGAATTTTAGTTTGTTTTAAATATCTCACAAATGTGTAAAAAAGAAAAAAAAATGTTTCAAACACGTGAGGACATTTGATTCCAAAAGGTGATTTTCTGAGTACCCATAATGGTGAAAGTCCAAACGGTTGGGTAAATTACGATCTAATTTTATCCGGGCAAGTTTTACTAATAGAACTCAAAATTTAAATTTAAATTTGTGGATAACTACAATTTTACGAATATGTGCTATAACACCAAAAACACAAAAAGTGTTAATACAATCTAATCGTTATCAAATTTGTTAAAATGTAGTCCCTATTTCTTCAAACAAAACATATATGTTCCATCTCATCAACAAATATGGGCTTCAAAATTATTATTATATCTTCATTACATATAATATATATTATTTATATGTTACTTAAGTTAGATGCTTACTTTTTAACTATAGTACAAAAACTATAACTAATAAATTAAAACGAAAACAAAAAGTACAACTAATTATTGAAAAAAGTAATGCAAAATTAGGTACCTCAAATGAAATCCTGTTTTGAGGTTACAATAATTTTAATAAACTTTGGATTAAACAAAACTGGCATGTGATAATAATTAATCTTTGCAAATAGACAAGTGTTACTACAAAACATATATAGATTTATTCGCCACTTTCTTAAAGCCAAGTATTCTTTTAAATAACAGCATGATTCCATTCTCACACAGTTATAATACAAATATAATATATATACACTCAACTAGGACTAAGGTTTACATAAGACAAGTCTTTCAATAATTGTTGACCTACATTAAGAATATTAAAAAATACTCAATTAAATAAAAGTCCAACATGTACACCTCAATTTTCAAATATCAGAAGTTACACAATATTCTCGTTAAGAGTAGTTAACTGTGTCTGTTCTCTCAAACAACCAGCCTTAGGAAAGGCTCCATAGATTCTGAATTCCTTATGTTGTTGGGTAGGAAATTGAAAGTTTCGGTGCAATGTAAATGATCTCCGGACATAGTCTAGATACTGAGACTAATTTTACAGCTATAAGTTTTATTTTATATTAAAACATAATAAACCTTTTTTGATTATATTGTACCGTACGTATATGTAGGGAGACAAACAAAATCGCTTGGTATTCATTTGAACAGTAATCACGTTACACTCTCCATCACATGACCAAAGTTCCCAATTGCAATTTGTGACCAACTCATTGACTAGTCTCCCCCCCGAAGAGTACAAAATTGAAAAGCCCCAGAACCCCAGACTACAAACGAGATTGCCTCAATCAGCCTTTAAGATATTTTAATTAATAACAAAATTCTCTTTCTCTCTCTCTCTCTCTCTCTCTCTCTCTCTCTCTCTCTCTCTCTCTCTCTCTCTCTCTCTCTCTCTCTCTCTCTCTCTCTCTCTCTCTCTCTCTCTCTCTCTCTCTCTCTCTCTCTCTCTCTCTCTCTCTCTCTCTCTGTATATAATTTTAAAAAATATATATGTATTTTTTTTAATTTAATAATTTCAAACAACGGCAATTAGTAGCATGATCGCCTGACACTTTAATAAAGAAACCTATAATAATTTAAATAATTAACTGATTTCAAAATAAAGCAAAAGATAAGTAATAGATTATAATGTAATTTTTAATTTACAGGTGAAATTAAACCTAACCTAACCTAACTTTACCTAACGTAAACCAACAGATAAGTAATAGATTATAATGCAATTTTTAATTTACAGGCGAAACAAAAATAATTTAAATATTGCTAAATAGAAATTAAAATACTGTTAAAGTTATAGCCTAATATTAAAGTTTTAATCCACTTACAAATAGGATACAAGTTAATAGCATGAACATTAATTCTTATCAGATGTCATCTAATCAGCTGATATACATGTTGTACAGTAAATTATATTTGGAGTTGGAGAATAGTCACGAAGATTTGAAATGAAGTTATGTGTTTTTCTTATGTTAGCAATCGACATTTGCTATAGTCGTGCTCCAGTGGACGATACCCCACTATTACAATTCATAGATGTTAAAATTAGTGAACAGGTCTATGACCCTACTGAAGGTCAAGGAGATGCTTTGGCTAAGAATTTACGTACCTATAACAAAAGACTTGCAGAGGTAATAGACATGATAGATCAAGATGTCTACGATGCTTTCGTAAAATCGAAATCGCTGTTGAAAATCGGTGGACCTCAGTTTCTACTAAGTCATTTTGACAAAGGTCTTTCAAAATATATTTACAACTGGACTGAAACACAAGTTCAAGATTTAAGTAAAGGACTTAAAGAGACGAAAAAACTGTGGTCGAAAATAGTCGATATGCTACCAGAGGCTGAAAAGAAATTTGAGAAAATAATAACAGCTGAAAAGACAAATCAACGAAATGTTTTTGATAGGGAAAAAGAGAGAATAAAAGAATTTCATAAAGATTGGGATGCTTTTCAAGCGAGACGTAAAATAGAAAGAGAAGAAGAGAAGAGATTAGGAATTGATATCAGTAACGTGTCGGAAAATTCGACGGATTCATCAGAATTTTATGACTCGAGTAAGACGCATTATGCAAGTTCGAATCTTCCCCCGGAGTTTGAAGCAAAGAGTACGCTGTCATCTCTGGAAGATGAATAATTTCTCTTTCAATGAATGTAAATATAAAATTACTATTTAAAAATGTAATTGTACATGTTTTGAAGTTTTATTAAATTATTTTGATTTAGCCTATATACTTTTTAATAATTAATAATCTTAACAATGCTTTTAGATGGATTTCAGTAAGATAATATGTTGTCAACGTTACGATTTCTCGTCGTCGTCATTACAGCATTTGAAACCAGAATATGCTGAAAATTGTAGCTCCCTGTTTTTACGGTGCCATGTCAACGCCGAAATCCTTTGTACCCTCACGGAAATTTTGTTCGGAATTATATAATTTTAATAATATGGTGTTTTACTTAATGTTTAGTAGAAAACGTGTTTGGTTGAACAGCATTATCGATTTCAAAACATAAGAAAGATAAAAGGGGGAAAAGCAAGAAAGGGAAATGTAAGTTTTAGTTAATATTAAACGTGATTTTATTTAAATGACTTTTGATCAATTATTAAATTCTATCCTTCTAATGGTTTATCTAATATATTGAACTTAAGAAAATGTTTGAAAAGGTTTACGAGAAGACAAATTTTGTAGACATAAATTAAAATACTATTACCTTGTAATCGGTAAATATACAAAAAACATTTGGAAATTTATGGAAAATATCTTGAAATCTCTGTTTCAGGTTTGGATTTTTTTTTAGTTTACCATAAAACATGCTTTTACCTTCAATAATGAAACTAAGTAGAAATTAATATAAAAATGAGAAAGATTTATCAAAATTTAAAAAAACATCTTTCGCTCTCTAATTGTGGTTGATTAAATGTGTAAAGTTTCGACACATTATCCATTTTGTAGAAACTAAATAGAAATAAATTAAAATAAGGCTGCTTTGCAATATATTAAAAAAACATCATTCGGCCTTCCTACTTCCTTAGGTTTGTTTCAACTCTATCGACTTTGTAAATATCAATTTTAAAATGAGCCAGCTTTAGAAAAATATTAAAAAAAAAAAAAACATCTGGATTTTTGAATGTGTTCGTTTCGATGTGTACAGTTTTGACTCATTATTCACTTCGTATAAACTAAATAGAAATAAATTTAAAAATGAGATAGCTTTAGTTAAATATTAAAAAAAACCTCTTTCCGTGTTTATTATACTGTTTTTGATCAATAAAGTTTTAATTAAATAATTTGAAAATTTATAGAAAACAATTTGAAATACCTGTTATACGGTATGGATTTTTTAGGTTAGCTTTTACCTTCATTAGAGAAACCAAATAGAAATTAATATAAAACGAGACAGCTTTAGCAAAGAATAAAAAAAAAAAATTTCTGTTTCTAATTGGGTCCTCAAAAACTTCAAACGGTTCGACTCTTTGTCCTATTTGAAGAAACCAAATAGAAATAAATTTTAAAACGTTCCTGTTTTTTAATACCCGTGCAGACAAATATTATTATAACGTTGGAACAATTGATCCGATTTGAATAAGAAAAAGGGCTACAATCCGACCCGATATTGTACCTACACATTAAGAAAAACCATATCAAAATCACTTGGTTGGTTCTAGAATTTTAATCTTACAAACAGACAGACAGAGATGTGTTTTATATAGAAAATACGCCATTCTTCGCCTAGTTTTAAGGGTACGCAGTAACATCACTAAAATGAGTCATGGAGATGTCTGCAATGTTACGAACTTTTGCAATAGAAATTTAAATTAATATTTACAGCCGTTAATTTGTATATAAACTATTCATACAAAACACAAATTTTAAATTATCGATATTATATAATTATATTTATAAAGGTGTAACGCATTCCGCAGAACAGTCAACCGTATTGGTAGAGGTTGGATTCCGGCTGAGTGTAATTGAATTTTCGGTTGCGCTTCGAGAGTCATCAATCGTTTGCAACTTCGGCAATCGGGATGGCAGTGAATCGGCAGCTGACAGGAAGCCTGTGAGATACGTAGAGAGTATAAGTCCTGTGTGGTGTGCTGACAGCTTAACGATCTCAAATCGAGTCTTCCAAATTTATTTAGTTTACTTTCATAGTAGATTTTTTAAAATTATTATGTTGGGCTTAGTTTCGAGTAATGGTTTTCCGCTGGAAGTCCGGTTGAATACGACCCATAGCTGTAATTAAAATATATAATTAATCGGGTGAGTTGAAAATGGGCCTAAGTCTTACTGTTTATGGTAAAGTTGTACGTAATTACTCCCATAATTAAATGTAAGTCTTCCTTTTAGTTTATCATAACTAACTCATTTAGAACTGATACGTGGATTGGTGGTTGGTCGGAGGGAAATAGGGAACATTACGTTGGGTGGGCTATTCCTGGTATCGGTAATTTTAACCCAAAGCAACCAGAACACTTTGCAAAAAATAAAATACACTTTATTTTCATCTGAAATGGCCTTTCTGTTGCCTGCGCATTTTAAATTGTTTCCCCCCTAAATTTTACGTTCCTAATATTAAAAGTAATGTTGAATGAAGTAGGATTTTAAATGTTTTTTATTAATTTTCTATACACTGTAACATGGAGGGTCACGTCATTTTTCTGTTTCATTTCTGTGGTAAGTTGTTGACCAACCCTTAATACGAATATAATTCATCACCTATTTCCTATACTTGTCCATAATTTTCATAGATTTTTCTTTTATGATATTAATTTATGTTGAATTGTGCAAATCGTTATTCAGCATCAAATCATCCCAAAATATTATAGTTATAACAAAATTAAAATTTGGAACATTAAATTTCAAATTTTCACTTGAGTATTGTAATAATAGAATTCACGATAAAAACGAATGGCATAAATGGTAAAAACCATAAACGCTTGATAATAATTTACTCAATTATTTAGGTTTAGGTAAAGTTCAGAAACAATTTGTTCTCCAATCAGGATATTTGATTAAATTCCGTCACCACCATATAGCTCTCGAATTGTTAAGATTAGGATAATATGTTATCAAATAGAAACAATTATGTAATGAAATTTAAATTAATTGTTTATAATAGAGATGCTAAAGGAAATGTTATAAAATAATAAAATAATCTATTTGTTTAAATTTATGAAATATTCCTTATTTATATAATTGTGTTTTACCTGTTCATGTACACATGTATATAATAATAAATATTATTTACTTATATATTTATAAATTATAAATAAAATTCCTGAACCAACGTGATATAATTTTTCCAGTCGTTATTAGAACATCTAAATTTGGTCATATTTTTCGTCACTACCAATTTTATTTTAAACATAGTGATTCAATATGGAATTATATTTTTGTGCTAAAATAAATGCAATTAAAAGTTGTAACATTAATTAAAAACAAGTGACAGTGTAAAATGTGACTACAAAATCTTATGTGATATGCAGTTAATAAGTGTTATTGTGATATTGACGTTTTTAAATTTCTGCAGAGCTAGTAACAATACTGTATCAATGAAAGATATTGATAAACAAATAGTAAATGCACTACTAAATCCAGAACAAAGACCGTATTTTAAAATTAAATTATTAGAAGACACTTTTAAATATTTTTGTAGGTTAGATGATATAAAGGAACTCTTTAGTTTGGATTATTTTAGCGCAGTAAAAAAAATTAATGAAACAGGATTATTGGAAGAACCAGAGTTTGTAAATACGATTTACGATAAAGAACTGTTAAAAATCATTTACAGTTGGAACCAAGATGATTTGGACGAGTTGGAGAATAATATCAGAAGCACTAGATATACTTGGAGTCAAATACAAACTCAATTGGATTTAAAAGTAAACTCAACATGGATTGCTCCAACTGTTACAGCATTAAACATAACAATAAGTGTAACTAAAAGAAAAAGGACACCTGTTAAAAAGAAAACCAGAAGACTTAGGAAAATCGAACGGTTGAAAAAAAATAAAGAGAAAAGAAAGAATAGTAATTTGCCAAGTCAATTGGATTTAAATGTAAACTCAACAAGGATTAATTCAAATATTACAGCGTTAAACACAACAATAAGGGTACCTAAAAGAAAAGGAACACCTGTTAAAAAGAAATCTAAGAGACTTAGGAAAATTGAACGGTTGAAAAAGAAAAAAGGAAAACGAAAGTATAGTAATTTGCCAAGAAATATTTAAACTATCTTTGATTTTGTTAATTACAGGTGATTTTTTTAAAAATTTTAATTTAATATAGAATGAAATAAATCTTTAAACAGTAATATATACGTTTTGAAATTAAGTGCTTAAGGTAAATCAAAGTTAATAGGGTTTTAACAGCAACCTTTTAGAGTTAAATTGGTATTTGAAGATTTGCCCATGTGCACGTCAAAAGGAGGTGTATTGTACTCTACTTAGACCTAGCCAGGTTGACCCGCTCCCGTACCTTTGACTAATTCCAGAGTTTATTTTACACCTATAATTTAGTGACACGAGGCCGTGTTTTGGAGAATCTCTTATCTGGGAGCATAATCGACAGTTTTGTTCTCCGAGGAAGAGATCCACTTTTATAAGTTATTCTCTGAAATGGCCATGCACGGCGATGAAGGTCTTTGAGATCTTCTAGTTTTAATGTTGATCAGGGACTCTGTTAGGGCTCTGCACAATCCCTTGAAAAGGTGTATGGTGAGTTGTGATGACATTTCTAATGTTGTTCTTTCCTGGCCCATTGGTTGACTCAATAACTCTTTATTTGTATGTAGTAGAAAAACCAGTTGAACATCAATCACTCTAAATGATTTTAAAGGAAGACACACTATTCTTATTTATGTAATTCAAGGAGTAATACAAGCATTTTAGGGGGAAAGTTACTATTAAAAGCTGATTTGTTTAGCTAAAAAACATGTTAAAACTATTGTATTAAAGAATATTTAGGAAAAGAAGTTAGAATAGTTTTTAATCAGGATATTACCTCATTTAGAATTTTCGTTGAAATATCATTCGTAACAGTTGTAATCAGGGGAATTTAACACATTAGATATACAACACTATTAAAACTTTATATTGCTTTACTAATAACACGAGTGTACTACTTTTTGCACATAATTTATGACTGTATAACAGATAAGTAGTTTTTTTAACAATTGTATATGTTTTGCATTTTTGTGTTAAACTTATCTTACGATGACATTTGTGATGTCGAAACAGCTCTTTTGAAAATTTGTTTCAACAATATTGTGTAGACGTTTAACAAGAATCTAAAACAATAAATAACGAAAAAGTAAGGTTCACAAGGTTAACTTTAATTAAGTTATAGAATAATCAGGCTACGATTGACATAAAGTAGAACACAAAAGAGAAGAATGAAGTTTGAGGAAATAAAAAAAGTTTGATCAGAACAAGTATTCAAAAAAAAATAAGGAAGTGACCTGTGAAGGGTGTGAACTTAAATAATTAAGATAGGGGAAGGGTTCTGAATCTTGTTGCTTTAATTTATAAAAGTAATTAATAAATCGATTCATTTATGAAAATAATAAGTTATTCAATTTTCAGCTTTTCTTTCACATTTCCCTTTCTTCTTGTCATACATATATGGGAGATCTGTGATTGGTTTAAATAGTAACCTGATTATAGGAAACGACGAATTATGTATTTGAATAAAGTTAACTTTCTGAAACATAATTAACAAATTAACAAATAACTTAACAAATTACTGAAAGTAATTTGACGCTATTTATGTCGGTCTTCAATTATCTAAAGCTTCTATGTTATTTCTAGAGATAACTTTTTTCTTTTTTGTCATATTTGTATTGTAGACTAGGTATTGCATATTATTAAACAAGTTTGTTAACCAGTTGGTAGATTTCAAAAAAGTTGATAGACGTTAAATGTTAAAAAAAAATCAATACTTATTAACTGAAATAAATTTGAATGCTTAATTTACTAGAATAACATAATTGGAATACTTATATAGAAATAAAAGGTTAACATAAAATAATATAAATCTCTTATAATTTTATTATGAGAAACAGGTATTTACCATTTTACAACATATAGAAAAAAATTCAAAACAAAAACTTGTGGAAATTTATTTTAAAATATTTTTATACGAGCTTGTTATATATCTTTCAGATAGTGAAATCAAAAGGAAGCACTACTTAATTAATTTAAGAAATAATCATTTTGAAACCCCTTTATAATGTAAAATGTATTTCTGATTTTTATATTTGTTTAAACTAACAAAACATATGTTTAAGATATCGTGTACTATCCTAATGAAAATAGTACAAAAATGTGATCGTTAGAGAGAAAAAAGTTAAATAAAGTATGCTGCAATTACTAAACTAATTTCATTAACTTTTTGGTTAGAAAAATATTCGAAGATACTGAAAACGAAAAAAAAAAAAAAAAAATGGATGAACTTCTCACAATTTATCGAAAATTATCGCGAGATTTCAAAGCACATTTCATGAGTTAACAGCTAAGATATCTGTAACATCTATAATACTATACACTTTAATCTGTAATCGCATAATAAAAATTTTAGCTATCAAGGATCAAAATAAATCTGTTTATCAATATTAATTTCCATAACTAATTAAAACAAGTGAAATAAATGTTGAAATAGTTTCATACAATTATAATATTGTTTTAACAATATTTATTTTTATGCAAATTGTAAAGATAAATTAATAAATCAACATTTAAGTGTGTAACAATCTTTTGTTGGTTATTATTATAAAATAGTGTAAAATGAAGTGTATAGTACGTTTAAACACGGAAAGAAAGTAGGAATACTATGTGTAATTATAAATAATTAGTAAATAATGTACAAGATATTTCTCACATATTTTGCTCTTCTTATTTTATCAGGAATAGCGACAGATGATTATGACAATCCATACGTTATTGTCCCTACTTCCAGTCCTACCACTGAAAATGTTCCTGATGTCCCAGATCCCAATATAAACTTTACCACATTAGACTTGCAGATAATGAAAGGTTTGCAGGGCCCCTTTAGAGGAAACGGTAGCAACGTAATTGAAGCTACTAAACTTTACTACACTGAGCTTGAGTTTTTAGCGATTACAATGGAGCATTCGAAAAATGCAGGATTTGCCTTGTTAGAAATACTCGACTTAAGGGAAGGACCAAAATTTATAAAAGCAAATATTAATAAAGAACTTTTAAGAAATAAATATAATTGGGATAGAAATAAATTTAATGAACTTATGAACAATATAAATGGAACAAGATGGTTGATGGATAGGTTAAATATTGCAAAGAATGCAACTAGTGTTGAGATTCCAGAAGATGAAGTTAGTAGTATTGATATTGAACCTACAGGGGGTTATTATTAATATATAAATACATAAAGAATTCATATTGAAAAGTGGCTTAAAATTATAATTATATTAATTTTGTAAAAATAAAATTTATTGTTTTTTTATACATATTTTAATCCAAATTTGTATTATGTGATTACCAAACGTTATAATTATATTTTTTATTTATTTTTTTTTTGTAAATAAAAGGCGAAAAGCCTCTAGGTCATAATTGTTTTAAGTAAAAAAAAGTACAAATTTGAGTATAAAATAAAGATATCTCTCGAATACTCTAGTAGCAACACGATCTGAAGAGAACAAGATTTTTTCAAGAGAGACCTGTGGAAAAATAAAATAATAGGATTTAATCCAAGACAAGATGAAGAATGTGTAGTTCCAACTAGAGCACTCATGACTGCTACACCAGTACCCACTATAAGTGAACTCTTGATGAGTTTTATAATTGTAGAGACACGTTTCAAAATGGCGGTCTTTTAATAAAACGTACAGAATCTAACTTGCTGCCCTTTTAACAGTTAATATAACTATGTATGTTTTTTGTTTTACGTTAAAAGATAACTGAAATATCGAAAAAAACTTGATAATTGTATAGAAAGACATTGCTTATAAAATTATGTAGTCGCCATGAAAAATAATTTAATTATGTTAACTAATTTCCTGGATAAAAAAAAAAAAACCATAAAAAGAACATGTACTTTAGGAATATGTTTAAGATAAAGCATTAATCTTTAGGCAATTTAGTGATTTTTTTTGAAGGATTTTAAAGAGTAACATTGAGTGATACATCAATATGAAGGAAAACAAACCGAGGAAGATGGAGTTACCCATATTGTCCCTATCTACAATCCAAGGCAGTTAAATTAGATAATAATTAGCAGCTTAGCGTTTTCCAGCAAAGCCCCGGTCTACAGTGTATTTCTAATTTCTTTAGAGTGCATAGATGCTTGGTGAACACCCATAGTCTAACAAGATGAATGCACAGGTTGCTGTTTGGCGTATAGAGGTGCTTGGTTAAGATCCACATTTTAAGATCAAACCACGTGTTGCTGTTTGGCGAGCAGAAGCGGTTGGTGAAGATCCACGGTTTAATAAGATGTCAAATTACATGTTACTTTTTGGCTTAGAGAGGTGCTTGGTGAAGATCCACATTTTAATAAGATCAAGGTACAAGCTGCTTTTAGGCGTATAGAGGTGCTTGATGAAGATTAACAGCCTATAAGATGGAAAGTACAAAGCACATTGTGCTACTCGGGTGAGGTGCTTGGTGACGATCCTGAGTGTAAAAAGATCAAAGCACATGAACTCATTTCTGCCCAATATATATCCCGGTAAAATATAAATTAAATAAATGAACGATACTAATTACAGATTGGTAATGGTTTGAGCGATTAATCAAGAGATCAGTGGTATGAATCTCACCGAGGTTTATAGGATTTTTCCAACTATTATAAATAATTTTATTCAAGTTTAATAAATTATTATTTTCATTTGTAATTGATGTGTCAATAATTAATAACTTATAGTAAATAACGTTATTTTATTTAGGGTATTTTATAAATCAAACATATATTATTCCGTTTTTTAATGTCTTGTATTGATCCGTCATCAATATTTTTGTTTTTGTTTTCCCATACGTGGGTTGGCATCAGTAGTATTAAAAAAACAAACAAACATAAAGCTAACCGTTTTATTCGGTCAGTTTTATCGTGACGTCCACAGTTGTAGGTGTACACTTTTTACTCAATAAAGTTAGCATTGTTATTAAATATATTTTTACTTTTTCATATATACGTGGGTTGAGCCCAAACATGTGGATCAGTTTAGGAAAAAAAAAATTGTATGTCAGCATACTTTGCAATATCTAAGCAAAATATTTTGAGGATATATTGTTTTTTGATAACTTAAAATTTGGGTTGTAGGTGCAATTAAGAAAAAATACAATTTTTTAATAATCCGCTCTAATGCTTTTGATCGAATTCGAATTACTTTGGGAACTCGTTGTGAACCATGTTTAGACCGTATTTAAATACATACATATTTTTCTAAAGACGTCGTCCATGGTTGTTTTATATTAAATATTGGGGATGAGCAGGTAAAACATTTTTTGCTTAATTTTACACAGTTTATTTTAAATAGGATTTATTGTTTTGTTGGTGCGTGTTCTTTTTTGTATATTTAGGATTGTTTGAAATATTACTGAAAATGTTAAAATGTTAAACTTATATAGACTAAGAAAACAAAAAGACAGACATACTGATTTTACAACAGTTTATGTTTTAATCATAATTGAATTTCATATTCAGATAAACAAATAAAATTACCATTTTAGGACCAAAAATAATAACATTTTTGAAATAATTCTTCATTGAAATATTTAAAGACATTTTTACAAACTTTTGCTTTTTCTGCTTGGATTCTAGATATTTTGTGTGAATTTACTATCTAGCTTCTCCATCTCCGTCATATTTCAATCTGTTGTCGCGTTTCTAACAGTTCCCACCTTTAGACAAATATTTCTTTTCAGTCATAAAAGACGAAGTTTGGAAGGAGACAATATAGATATGTACCTGAAGATGGAATGTACTCGAAACGAGTCAAGTTACATTATCACTACGAAGCTGGGAAAGGCTTAAAAAAGACATCAATCTTTATATTATATATTTTATATTAGATGTCTAGCTTTCGTTATATTAAGTGAAGAATAAGTTTAAAAAATAAATAATTGGATAAAAAATAAACGATTTATAATTAAAATAAATTATAAGACCATTTAAAAAATGACGGAAGATAAAAAAACGGTAACAAGAAATAATAAAATAATTTAAATGAAGGAACCAGTAATATATGACGTAATAATAAAAGATGGATAGAAATAATTAGGCTATTTTAATCCTGATTATTTTGTTCTTATATAACAGGGTGTAAAATCTTTAAAATTTTAGTTTTTAATCACAGTTAGAAGTTTTGTAGCGTCGTATACTTTGTGTACTAAAATCCATTATGAGTCTGAAAATTATTTTAATGGTAGTTTTTATACCAGTCTGCTTTACCGACACCTGCAATCATAACCACGATCACAACCACGATCACAACGACGATTGTAGTCGCGGTTATTACCATGACGATACTCACAATCATACCAGTACTCACGTTCCTACTATAAATTTCACGGCTGTGGATATGGAAATATTTCAAGGATTAGAACATCCAGTACCAAATAACGACTCAAATATAATATCACTTACTCAGTATTATTATACGGAAATTGATGATCTTGCTGATGTGATAGAAGAAGACAAACCTAAAGGATTAGACTTTTGTAAAACTCTTGATTTGACTGAGCCTAAATTTATAAATGTGAAACTTCATGTGAGATTGTTACAAGAAAATTATGGTTGGGATGCAAATGATTTTGATCAACTGAGTAACAATATTAGAGGAACGATGAAGGGGTGGGAAAGAATACAAGATGTGATAAATGAAAAAAAGCATTGAAAATACAAATACACGTAATAGGAATTAAAATATTTATTATGTCAGACAAAATATATTTTTGTTTTGTTTTAATAAATGTAAATTTAATTTCTAATACAATAAAATAATTTTAGTAACTAGTAAATTTATTTAAAAATTAGAAAATATTTTTAAATAGTACCTTAACGTTATAAATACATTTTTTTCTACATTCAAGTTTATTGTGTGAAAATTTTACTAGTTACTGGAATTTCAAGCTTCTAAAAATAACACATAAACAATGAATAACACATTTAGTCTAATAAGTAACAGTGAACACATTTGTGTTCAAATTTAATTAACTTTTAAAAATTAATCAACAGACCTTATAACTAAACATAACTGAAAAAATATATCTCTATCTTACCTTTAAATTAATTTAATTGATATCACCAAAATAAATAAACTTTTTAAATATGTTGATAGTCTAATGTATTATTATTGAATAAAGTATAAGTATAAAGTATAGTCCCTTTACATTATTGAAAACCTTGTTCATGATTGAAAAATGTGTAGTCTCCACATAGAAAAAATGTATAGGTTTGCCTACAATTTATGACAAACACAGAAACTGCCACGAAACACTTAATCATAACGAACTACTGTAAAATAATTAAAATAATCCACAACAATATATAAATTAGAGCATTAATTTAATACTGTAAAAGGATCATTTATTATAATTGTTTTTACATTATTCCTATTTTATTGAAATCACATTAAATGTTATACATTGTATAGACTTCATTGAGAATTGTTAGTACCAATTTTCACAAAAAGAGCTCGCTTTTGTTTATAGAGTGTTGTGTCACCAGATTCCTTCTGTTCCTTTCGGTTGCAAAGTACAATAAGTGAAATAAATTAATAACAAATTTTGAATGTCAGACTCGATTTGAAGATTCTATTTTTTGAATTATTTTAAGATTTTATTTTTCACTGCGATTGTCGCATTATTTATGTGGATTATTAAGTCTCATTTTTTGAAGTACTGAGATTGTTCTCAAACTTTCGTGAAAACATTTTGATTGGTTTTCAACTTTTTGATCCCCTAGTATTTTAGTGTCTAGTATACCGAATGAATACAAATTATTAGGATCTGTGTCCGATGGAATGTCTAAATGTAAAAGTAAAAAGCGAAAATACGATGAGGATGAAAATTGATGATCAGTATCATATCTGAAAACCAGATAGTCCGAAAGACTCAAAATTTGCGAGTTTGATGTAGAGTGAGTTGACGGTAGTTGTTGAAAATAGGGAATGTTTCAATATATACAAAATTAAAATTAAGATATGAATTTTATGAATGTCATAATATTTAAACATTTCTTAAGGACGAGTTCAGATTTATAATGGTTTATATTTACTAAATACAATGTACACATGTAACAACTAAAGATGGTGGCTTAGTCATTGAAATATAGTTGTAAATCAAGTATTTATTGTGGAAAATTGTGTGTACTTTCTTTTGATGATTGAACTTTCCACAAGTGTTGCTCAAATGGCTAACAGTAGTAATACACGAAAAGTAACAGGGGCCAAAGCTAGGCTTGAACTGTAAATACAACCAAGTCTAAATATAAACACGAAGAAGAAAAACTACAAGTCAACTTATTTATAACACTTGGTAAACAGCAGTTGAGATTATACATTGGTCAAATAAGCAAACAGGGGTTGTATGACAACAGGACAACGGCAATAGGTTACCAAACTGTGATAACTCTTATTTTCGCATTGTTCTTGTTCTATATTTACCACTTAAAATGCAATTTTTGTATTTTAAGTATAGCTGAACATTTTCCAGTTAATACACAGCAAGCCTTGACTACAAGGTCACACTCTAACATTTGACAAAGTGAACAAACCGTTGGGTAATTATGCTACTCCGTTTATTTTAAACCTCTTTGTTACTAAATCAGTATATAATCTCGGTTGAAATGGATGTTTACAATTTTTTGTGTTTTCACATTTGCATGTAGTCTTATTTATTTTAATCACTCGGGTTTAGTTTTATGCTTTTATTCCTTCCTTAGGTTAATAATTTTAGTTTATTTCTAACATAGTTCTAGGATGGTTATATTGGGTATTTTATTGTTTGTCATATTTTAGGATTTTCAATTGATAACAAGAGTTGATCAATATTTTTGAAGCGTGTATTCTTTGTTATATACAAACATGTCCGAATAAAATATAACAATAGTATGTACAATTCGTTATCCAATAACTTTAAAACCAAAACAGTCAGTTATATTGGGATTTACAATGAGCTAAAACAAATTAAAATACGAACTAAAAAAAAATGTTCAAATTTTTTTAATAATTCGGAATAAAAATTATTCAACAATATTAATTTATAACTTTATTAAATACTAGATACCTTGACATACAGTTTAATAAGGCGGCTCAGTAGATCTTGTGGTAAACCCATCAAGTCTAAAAATATAATAGTCCAAATCTTCCCATACCTCTTCGAGATCTTTCAGCAAAGTCCGGAATCGTTCTTTGTCCAATTCGTTCCAACTGAAAACTACAGCTATTTTATTGAAATCCACTTTCATTTTTAAAAAATGTGGGCCGCCAAAATCTTTTATTTCCCTCAGTAATTTTTCAGTCTCGTGAGGTTTGTATTCATGTTTTATCATTTTGGCGATACTTTTAAGATACTGAAGATATAAAAGAGTATTGTTTAATAATTTCTCTCCTTTACCCGTTACCGGTTCCATGATGCCTTTAATAATTCTTTTGTCCAGTTCTACTAAAGATAAGTTATTCTCAAATAATTTATCGTCTGTGTTAAACACTTCTGTTAAGAGAAATGCGGTTAGGAATATAAGCGACTTCATTGTTGCCGCACAGTGAAAGATTAAGTTACCGTAATACAAACGTTACATTTTTTGAAGTTCATTCAAACATTTCTGTTTAACGTACACACATTTATAATTCATGAAATTAAATGTGTGATTCTTATCAGTCAACTTGGTATCAACTGATACGCTGACATGATAGGAAACGTATTTTGCTATGATTTGTGTCTTTTTGTTTGCCAATCCCGTTTTTTTGATAATATGCAGAACAATCTGAAAAAAATATAAAAAAACTCTTATTGGTGTTTTATTCTAGATAAGGAGGACCAATCGGAAAACGGTTTCAAATGGCCGTCATTAATATTTAGGAACAATGTTTTCAATCATTCAGTGTATTGTAAAACTCTACTTACATGGTAAATATGACCAGAATATCGATCACTTATAAGCTTACAACATCCCAATAGAAATTAAAGGGAAGTAACCATTGGCCAAAGTCAGTTTCATCGGTAGAGACTTGAGTGTTATTTCGGTGAAAATTTATAGTTTTTTATATTTTCGGTAAATATTTAGCTTATATTTAAGGAAGGAAGCATTAACTCATCAATTTAAAGTTTGAAAGTAATAAAAATATATAAGGTAAGTTATTATGGGCGTGTAATATTTCTGAAATGTATTGAGGGATTTAAAATAAAGAAAAAGTTGTGGTAAAGATGGCAATTGGTTCATTTTAAATCTGTTGGTATCTGTGTGTGTAAGAGTATTTGTGATGAGAGTCCAAATCTATCCCAATTATGTATGTAACCTTTTATCTGTATATGAAAATCAAGAATTTTATTTTTACAATAAATTTCAAAATAGTAGCTATTCAAAATTGGAAATATTGAAAACTATTAACTTTAACCATTAAAAGGAAGTTGTAGTCAATTATCAAGAAGTTATTTACTTATATTTCATAGATATCACGGTTAAAAAATTGAAGAAATCAATTTTTTTAAACCAAAAATTCTAAACGTAAATCAAACCGCTGTTCTATTATTGATATATTATCTTGATGATAAGCAGAGATGTAAACGGTAACTACAGGTAGGATAAGTACAGAGAGGTAAGGAGAATAATGGGGTGGGGGAATGCGGCCATGACCCCTGGCTTGCTCTTTTGTTTCTCATAAATATAGAACTATTATTGCTGGTTTTCCGTCTCTTTTTAAAATCTTATAATCAAAATCGATCAAACTTTGTACGTGAAAATATTTCAGAATTTTTGTTTTGTTCTGGGAAACTCAAATATGGGAGAACATCCAATTAGGACTTAAGTACGAAATTTTGCTCAAATGTAAACAGTAGTATTTATGAACAAATATTTGTAGCCTGTCGTCACCTCTTCTAAAATTGGTCTTTAGAAGTCTACTATACAGAGTACGGACATGGTTCCGAGGGGTCAACACTGGATTCTTTTCATGTAATATTAGTTTAGATATCTCTCCTTCATATTTCCTAACAGCTCTTGTTATCTTCCGTCTTTTGACGATTGAGGGTTAGACATCTTTTATTGTATCTTCTTCTTTTATAAGGCAATAATAAAAGAGATATTTTTACTTTTAAACAACAAGGAGAAAACTAAAATAGACGTCTGGCCCCATCTTATATTTCGGTGCATCGCGTTGTCGCAAATATCTGAAAATTAGATTCAAAGATGTGTTAAACAATTCAGTGTAAATCGATAGTTTATGATTAAATTCAACGCACTAAACCACAAATGAAAACGATTGCTCATTATTAAAGAGGAAAATATACAAATTAATTCTAACGCCAGTCTATTTATTATGAAATGTTTCAATGATAAGAAAAATGAAATTTGTTTTTCTTTTGTGGTTTAACTCACATATGTCATAAACTTCCAATTTCATTGAAAATTTGATCGATATCGTTCGAGTTGATTTTGTGATATTCAACCTTTCTAAGATGGGATTTATCTTATCCATAATATTGAGAATATTCAATTGAATTTTTGTTATTTATTGTTTACGTTTTTGTTAGATGTGTAATGAAGCTTCTGCAATGCTGGTGCACAGAACATTTGCATTATGACACAAACAATAACATTGCCATCTTTGAGATCATTTGATTATTGAACAATAAATATGATCGAAAACTGTTTCATTCAACATATTCCCTCAAAAGAGTTAATAACAAAATTCTAGGTGGACAAAATGTAGAAAGTTTGATCCAATATTAAAATAAATTTACGTTAGGAGAAGTTAAGTTTAAGTCAAGTTAGGTTAGGTTTGTGGGTAACTTTTTTCTTTACAGTTCGGACTGTAAAATATAGACTGTCGAGTTAAAATAAGGTAAAGTTAGGTTATGTCAGGTTAGTTCGGTTATGCTGTTATGTCAGTCAGATTAGGGTTATAAATTAAAGGAAACTGCTTAGCTTAGTTATTTATGCATGGTTTAATATACCGTTAAATATTACCCAGGGTCTAGCTCAGTAAATGGCGTTGAATTTTTCTATGTTGAAACCTATTCCTCAGTCATCAATAATCTAACTGACAATAAATAAAATATTTTTGGCAAAAACATTAAATTATGTTTCCTAAGTTCACTTCTAAATTATATTAGTTCGAGCGTATTATCCTTGAGTTTTCCGCAAGTAATTTCGGTGACTTTAACCACTCGTTGACCGAAAACAACTTTTTCCGAGTGCTATTTGGGTTACAATCTACATTGAACAATTTGATCAGTTTACCTGTCACATGGGTGAAAAGAACAATTAACAAATACATAAAAAAGATCGATTGACAAAATTTATTTTAAACTATTTTACAATGATTATTTCAACACAAGATACTTTGACCAAAGTTTAATCAGTTTCAGGAGTCGTAGCTATTGTAGACGGATACGCATCAACTTTAGAAAGATGATGATCTAAACTGATCCACATCTGTTTGACAGCTTCTAGTAAAGCCTTAAAGCGTGATTTATCCTCTCTATCCCACTTATAAACTTCATTTAGTTTATTCACATCTACTTTCATTTTTGTAAATTGTGGACCGCCAGCAGCTTTTAATTCCCTGATTAATTTTATATTCCTATCAGGCTTATATTCCAGTTCTAACATTCTTGCAACACTTTCAAGAGCATCGTGATATTCAAAAGCAATTTTTAATAATTCGTCCGCTTCGCTCGCTTCCGGTTCCAAGATACCTTTAATAATCCTTTTGTCCAGTTCTGTTAAGGAGACTTTATTTTCAAACAAATAATCGTTTGCAAACACTTGTGTCAACAGAAATGTGGCAAGAAATATGATGGAAAACACTTGTGTCAACTGAAATGTGGTAAGGAACATGATCAACTTCATGGATGGAGCACAGTGGATGAAGTAAGGCTGCAAAGGCGATACATTAAAAACTATTGAAACAATTCTATTACATATATACACACAAATCTAGATTTTATAAATGAAATGTAATACTGTTATCAGTTAGATACTCTATATCAGCTGACGCTCAGACGAGATAGCAAGCATTGAACTTTGTTGTTTTTTATATTATTTGAATCTCTTTTCTAACTTCGTAATATAATGCGGTAAATTCGCGTATGTAGGTCCTCGGGATTATTGAAGGGATTTTAAAACATTCGCTATTTTAGACTTTGGAGATTGTTTTTCATTCGTATTTAAAGAATAGTAAAACTATTCTATACAATAACAAAAACCAAAAAAAAACGATAATGGAATTTATACACAACTAAAAGGTTTCAAATTCTGTACACTTAAATAGATTTCAAATAGATCTCCAAATAGATTACTAATAATTCAGAACATAACACTCCATTTACTTCAGAACTTTAAACATTTTTACATTTAAATACAATTAAGAAAATTCTTCCATTCTTAAAAATAAATATTGACCCTGATTTTGAGATGTTTTAAAATTAAAATAAATGTTGAACACAATTTCCCAAATATAAATCGTTTATTAAATTAAACGCGTTTCAATGATAACATCGCCATTGATATTCAGCGATGTATAAGTTACAATAATCAAACTATAACTAATCTAGTACTGTGTCACGTCCCATATTTATACTGAATACGGTAGCGCTTACATAGATTACTTAGAACGACGTACTGCATTTTTGTTAAAGGCATTACTATTTAGAAAGTTGTCAAATAGGTTTAGACCACGCCCCTTCTTCCACATAAAATGCAAATACTGGGCATGGTTCAGTATTAGGTATGTATCACTGAAGATGGCGACATTGTCATTGAAACGGGTTTGATTTGACAAACGTATATTTGTGACAAATTGTGTTCAGATTTTATTTTATATATTTCGTTTGTAGTTTAAAGTATTAAAAATAATTTTAGTTTTAAGTATTTAGAACCTACTTTGAAATTCGGCACATCACACTAAATTACTATTAAAGACGTGTTTACTATTAAAGGTGTAATATTTGTATTTTATAATATGTATGTATATTATTTGTAATCATGTTCTCAAAAACGGATCTAACGATTTTGATGAAATTACGTTTTTATATATATTTAACGTTACGAAATCCATTGGTGAAGGTTGCATTTGTGGGGAAATTTGTTTAAGGGCAATAATAGTACATAAAAAAAGAATAAGAAATTTGTACATTTAAAATACATAGCCACAGTTGATGGGAGATTTTCAGTGTTGGTACAATAATCATCTGAAATAATGTTGGTCTATATCTTTTAACAGATAAAACATTTTATATCTCTAAGAAAAGAAATGTAACAAATCGGAAATGAGTGTTTACAGAGATGAGAACAAAGGGAAAATTACAATTTTGATTATGATTTTGTTTTTTTTATGGAAGCGACAAATATGAGTGCATTTAAAAAAAAAGTCCTGTGGATCTATTTTGAAGAAACGCTCTTACGTGGTTATATGACTAAAAATTTGATGTAATTAAAAATGTATAGGTCGAAGACAAACATACCATATAAGGAATGATGTTTATTTATAAAAATATTTGTTTAATAATAAATCAATAATTTCTTATATTATTTTTATAATTTATTATGATATTTATCATCATTTGTGAATATAAAAATTAATATACTACTTTGGAAAGAATGTTAAAACAATACAACAATGAAATTGGGAAACATAGGACTACACAAACACTGTCAAACACCAATTTAAGCCAAGGATATACTGTAATTAACTGAGCAAAATGAGTGTATGGTAAATGGGTTTATTGAGATGACCAAACATTGTCTCTTCACTGAAGTATTTAGTGAGTGATATTGTTGTCACTTCTTGTGGAGAATTAACTGGACAAATTTATGCTTTACATAAGGAAGTGAAATTTTCAGTTTTTCAATTTAATTTTTATACTAGTTTGGCTGTTACAATTGTCAGTTAGGTTTATGATGGAGACATCATTAGTTTTCATTTTTTACTGGTTTATTATATTTATAAATTTCTCAAATAAATTTATAACTTTCGGACAAAATGGGTTTTACTTATTTCGATTTAAATGCATAAATCATGGGAATGTCAGAATCTATAATACTTTAGATGAAAAATCTATTATTATTGAAACGTTAAGAACAGAAAATTTCTATATCTTTACATTCTCTCTGAACTATTGATTTGTTATCCACACAGTACGAGACTTCTGCCTCATTAAGTACATTATTTCTAATTATATTTCTATTAAGTAATTCAGAAGATAAAAATAAAACAAACCATTACAAATTTTGTTAATCATTTTTAATATTAGTCTTTTTAGCATTTTGTTTTTTGTGAATATCATCAACAATTAACTGTAACTTTTTCCACAACCTTATTGTACCTTTAATGATACCTTTAAATTCATTGATTTCTTCATTGCGCCAGTCGTAAGCATTTTTAAACGCATCTATATCAAATGTCGTATTCACAAAGTGCGGTCCACCTGCTTCTTTCACTTCTAGATACATTTTCATCCCGATGTGTTGTTTTCTTTGTTTGTTCAGCAGAATATCGATATCATCAAGTCGATTAAAGTAGTTATAGGAGTGTTTAAAAAGATCGTCTCCATTATCTAGTTGAGGATTCACCATAAGTTTTATGATTTTAGAATCCAATTCAGACATCGGTATGGTATCATCGTAGATACTGACCATACAAACTTGAACAATCAATACAGTTAAAGTAAAAAGTAACAACATTCTTATGGAACGAACAAGTGATTTTAAAATACAATAAAGTATTGTACGTGGTAAAGAGAAGAGAGGAGGGGGTATTTGGAGAAGAGCACAATGCTCATTATATTACTTGTAAATATTTTAATGTAATTAATAAACTGATTATATGATTTGATTGATAAACAACTTTTTAATTCTTCATGACGCAGGAATATTGCATTAACTTTCTCAATCTCTCATCTATAAAACCAAATACTAACAACATCAAATATTTATCCGCTACCTTCTCAAAAATGTATTTTTCAACCTACTAATATTTTCCACGTGTATCTTTGTTTCTTAAAGTTATTATAGAAGTTTTCCATATCAAAATTCTGCTAAGTTTGTTTCCTTCCCTTGTGAATGAATGTAAATCGTATTCGATTGAAACGAGATTTTAACATTTTAGGTTTTCTTTAAAACTAATTATCCTTAAATAATGGATTTCTTTGGGTCATTTATTTTCACATTTTACCATAATTTGACTGGAATCGGTAGTCCCTACGTCGAAGAACTTGCGTCATTTATATTACTTTTCTTGATTTTCAGGAGAGAAATTAAAGTTTTAGCAGTTATTTCAAGGGCTAAGCTCTAACAAACTACTTGTTCGATTTTATATTTTAACCTTTGTTAATTAACGCCATATTTCATGCGTATAAATTATGAAGTGTTAATTTTTTTCGTCGAAAAACTGCGGTTGTGACTATAACATAACAGAACGTTTGTTATATATAATATTTTTGATTAATCTAATTTTAATTTTATTTATTTTTATTTTAATTCTCTTGAAAACTTTTGAAAAACTTATTATGATGGTTTAAGTAAATTAGTTCAACAAAACAAGTTTTTATCCTTTGACTAACTTCAGGATTTATTAGCAAAAAACAACTATTTATAACAACAGTATCAATTCATTGAAATATCTTAAGGCTACTTCATTCTCTCACACTTGCATTCTTTAAAAACTAATTTACTCTAATACACAATATTATTGATTACAAATTTAAAATCTACAATTTATTATTCAATTTACATAAAATATCAAAACTCTACAAAAATGTTCAACAGATCTTGTCCAAATTGTTCTTATTAACTTTATCAATTTTATAACAAAAACAAGACAAATTTCTTTAATTAACTGATATTTCCAAATTTACTTTAGTTTGCCGGCTAGCTCAATTACTTTACTTTTAAATTAATTATACAAAAAAAACTTGACTCTTATCTCGGGCATGGGAACTTTTAATGACTCAATTAAAGTGAAATACTAACTCTAATGATTATTTATTATGAAATTTTGTACTTATCAACAATTCTCCTCGTCCGCTATAATTTTGGCACTTTTACACAACACAAAACACTAACTATTCACAACAACACAACGGATCCTTAGCCTGTGAAGTCGGATGCTGCTAACACTGGTTCATTGACTGGTGGTGAATCTCTGGTGATACTCCGCTAACTCTATTTAGTCTCCTCACTCGTTCTCGATTACTATGGACTTCGACGCGATGATCTCTCCTCTTCTTTTATGAAATTTAAACTCTTTGACTCTATTTAATTTATGTATCTAACAAACTTCAAGATAAATTACTAAATTTTGTTGCGGCTCTGCCTTTAAATTAATCAATGACTTAGAATTAAACCTTCAGGTTAATTCTTAACACTTAACACCTCCTACTCTGATTCCTAACTGTAAGTTAAGACCTACACGCTCTTAACCCCAGTTCTAGACTGACTCTGATTCCTAACTGTAAGTTAAGACCTACACGCTCTTAACCCCAGTTCTAGACTGAACTCTCCTTACTCTGGATTTCACCTCTCCCGAAATTCAAGTGTAGCGTCCTCTTCGCTTATTGGTTAAATCTCATTTTTTTTTAAACTCAGGCCTCTCCGGATTGGACCTCTAACTTTCCAAAATCGTTGGTTTTTTATTACACGCGCTGGCTTCACCCTCGGAGATACCGTTAGGAATTCGCTTTCTCATTTTTTTACAACACGCAGCTGCGTTGAATAGCAAAACTCCGTTATGTTTTCTACTAAAGTTTTATTTGTCGGCGAACTTTCTTCTCTTAAGTAAAACAGAATGTCTTCTTTCCCTTGTCCTTGTCACGTTTGTCAATTTGTACAGTTATTTTCGAAACTTAACCTTGCAGCTGCTCTTTTGGTAATGTTGCTTGTCCACATGTGTTCTGTTTCAATTTACACATTTTACACAATTATTTATTAATGTTAACTTTAGATTGATTATTATTATTCTAATATTTGATATTAGGCCTAATTAATTGTTTATCCATTGTGATCGTTTGAGATCGTTATACTGTCCCCAGATAAAATTTGTCTTTGAAATGCTTGAAGATAAATTTTTTCTTACGCCCGTTTCTTTAACAATAGGTTGTAAAGAACCTTTTTCTTACAATGCCCTTTATGTTGCGGTTACCCACTGTTTTACAATAGACCTTTCTTCTATTGTTCCTCTTGTGGTCAACCCTAGTCCCTTTTATGGTTTTCCCTTTCACTCTTGCTCCTTTATTGTCTATGTTTTGTTTACTGCCTAAGTTTATTCTAATGTCCTTAATTATAATATTTCTTTAATAATCTACAATTAAATATTCCCCTAATTTTATTTTTATTAATGTGTCCTAACCTATATGTCGTATTTCCTAATTTATTTATTATTTTATAAGGTCCTTCATACAGCTCGCAAAACTTGTGATATCTTTTTATTATTAGTTTTGAAGGTATGCATGCTCTGACCAATACTTGCTCGCCTATTTTGTACTCGGTGGGTGGGTGCTGTTCATTAAATTTTCTTGCATAATTTTCTCTTTTGCTCTTTATACGTAAGTAAATTTCCGCGTCGCTGATGATTGGCTCCTTTTGGTCATCTGGTTTGATGAGATATCTGGCCCAACTACGTGTCGGTTTCCTTTTAAACTGCGCCTCTACGGGTGTGGTTTCAATGGTGTCATGATACGATTCATTGATGCATGATTCTACTACTTCTACGATCTTTCCCCAATCTTGATGCCTGTCCTTTAATAATATCCTGCAAAATTGTCCAATTTGTCTCATAATCCGCTCGGCCATGTTCCCTTGTGGATTCCTGATCGCTACTGTTCTTTTCTGTATCCCTAATTTTGTTAATCCTATTTCCCATTTCGGTGAAGTAAACTGTGTTCCGTTATCTGATAATATGTATTGAGGTACTTGTATTTCCTGTATATATTTTTCTATTTGTTTAAGTGTGGTGTTTGTAGTAGTGTTCCTGACTTTATACAATTTCGTATATTTTGTAAATGCGTCGATCATTACAAAGATGTATTTGCACCCTCCTGTTGACTTTGGTAACGGTCCGTAATAATCCACACAGATTAACTCTCCCACTCCTTTTGGTATGATCGGTATTAGCTCCCCATTTCGATGTTTCAGATCAAATTTACATTTCTGGCATTTCTGACATTTTATTAATTCTTCCCTTATATACCTAGCAATTTTGTTTCCCGTAAAATCTTCTTTAAATATTTTATAACATTTATTTATACCAATGTGTCCATACATTACGTGTATTTCATTTGCTAATATTTTGACATAATCCGGTGGTATCATTAATTTCCATATTTCCTTTTCTTTCCTAAATAACTTATTTTTACAGACCTGGTAATGTTCCTTAAATTTTTGATTATTATTATTTAAATTTTCAATTATATTTTTACAATTTTGATCCTTTCCTTGTATTACTTCAAAATTTGTTAATATTTTACCTATTTCTACACTAAACCCTTTTGCTAATAATAATATTTCGACCAGTCTTTCGTCACTTGTTTCTTTGACTTCGGCGTTATCCTCAGGATATCGACTCAAAGTGTCTGCTACTACGTTCTCCTTTCCTTTACAATGTTGAATTTGGATGTTGTACTCCTGTATTAATAAAATCCACCTGGTCATGCGTGCATTCAGTAATCTACAATTATTCATAAAAGTAATGGCTTTGTTGTCGGTTATTACTGTTAACTTTTTCCCTAAAACATAATTTCTAAATTTCCTTAAACATATTACGACGCTATATAACTCTTTTTCTGCTGTACTGTAGAATTTCTCGGCTCCTTTAAATGTACGACTGGTGTACCCTATTACACCGATCTCCTGGTTATCCCCAATTTGGTACAATTGTCCACCAGCTGCGATTTCCGAAGCATCTGTTTGCAAATAAAACATTTTATCCTTATCTGGGTGCCGTAATGTAACAACTTCTACAAATTCCCTTTTAACCCTATTGAAACTTTCTTCAACCTCTGTGGTCCATTTAAATTTTACCCCCTTTTTTAGTAGTTCTTGTAACGGTGCAGTAACTAAAGCGTAATTCTTCGAAAACTTATGATAAAAATTGGTAAGACCCAAAAATCCCTTCAGTTGCCTTGCTGTTTTTGGTCTTGGAAAATTCCTAATTGCAGCCATTTTGTTTTCTTGTGGTTTGATTCCCTCTGTCGTTAATAAAAAACCTAAGTATTCTATTTGTTGTCTGCAGAAGTTTGATTTATTAAGGTTAACGGTTAAATTTGCATTTTTAAATAATTCTAAAATTTGTTCTATTTGTATTAAATGTTCCTTCCAGCTCCCTGCTAAGCATAAACAATCATCGACGTATAATGTTAAAAATTTCTTCACCTGTTCATTTAATATGGAATTTAATCCCCTTGTGAGACTGGCTAAACTGGTGCTTAATCCAAAAGGTACTGTCTTGTATCGATAACAAAGGCCTTTATGTAGAAACGCGGTGTAGTCTCTGCTTTCTACATGAAGTGGTATCTGCCAAAAACTACTTGTTAAGTCAAAGCTACTCATCCAATTAATCTTTTGTTCTATTGTTAATAACTCTTGAATCGGTTGCGACCCCTCATAATCTGGAACTGTTCGCGCATTTATTATTCTAGCGTCCAGGCATATTCTGACACTTCCATCTTTTTTACACACTGGAACGATAGGATTAATATATGGGCTGTTGCATCTTTCAATAATTCCGTAATCTAGCATCTTTTTGATTTCCAGATCCACGCTTTCCCTATACTTCATTGCAATCGGCCAACTTCTCTGACAGTATGGACTTTTATCCGTTATTTTCAATTTATGCTGGTATGTACTAATTAACCCTGGTTTTTTACTAAATACCCCTTTATATTTTATTAAAATTTCACTTAATTGTTCTTTTTGAATTTCCGAAATGTGCCCTAATTCATTTATTTTTTGCATAATTTCTTTCTGATCAGTTTCGTAACTTTCTATTTCCATATGTTGTATTAATTTATGTTTATAATGTTCTTCCGGGTCCTCAAACATGATCTCCTTCCTTACTTCACAATTATCTTCATTATTTATACCTAATTCTAATTTATTGCTGATAAAATCTACGACAGCCTTATTTTTAACCAAAAAATCTAACCCTAAAATGCAGTTTCTTATTAAGTCCGGTACAATGATAAAATGAATATTCATTACAATATCTCCCACATTTGCTCCAATTATTATTTGTTTTTTAATATTCTTCGAGCGTAAGCCGGTTGCTCCAATTACCTTAACTCCTGCTACTGGTAATTCTTCGTATGGTCCCATTATTTCCTTATTCTCTAAATAAAACCGTTCCGACAAGGAATTGAATTCACACCCTGTATCCACTAAAGCCTGTACATTTATTCTATTAAAACCTATTGTTATTTCTGGACATTTTGTTAAATTTTTACATATTAAATCTGAGTTATCCTGTGCTTCTAAATAATCTTTTAAATCAGTAAATAAGGTGTTCATAACGCTATTGTTTTGTATTGCCCCTTGTCGGTTGCTTACGCCCTCGGCTAACCTTCACTTTTCCTTTCTATTAGGGGTTGGTTCTCTAACAAACCGCCTGTCCGGAACTCTCGGGTCATTGCTCGTTCCTTCATTGTTTCCCTGTCTTCTCCACTCAACTGGTTTATGACCTTGTTCTCGCCATGGAGTCATATGGTCACTCGGTCGTCTACCCCAATTATTCGGTTTGTTGTTATTTACTTGTTCCCTAAAATTTCCTCTATTGTTGTTTACCCTTTCCCTTTCATTGACTTCCTCTATCCTAGCATGTTCAAATTCCATGAGCAATTTTATAAATTCTGTTTTCTTTTTAATCCCCCTTGTAATTATTGCAATCAAGATATTTGGATGGAAATGTTTTCCTGCCTTATAAACTAATTGTTCCTCTGCTAACGGCGGACTTAACTCGGAACATTGTAGCATCAACATTTCTACATATGCAATTGCCTCGTCATTCATTCTGCCTCTAAATTTCCCAAACTCTAAATGGTCCCTAATTTTCGCCTGTATTATTTCATTGAAATACTTCTCCCTAAACAATTCCTCAAATTCCTTAAAATTTTTAACACTTCTCCTATGTAACTGCCACCATATATAAGCCTCGTCTTTTAAATATCGGTCAATCCAATGCATGCCGTTTCCAATTATCTGCTCGCTTATCTCTTCCATTACATTTAGAAATTGTATGGGAAACCTCTCTTTTCCCGAGAAACTAATATTTCTTACTTCTGGCTCGTGACAATATCCTTCCCCTAAATTTCTGACCGTTTTTAATCTCCTATCTAATTCGATTAATTTTTTAGCGACCTCTTCCGTCTTCTTCGCATTCTCCTCAATTTTCGCGATGTTATTTTCATTATTTTTCGTGCATATTTCCCCGATTTCTTCGTCTTTCGCCGCGAGTTCTTCCAACCGATTGTTGACGACTACGCCACGGTTTTCGAGTTCTTGCACGCGACCCTCCGTTTCCGCGCGATATCCCTTGACTCGATCGCCGAATTCTTCTTCCGTCTTCTTCAACCTCTCTTCGACGCTCGTACGAATTTCCGCGACTTGTGTTTCGACCATCTCTACTCGACTGTTGACTTCGTCAAAACGCTCATTTATCCTCCTGTTAAATCTTTCTTCTAATGCGGTTAGACTACCCTTAACTTCCCCAAATTTCTCTTCCATTGTTTTTTCAAATTTTTCAAAACCCTTCCGGTTCTCTTCCGCCAGCTTTTCCGCGTTTTTCTCGGCCTTTTCCGCGATTCTCCGGTTCTCCTCTGCCATCTTTTCCGCGTTTCTCCGGTTTTCTTCTGCCGTTTTTCTGTTTTCTTCCGCCATCCGCTCTAACATTTCCTGTATCATTGTCATACCCGCGTTTCCTGACTGTACTGCCGCCGATGTTGTTGGATTGTCTACTTCTGTCCCCGCCCGTGAATTTACGTTACTCTCTATCTCTGATTCCCCATTTTGATTAATTGACTCTAATTGTTCCCCTTCTTGACTAAAATTTAAACTCCCACTATTTAATCCCAATTGATTATATATTTCACTTTCATTTGCCATTTTAAGTTCTAATTCCCTCTTTTTACTTCTGGTTAACATAAACAATACTATTCTAACCTATTATCTACCACACAATATTTCCTGTAACAATGTTAATATTCTTATCCTCTAACAATTCTATAACTAGCAATTTAAATTTCACTTTAATGAGCCACGCGGTGGAGCGCCAAATATAACATAACAGAACGTTTGTTATATATAATATTTTTGATTAATCTAATTTTAATTTTATTTATTTTTATTTTAATTCTCTTGAAAACTTTTGAAAAACTTATTATGATGGTTTAAGTAAATTAGTTCAACAAAACAAGTTTTTATCCTTTGACTAACTTCAGGATTTATTAGCAAAAAACAACTATTTATAACAACAGTATCAATTCATTGAAATATCTTAAGGCTACTTCATTCTCTCACACTTGCATTCTTTAAAAACTAATTTACTCTAATACACAATATTATTGATTACAAATTTAAAATCTACAATTTATTATTCAATTTACATAAAATATCAAAACTCTACAAAAATGTTCAACAGATCTTGTCCAAATTGTTCTTATTAACTTTATCAATTTTATAACAAAAACAAGACAAATTTCTTTAATTAACTGATATTTCCAAATTTACTTTAGTTTGCCGGCTAGCTCAATTACTTTACTTTTAAATTAATTATACAAAAAAAACTTGACTCTTATCTCGGGCATGGGAACTTTTAATGACTCAATTAAAGTGAAATACTAACTCTAATGATTATTTATTATGAAATTTTGTACTTATCAACAATTCTCCTCGTCCGCTATAATTTTGGCACTTTTACACAACACAAAACACTAACTATTCACAACAACACAACGGATCCTTAGCCTGTGAAGTCGGATGCTGCTAACACTGGTTCATTGACTGGTGGTGAATCTCTGGTGATACTCCGCTAACTCTATTTAGTCTCCTCACTCGTTCTCGATTACTATGGACTTCGACGCGATGATCTCTCCTCTTCTTTTATGAAATTTAAACTCTTTGACTCTATTTAATTTATGTATCTAACAAACTTCAAGATAAATTACTAAATTTTGTTGCGGCTCTGCCTTTAAATTAATCAATGACTTAGAATTAAACCTTCAGGTTAATTCTTAACACTTAACACCTCCTACTCTGATTCCTAACTGTAAGTTAAGACCTACACGCTCTTAACCCCAGTTCTAGACTGACTCTGATTCCTAACTGTAAGTTAAGACCTACACGCTCTTAACCCCAGTTCTAGACTGAACTCTCCTTACTCTGGATTTCACCTCTCCCGAAATTCAAGTGTAGCGTCCTCTTCGCTTATTGGTTAAATCTCATTTTTTTTTAAACTCAGGCCTCTCCGGATTGGACCTCTAACTTTCCAAAATCGTTGGTTTTTTATTACACGCGCTGGCTTCACCCTCGGAGATACCGTTAGGAATTCGCTTTCTCATTTTTTTACAACACGCAGCTGCGTTGAATAGCAAAACTCCGTTATGTTTTCTACTAAAGTTTTATTTGTCGGCGAACTTTCTTCTCTTAAGTAAAACAGAATGTCTTCTTTCCCTTGTCCTTGTCACGTTTGTCAATTTGTACAGTTATTTTCGAAACTTAACCTTGCAGCTGCTCTTTTGGTAATGTTGCTTGTCCACATGTGTTCTGTTTCAATTTACACATTTTACACAATTATTTATTAATGTTAACTTTAGATTGATTATTATTATTCTAATATTTGATATTAGGCCTAATTAATTGTTTATCCATTGTGATCGTTTGAGATCGTTATATGACGTTTCTTAGATGAAAAGTGCAGATATTATCCCTTATACGACAGACATTTAAAGTTGTAAATAATTAATAAAATTAGAAAAAAATCGTATGTAAACTTATTCACTCAATTTAACAGCACTTGATAAACAGTATTAATATTTAATGTCAAGTCTATGTTATTGGTTGCTTAAAAACAAATAATAAAATACTTTCTTTGTTTTTACATGCTATACAAAAGTTTTATATTAATTTCAATTTTTAAAATATTATTCTTTATGAAGTGAAATGTAAAACGGGTTGTATTATTCTCCTGTACACAAGGTCACCAAATCCGAATTTTCCCCCCTTCAATAAATTTAAGTTGCGTCATGGTTACCTGAGACAAAGGCAGATTTATTTTTGCATTATAGTTTGAGTGAATTTTCTTTGAAAGTTGTGTGCGAGTGATCTGTTTTATAAAATATATTATGTAGATGTTTTTTGGGCACTTTAAATTTCAAACTTGCATTTAGTTATGAGCGTTTTTCTCTTCTTCTTTTTTGTAATATGTTTTTATAGTTTTTTATTTTATTTTATTTTCTGATAAAATTATCAGAATTGGTTGAATTCTAAGAAATCAGAGAACTCTAAAGGGTATAGAGAAAGGCTGTTTATTTCTTTCAAACTTGATTTGATACAAATGGGCAGGAGTTTAAATATCCCTCGTCCTTTTCAAAGAGCTACGATTAAATACTTTGCTAGGGCACGAATCTCCTTCATTTTGTTTGTGATTAGTTTTAAAAAAACGTTAAGGATGAGTCCTAATTATTTTGATTTTATTATTTTAATGTATACAAGATCATACATGGTGTTTTAGTTATGGCAAGAAGTACCATAAGAAAACAATTTTACTGTTTTTACGTCTTGTTCATCAAAGTGCTTCAAATTGTTGTAAATGTCAGTCGATATCTAAGAATAATCTAATTTACTGGATCCTTCACGCCACACTTAGCAAAAACAATCTTTTGTTTGTAAATTTATGTTTGTAAAAAAAATGCATTTTCCTTGGAAGCTGGGGGAAATAAATAATTGCAAGTTAAACACTGTGACAAGACGGATTTTATCTTCTTTTGGTAACTTTTTTCATTTTTCTTTGACTTCCCTAATGGGTTTTTCTGATTCGTATGTTTATTTTACTTTTGTTGCAGTTTTGTCTTAATTTTCCGATTCCCTTCTCTCTAAGTTAAACAAAGGAAACACTGGTCTTCTTTTGGGTGGTGGAAAGTTAAATTTTTGTTTTAAAAGCTCTTGCACAAGTCGGATTTATTCGGTTTTTTGATGGTAATCACCAAGTTAATTGATAAATTTAACATTTTTGGAAGATTTAAATTAGGACGAAGGTACTCTTTTCAACTGTTAAATCTACAGTAATTTTATTCCATTTTGTAGAAGTTGTTAATGTGTTCTTCTATTTCCCTTCGGATTTGCCTTTCCTGATAAATTACCGAATGTTTTCGAACATCTACCTCCTCTCTTGTGTCTTTCATCTGATTGGTTATTTGTAAGTTTTGAAATGGCAGTAGGCCTACGAGTAACTATTGGTGGCTACTTAGTAGTGCAGTTAGATGATATTGTATACTACTTTAGTTTCTTGAAACATCTTCTGTTTTACAAGTTTTTTGCTTTGTCCCAGATAAATCCATATATCTCAAAATAAATTCTCTGTGCGTATATTTTCCTAAATCTTAGCGAATTTAAATATTGATTCACGATAATCAAATATTTTGTAACAGTCACGTCCAATTTGTTTACGTTACATTCAATTCCAATTTTCTTGGTTGGTATATATTATGATTTATCATGAATAATTTTATTCAATTTACTTTCTTTTGCTTATTACTTCTTTGGTATGACAAAAGCTCATCTGCATAATCTTTAAGTTGTGTCAAATTGGCCATGTAATCTTTTGGAACTGGAGGTTTTGAAACAGCAGATACCTCCTCGCTGTCACTAATTATCAAATTTTTACAGTTACTACTTAAAATTTTCAAATACTTCCTGCGTTTTTTATATTCTTTGGATATTCTTCATAGTTATTAGTCGTCACAAGTCGCATCTATTACATAAATCAAACCCGTCCTTATAACTCTATTTAACTTTACATTTTTGAACGTAAATCGGATCTTAGTGAGTCAAATTCATCATCACAAAAATCATTGAATTATATAATTATATTACCATCCGAATCACTGTTTGATTGAACAGTTTTCTGTGTGTCCCATTAAAAGAACCTCTCTCTCACAGTATTTTAATTTGTGACCCGATCACATATTTACAGTTCTTATCAATTAAAACAACGTCTTAAGGTCAACGACCAGTGTATTGCCACCATTATACCATTAGATTAAAAATCAATCAAATTTGGTGCTTAATCTGCTATAATGTTCCCAGCTATAATATTTAATGTTTATTACATACTGTTGGCTACGCACTTTAACTTATAAAACTAATTCCAATTTTAACATTAAATACATAACTATGCAGTACATCATAATACACGTTTAAAAGATAATTTTAAAAACAGAAGTACTTTTTTTACACGACCCTTTTCATATAATTACAGTATTAGAACTGATGGCGGAGTTGAGCTGAGCTACTGTTAGACTAGCACAGTCAGGTGTGATAACTAAGTCATTTTGTGACTTGTCTGTGACCATACCCCACTACCGCTTTAAAGATATTATGCCACCTTGAAAGGGCTACATGGTAAATCTTATCTTGAATTACTATGTTTTGTGAGAATACAGAGCAAACAAACACGGGATACGCGTAAACAAAATTTTGTAAAATGTTTAAGATAGAGATACTGTAAAAATGTAGATCTCACTTAACAAAGCCTACAGATGACGGATCTCAAAATTAGTTTTTATGATATACGACCGTTCTTGAGATGACCGACGATTTATAACAGCCAATATATGATTTAAATTTTTTTTAAATTATAACTTCCGAACCGTCATTTTTTGGAGATGGTGAAAAATGCGCTTTATTTGAGTCCTTGAAGGGGACATTTCATAAATGAAATTAGTATGTTTTTGTTACTTCTGGTAACCAAAACATTTTATTTACGATGACTATATTTTAAGTTCTTAATTGTAAAACACTTCGTAAGAACAAAATTCGTTCAACGGTTTAATAGAAATAATGCCGAATGAACGTGTAGATAGACAGGGAATTTGTAAAAACATCTTTTTGACTCAGTGGTCCGAAACGGAAATATACACGAAAATTATAATCCTTTCTCTCCAACGAGACAGATATATAGAGCGAGGCAGGAAAATCATTCCCTCAGATTGTTGGGAAAAAACGTTACATTGTATAAGTGTTCGTCAATAAAAAAAACAATCCATTTAAAATAGATTTTCCCCAAAATACTTTACTTGTTAATCTAGTCAGATGTAATAACTCATTTTATGCTATTTGAAAATTTGACATGTAAATTAAATACAATGAAATTATATTTTGTTATATACATTTATGGAAATTATATTTTTGGTACATATTTAGCAATGCTATTTTAATAAATATATAGCAACGAAAAGTCTCTAAATAATCGTCTTGGAAGTCAGATTCGGCGGTAGGGGGGAATGGGGGAATCCCGGTAGTCAGGTAGCCCCGGTAGGTTGTGTATTGCCATTCTGACAATATTCTTTCAATGTCTGATGGGTGCTGCGATATAGTGGCGTTCTGGTGAACTAAAATTGCAAACGCCGCCATTACCGAGTCAGTAGTTTTGGTTTGACGACGCTCTGAATTTTCAGGATGTGTTTATTCTAATTTTTGCCTGTTTTCAACTCATTGTAAGTACCATTTGCTTTTAAATTCAATTATTGTTACAAATACCATATGTGGTATATTTTGTTAGCTTCAATTTAATGTAGTATTCGTATAGTTTTAACATTTCTGTTAGGGCCTTTAGGTTAGTTTTCGTTAACCAGACCTTTTGGGTAATCCCGGTAGATCACGATGGGGTAATGGCAGTAGCTTACCGGCGCTCCCCCAAACAGACGGTAAAACTATAATAAGCCAAATAATATATTTTTTTTACGTTAGGCCTAATACATTTTATGGATCTGTTGCAGATGCCAAGAAACTATAAACGTAAGACTACCAGGGGGAGCTGGGGGGAAGAAACCCTAAAAGAAGCTTTGAAAGCAATAGAAAATGGATCATCAATAAATGCAGCTAGCAAACTATTTAAAATTCCATTCAGCACTCTTCAAGAGCGTAAACAAAAGTCTAAACAGACAAAACCTATGTTAGGGCGCAACAGCACCTTTTCCTTGGAACAAGAAGAGGCTCTAGCTACCAGAATCAAATATTTGTCTAATATTTTCTATGGATTGTCAACTCATGAAGTAAGGCGAGTGGCTTACGAGTTCGCGGAGAAAAATAATATACCTCACAGATTCCCACAAAATGAGCGTTTGGCAGGCCGAGACTGGCTATATAATTTCTTGAAACGGAATCCCTCTGTGGCTACCAGAAAACCCGAAGCCACGAGTATCAACAGAGCTACTGCTTTTAGCCGTGAAAATGTAAAAATATTTTTTGATAATTTAGAACAGGTTTATGGGAAAACTATATATTCAGCAGATCGCATATACAATGCAGACGAGACCGGAATCACTACCGTTCAAGAACCTGGTACCATTTTGGCTACAAAAGGTAAAAAAAGAGTAGGATCCGTTACGAGTTGGGAGCGGGGTAAACTTGTTACGGTAATGTGTGCGATGAGTGCGGCGGGAAATTTTGTACCCCCGATGTTTATTTATCCGCGCAAAAGGATGAGTCCCTTGCTGAAAAAGGATGGTCCACCATGTGCCATATATGAATGTTCCCCTAAGGGCTGGACAAACGAAGGCCTATTTGCAACCTGGCTTAAACATTTTGTACATAATACAAAATCGACTGTGGATAATCCAACACTATTAATATTAGACAATCACAACAGCCGTACAACTCTAGAGGCTTATGATATATGTAAGGCCAATGGAGTCACCATAGTGTCATTACCTCCGCACTGCTCCCACCGACTTCAGCCTCTCGACGTTACGTTTTATTCACCCCTTAAAGGGGCATTTAAAGCAGAGTGTGACCGGTACATGAAATCCGAGAGGCTGGTAAGAATTACCCCGTATGAATTAGCAGGTCTTTTTAACCATGCATATTCAAGAGTGGCAACCGTTGGAGTTGCTGTGTCGGGTTTTAAAGTAACTGGTATTCACCCTTTAAACCCAAATATTTTTTCTGATGTTGACTATTGCGCTGCAGATGCACTTTTAGATGGACCAAACCTGACTCTTCCAGTTGTTGAAAATGACGAGGTGGAAATAGAGACCAGGGGAGCAGCTTCAGTGGCACTGAGCAGTGCTGAGCACCAATCCTCACAGCCAGAGATCAGTGACCAAGTTTTGAATGTCACATTTGAGGACCTAATCCCCCTTCCATCAACGTCTTCTGCTCCTGCAAAATTCAAACCAAGGGAAAAGCAAAAATCGTCGATTTTGACGTCAACACCTAAAAAGAAAGAGTTAGAAATTGCAGCAGAAAAAAGGAAGAACAAGGAATTAAAAAAAGAAAATGCAGAACTAAAGAAACGAACAAAAGATCTTTTTCGTCAGTTAGATTTACCAATGCCTACAAAGTCTATTAAAAAAGAGAAGGCGGTTCAAAAAAAGAACTTAAAGCCTAAGAAAAATAAAAACAAGAAGATTAAGAAAGACTTCTCAGACTCCGACGATGAAGATGCAAATGGGCCTATTGACGAAAGAATTCTTTGTGACGATGATGAAATGGATGATTTACCAGGAACTGAAAATGAAAATACATGCTTTGTATGTGGTGAGTTTGGTCAAGATGGAGAAATATGGTACCGATGTACAGGCTGTGGCATTTGGGTGCATTCGTTGTGTAGTGCAGCGGATTCACCAGAGGCATTCCTATGTGACAAGTGCATTAAGGGCTAATATGACTGTCCCACATAGTAGATTAAGATTTTTTATCATGTAATATCATAAAATAATATCATTTAATATCTTAGATTCTAAAATATATTTTTCCATTACTCTTCAAATGCAATTAATACACGCAAAGTCTGATTGTTAAGACTGACATTTATTCAACTTATGTTCCTAATATTGTTATAGTATTTCTTATAAATAAAGAGAATTGAGTGTTTTATAACAAAACTGTTTATTATTTATTACATCCTCTAAAATAGGGAGTCAAATAGCTATTCAATATAACATTTTGATATAAAACATTTTATCCATATAAAATACATGGCCAAATACTCTACTGTCATTACCCCAAGGGTCGGGCAATACCGGTAGATGTAATAGACATAGTTGTTATTTTTTTATATTTTGTATTTAAGTGTTAGACATGTAAAATATTTATGGTGTAAACTAGACATTCGAATCTATAAAGGAAGATATAAATAATATGTTTGCATTCGTTGAATGGCATTTTGTGAGGGGAATTGCTTAACTTACCGGCATTCCCCCATTCTCCCCTACATGCCATTAATTGTGATATTTCTCTAATAACTTTATAGCTATTAATCAACATAAAATAACTAAAATCTAAATTTGAAATCAATCACGTATTTAAACAATACAAAACGACTACTTCATCAAAATCACTAAAACAATTTAAATAATTTGCTTCTGTTCGATTTTTTTGAGTATTGAAAATAATAATTTTGTTTAAATTTTCTTTCAAAATTGTAATTTTTTTCTTGTGTCACAACATATGAAAATAGATGTTATCCCAAACACTTCCGAATGTAGCAAGACAAAGCTAATATTTGTAAATTTTATTATTTTATGATCTCGTTCATAAATTATTTTTATTGTATTTTTTTTTCTGAAATAGATTGAGGTGAAATAATTATTCATAAATTGTTTACTTTTGAATAAAATTTAACTTTTACAAATTTGAAAATATTTCCAATTAATTTTATACACAACGTTAGTTATTACGTATGCCATAAACTATCTTTCATATTTATTATAATCAATTTATACTACTTAATTCATAAAACTCAAATCTAAAAATAATTGATATTAACGACCAGTCTTACTTGTCACAATTCAATGATATCAACATACGTAAGTGCATGTAGTCTGTTACAATATTTATTTAGTTTTTAAAATCGTAAGTTTCACCACAAACTAATTGCAGCTGTACAACATTATATTATAAAAATATAATAAATTATTGATCCATTTTACTATCACTAGTAATGATTAAATTATAAACTTATTTTATTTGGTCGAGTGCTTTTGAAGGCTTTCACTCTACCTTCATTGTCAATACTGATATAAGTGAATGTGTAGACTTATCTGGAATGAAATCTGGAAGAGAGCTCTTGTCATATTTTGTTTAGCGTATAACTGCAATGTTGCCATACGTCTTTCTTCATAAGGAGCTATTTTTTGGTTTTATATTTTAAACAAACTGTTTTGTTTATACAGATTTTGAATATTACATCATGCAAAATAAACATAATTTCCATACAATAAATAATTTAGTGACCATAAAAAAAAGTTATTTTACAATAAAAGAGCTGATACAATTTACAAACTAATAAATTTAAAAAAATTATGAATTACTACTAAAATCCTTCGAAACAGCTAAGCAACTAATGAATTAATATTCCTGCCTGAAATTAAATTATAATATTAATAAAATAAGGCTACTTTGTTTAATCTGGATTGTGTGACTTTGTTTAATGCGTTTCAGAGCTTTTACTCCATCATAAGATTTTTTTTTTCTGATGTCTAAAATCATACAAAGTCACATGACGGAGAAAAAACAAAGTATTTTTATTGTTGTTTAATAGAGTGACATGGATACTGAAGGAAAAACATTGGTAATTTATATTGATAATGTATTTGTGCAATAAGAGTGTACACAAAAAACCCGTGTTGGAATCAATTATATGTATAAATATAAGTTGAAATATATATATATATATATATATATATATATATATATATATATATATGCGTGTGTGTGTGTGTGTGTGTACATATATGTATAAATAATTATAAAAGATAATTTATTTACAAGTTATTTATCTTTTATTATGTGAAACAGTGTTATTTCATGTTTAAAATATTAAGAAGTTAGTAACAGTCAAATATTAAAGTAATGAATTTTCATCTAGAAGTAATGATAGCGATATATGCACTCGTAGAAATATTACACAAATATTTAATCACCATTATTTTGTTTATGAATTAATATAGATACCTTCATACGTTTAATAAATCAGTCGACACTTTAAAACTCTTAACTTAATAATGTTTAATCAGTTAGTTGTTTTATTTTTCAACGCAAATTCCTCCAAGACATCCCACATTTTATACAAAGCGTTGACCGTGGCACGAATTTCACTCATGTTTTCTCTCGTATAATTAAAAATCTTTCTCATATATCTAGGCTTATATGGCGCTCTTATAAAATATGGTCCACCATTATCCTGTATAGCCTGGAGAAATTCTAGATCCTTTGCTGTTAAATCTTCCATTTCCATGTTTCTCAAGATATCATCCAGAAGGAGATAAAATTTGTAAGAATCATCGAGGACTTGTTGTCCTTTTCCTTCAACAGGGTTTGTCAACAAGTCAGCACAAGTTTTATCAAGATTTATTGCATCTGTAATATTATCACAAGACACCAAAAACAAACTTAAGTGTAGAAAGTTAATTAGAAAAATAATAAGTTTCATAGTTGTTTAAATAAATCTTAGATTTCATAAAATGTCAACAAAAACTAGCTACGTATGGATGTTTTAAAAATATTTGATTTTAGTGATAGCTTGTATGATATCAAATTAACTTCTTATCTAAAGCAAATGATATGGTTGAAATGTAAGTAATAGTCGAGTATGTTCTGAATGTTAACACAATATCATAAAGGTAATTTATGTCAAAATAATTAATGTTAATGTTACAGGAATTGTGTAATTACTAATAATTTTTCTTATAATTTTTAAGTGGTTAGATAAAAGCTCGTTGGCATAATACCTTTGTTTATTTGGTTGAATATTGTAGTTTTTCTGATTAACCTTGTGATATGTTATTCTATTTGTTTTTTCCGTTGATTGCATTAGTATATTGTTTTCATTTTTTTATTGCCGAAGTCTAATTTTAACCCTAGGCTCTTTTCTTAGATTACTAGTTTTAGTTTCAAAAATGACCCTAATCTACTATACTATGCGCGTTTTTTTGAACTTTACTACGTATGACAATTTAACTCAGATTTAAAATTAGGTAAATTAACTTATAATGATTGTTTTAACTTTTAATGATTTAAAAATAAATAAATATAGTGTAATAAGGTTTGAAATCTGAACTTTGTATATGATGCAGGTCTAGGCCAATTGGTTAGACAATCTGTAAACCTATGTTAGGTTCCATAATGTTTGTTTCTAGCGTATGATCATTTCACCGATGCTCTAAACTGGGTAATAAAGTCGAATGTGCGTGTCTTCTATTGGAAAACATGAACATCTAAGGATTAACTTCAGGTTCTATTGTCTAAACTTCAAAATTCTTTCAAATATTTTTGTGTTTTTAAATATTGTGTAATTCTCATCAATTTATTTTCTTATATTATTTGACTCCAAAAATGGTTTACAGTTCATCCAATATATGTTTTCTTCAAAACCTTTTGTTAAAGACATTATCTGTTTAACACAGACTTCTGCAATATAGGTCATTTTGTTGGGTCAATCGTGGGAACATTGGGGCAGATAAAGGTTTCAGACACATCTGAAACCAGCCATGCAGGATGAAATACCTTCCAGCTATATATATGTGGAAAAAAGTAATTGAGGTAAATAGTAAACAAATTAAAGGAAGTTAAAGACACTCAGTCCTTGAATGGAAGGGTTGTTTCCCGTTTTTGTAACGGAACTCCATGTTGACCCATTGATTTCGGATTTTTCATGATGCTGGTTTTGTCAGATTGTTCTAATAATTAAATGCATTTTTTGGAATGTGTTATATTTAAAATTATGCTTTTAATTCCTTACTTACCTATTTATATTTATGCGGTGCGAGGGGATAAGTCTAGCATCATCGATCAGGTATTAGCATTCCTGCTTCACTTGTATGTTTTAAAGAGCTTTTAACACATGTTTAATTAATATTGTAGGTTTCTTTACAGCCCTCTAATATGTTGTTGTTTGTTCAATTTTATGAAAATTATTATTGTTATTATTTATTAATCCTGAAGTAATTAATAGACATACGATTTATATACGAAAAATTGTAAATTAAAATAAACAGAAATTCTACAAATTAAAAAAACGAATACTAACATAATATTACATACTACAGTGCTTCAATTATAAATTTAATATTGTTAAATGGTTTTAGTGTTGTTGTAGGGTATCTTTACATTGTTAAGTTTTTGTTTTGTTCAGAACTTATTTAGTATTGTTGTATTTGTTGTTTTAACACCGTTTGGTTTTCGTTAATTATTAAAACAAAATTATTAATAGTTTTATTGTTATATAATTTACTTATCGGTTTCAAGAGCTCTTTTGTACCTTAAAATACTGGCGGTGACCTATACTATGATTTTTCGTTCATAAAAATATGGATTCATGTTTGCAATCATATCATAATTTTAAAAATATGGCTTCATAATGTTCTACAAATCTTTAATAAAAAATGAATCAAGAGAGAAGATTATGTAAAAAATTGCATTGTAGTACTAAAATTAGCTCACAACATAATGCAGCCTTTGTTTAGTAGAATTATGTTGCCAATTTTGATGAAACATTCAGACTTCTTCACAGTACAGAATAGTATCATATTCATATTCTATGTAGATACCTAATTATAATACCACAGATACAGAAGTGAATTGAGCTGTGCATCAGAATTTCTTGCTTCCTTCTTTCTTTGTGCCAGTAAAATCAAATTTAAACCATCAACGATACAAAATAAAAGCGCCAAATTCTCAAAACATATTTATTGTTGTTTTCAAGTCTGATATGAAAACTTCAACCCCTCCTCCCCAAAATCAGTAATGGTGATAATAGCTTACAAATAATATTATTATTATGAGGACCTACTAAATTGCTTTTCGTTGGGGGTAATGAATTGTCAGCACATCATTATTCCGTTGTCGCAATTCTAGCTTTCACAACCGGAATTCACCTATACGCTGCCATAGTAATTTTTTGAACAACTACTTGTATCGAATCTGAAATTTCTCAAACAACAAAGAAAATTCCTAGCTACTAGATATATTAGAGCGTGATTAACGACAGAATAAGGTATAAAATGAAGGAAATGTTATAGAAATATTCTATAAGATTGAGTGGAATTTCTTTTTAGACTCTGACATGAACAAATATGTAAAATATTAAATTGTATGTGTGTGGACGTGTTGCCATGGTAACAGACATAGGTTTGTTAAATGTTCCTAAATTATACTGTTATGGTTACATTTCAATACAGTGTTATATATACAGAAAAATAACTCGTAATTCCCCTCCAAATCATTCAGTTTGATAGTTTAGGAATAAATTGTTAATAATGTAGTTTTAAAAGGAAATCACTGCTATTTTATATAGTATCAGTACTTGAACAAGTGTTTTTAAAATTACAAAAAAACATAGAAAATAAATAAAAGTAAAAAATAAGTAAATTAATGTTTTTAGGTAGTTTTTTATGGTTTTTTTAGTACCATTCTAAATTGGAAAGGAGTCTTATGAAGATGTAAATCTAAGACACTTATGCCTGGGAGTTTGTATGTGTTCTCATGAGTTAATAAATATATTTCACCCAAATTAGTATCAAATATATAAATTATTGTGTGAGTGCCCGTGCGTGGGCGTGCGCTTTTAAATGGCGAAAAACATAGCAGTCATCATCGCCTTTAGAAAAAAAGAACAAACAAGCATAAAATAGATACCTTAAGCCCTTAAATACTCTAATAGCGTCGAGGGCGGAAGACTACAAGAGTTGGTGAAGAGAGATCTGATGGGAAAGACGAAAGATGAAAGAGAGGGATATTATTGTGGTGTATGTATTTGTAAGTTTTAAAATTTAAAAAAATAATATTCTACATTTCTGTGAGGATTTACATAATTATGTTCAGCCAATCCTAATCTTGTCACCTTATTATTACTAGTCAAACCTTTCCGGAATATATTCATCTTCATAAACTACTGCTATGAATGGCAGTACGAAACATAATTCAGGGAACGTATTTGTTTATTATTTTCTTCTAATTTACTACATAGAAATTAGTTGGCTAAAAAAAAATATGTCAATTTAAAATTAAAAAGTTTTTAATTCCCAGACACAATTTTCCCCGGGTCCCTAAACAAACGTTAAACGATTTTTCTGTAATAACATATCTTCTACAGCCAACACGATATCATTTCGAAGCTCTACGGAATTGAATCCAAAACCTCTATCTAGTATACAAAGAAACTAGCCACTAGATCAACGGATCAACTATAACAAAAACTATCTTTATGAGATTTCATAATATATTACTTGTATAAATATATGGGTTTAATATATAATATATATTTATTATAATATAGGGACTTTAAAAAAAAAGAAAAATATTAAGCAGTTTATAATTATTAACAACTTACATGAATACACATACTGCATGAATAATAAATACTATATCTAACCAGACTGAACAAGTAAAACATTTATTGATAGTGAGATTTTGTTAATCAGATAATTATTTAACGATCCAACAATGACTCATTTCAACAATCAGTCTCAACTTTAAAAAGACATACGAAATGTCCACACTGGAGTTCAGTTTATTTTGTTTGTTATGCTTATTTCTAACACTTGATAGTTTCAAACTAAGATCTCCATTTGCAACTTTGGATGAACGTATTGTAAAAAGCTTATCATCACCGAATGTTGATAATGAACCGTTTCTACTGTACGATCTAATCACATATTATAATCAACTTGAACATGTGTATGACCTAATTAAAGACAAACAAACAGAAGGACGAACATTGTTGGCAACAATCGATAAACGAGGACCTCGATTTATATCGATTCCATTCGATTTGAAATTAATAACAGAAACTTATAAATGGAATCAGGAACAAATAAACGAACTGATGGGGAATATTCATGGATGTAGGTACATATGGAAGAGTATAGTGGAATTAAATACTCAAAATATTACCGTTAACAATTAGAGTAAAATTTCTCAAGAAAGTTCTATTGTCAAACAATTTAAAAAAAAATTACAAGTAGAATGTTTACCAAATTGTTTACATTACCAATTTTTTTAAGTGATGTTTTTAAATATATTGGTGATTTTAATGTCTAAAGGACTACATTAATGAATTCTGGTACATAAATTGATATTATTAATGTAGTGTTATCTCATATTTGCCAACATTTGTGTATATACAAACTACTCCATGACTATTCATATTGTTTAGTTAGTTGACCAGATTAAGTTCTCGTTTCAACTATATGTTTAGTTTAGTTTGTGATTTGGGTTATTCTGACTACGTTTGTATCTAGTCTTAGTTAATTTAACTGATCATGCCTAGTTTTAACCTGCGTCCTTTCTCAGATTACTAACTTTAGTTCCCAACATGGCTACTAGACTGTGTTAGTGTTTCTCAGATTTCTCACGTTCTAAATTTATAACTTGAAAACGGAAGTGGATTCTTACTCTCGAAACATGTTGTATTTGTTTTTATAAAGTCAAATGATGCCAAATATTTGATTAAACTACATCCATAATATGAATAATCCATCACTATCTACAATTTTAAAATCAGAATAGAAATTGAAACTGTTTTTTTTCTAGTAATTCTTATTTATAATTTTTATTTTTAAATAATTTTAATAATTAAAGACATTATCCATATATATTTAAAGAATCATTATGTTCCAAAAATTTAAGAATTATCTGTTATGGAACTTTACATAGAAATTTAGTTACGTAGGAACTAGTATAAAAATACATATTTTAACAAGTAATTAAGTTCATCAGATTTAATTCAACCCAGAGATAGCACGAAGCCTAGAGTGACACGTTTCTGAAACTGTTTCACTTTTAAAATTAATTTTTACTAAAATATTTTAAATTATTTATCAATCTAATTCAATTAACATTTATAATTTCATATTCTTCTTCTTATTTTTTTTATTATGTGACAAAGTATATTAATCCCTAAATATAAAATGTGCTCGGTTTGTTCATGATTTATGTATGACATGTTACATAAAATAACACGTTTGTTGACACGTCAAATCAAATTGAAGTTAGGTTTTCCACGCATTTAGTTTTGGTATTTTTCGTTAAAAACAAAATCGATGGATTCAAGAAAACCTACTAAATCTAATGTCTTTTTTTTTCCACAACCCAAAATTTTGAACAGATAATTTTAAGCTTTTTACTATACTGATATTTTTACTATATTGATTTTTTCTTGGTTTAGTTGTTCATTCGTAATAATTTAAAAAAAATTATAACCACTAAAGGTTTTAGTTACACGGTCGACTCCACAGCAACGGAAATTTTAAAATTTTAAATATTGCCTTATTTATCTAGGTATGCATTATTAATCCCAATTGTTAGATTTTTTCTCTTTTAAATTATGTAAATCATTATTTTATATCACTTTTGTACATGCAATTTCACATGAATTTAAATAGTCTAGTGAAGGTTATATATTTTTAATTTCCGTAGGTAAAACCGAGGACTCTTATAATTCCACGCGCCTGTCTGTCCATCTATCTGTATTATTCTTTGTATTGCCTTATAAATAGGAAAAATATAGTGGTACCAAAAAATGACCATGTGATAGTTTTAAAGGATAAAACTATCAAGTTGAAAACATTTTGGAAATATTATGTATGGGGTATTAAATAAAACTAGAAGTTATTCTGGTTAGGAATATGTATATTTATTCGACGAAAAAATTAATAGGTTATCACTAGACCAAATTTTAATTTGCCATACATCAAGTCCCCTTCACCCTTTAACTTGAAAACAGCTTGACCTTCAAATCTAAAAAAAAAAAAAAAATAAAAAAAAAAAAAAATGTATTTGAAATTAAATTGCAGTGCGAGATCATGTGTTATAATTTTTGTATGACGAATACAACTTAATTTAACCACACAATGAGAAATGTGTAGCGAAGAAGTTTTAAAAGTAGTTTTTGTAACAATTTTATAACCATAAAAGATGGAATGATTTATCTTTATTAGGGTCCATAGGTAAAACCAAGAACACTTACTTCACGCGCGTGTCTGTCTGTACAATTTAAACTTAAAAAATTTAAACTTTATAGAAATAATTGTCTCTAGATGCCTATAAACTATATGTGTCTCTAAGTCGTGTAGTTTTAGCACAACTGGGCCTATTTACTATAGTTTTCTATAGTAAAAGGTTAAATTAAAACACCCATATTATATCAATATATTGTCCTTGTGTGTAAGAGGTTCTGGATTTGATCCCGAGGCTTAAAAAGTTATAGTGTTGACCCAACATCATGGGTGTGGGTAACTGTGATTAGTGACGAATTCATGTCACGAAAACTACAACCACGGGAACGGGAACTCGATGTGCTGACCACATATGAAGATTAAACCCGTCCGATGTATGCACTAAGGATTTATATTTATTTACAGTATACTCGCGATACAGTTCAGAATTATATAATTTTTATATCTTAATAAATAAAACATGCAACAGTAATGTTTAACGTTTTTTTATTACATACCGGTACTGATTTTGATGAAACCAGATTACTGATTTTGTAACGCCTAAAATACTACTTTTTTGTAACTCATATTGTCATAAAATTTGAAAATGGCAACTGTGTACATTTTATTGTATGATGAACCGATGAAACACAAAATCACCTTGTTTCTTTAAAAGTTATAAATTTTGTTATAAGTGTATGTTTAACTTATGACTATTCTAGTTAAGCAGTGGATTTTTTAAACTTCACTTTCTGATAAGCTCCAGACCGAGGGTGATATCAAAATAAAATGACAGTCATATCATGATAGTGTATTAGCTACGTGACGGATTCTATTTTTGGCTCAACGCAATTTAAAAATTGAAAATTTTCTGTTGTGTGTAGCCTAAGCGCGGAGTTCCATCGGTCTTAATTTTTGCGTCGTCCCGGGACAAAAATGATCCACACAGCTGTCTGGTATATTACCACTTTCTTATCCAAATCTAAAGATAAATTATGTAAATATGCGGGACTTTAAATCAAAACTATCATTTGTAGAAAAGAAATACTTTTAATTCTTAAAATGATTAATGTTATTTATGATTGTACACGAAAGAAAACTTTTTTAAATTAAATGATTCAGCACTGCAAGTCGAAGTAATAATATCTAAAAAATATTTCTTAAACATTTTTTGTTATATAAATACGATTAAAATTTTTTAAAAAATGTCAGAATTAAGATCTTAAATGTTTACACGAGATTTTCTAGACATTGTAACATAGATCGTAGGATCGTTCAACTGTTTTATTCCTGTAGCATTGGGCGTCCTTAAGTTATTTTAATTTCACTAAAATAAAAATTGCTCGTGTGTAGTAAAGTTAACAGAATTACATAATATTCAAATACAATTGTATTTAAACCTCTGATTCTGGACGTTGATAAGAACCGCGTTACATAAGAACGACTCTGAGTATTGTTTAACAACTCGGACGTTAACAATGTTACGGAACGTAACGATAATTTTTTTATCGTTTTTATTTTTCCAACTCACTCAACATTTCATAAGAAGAATACCTTTTCCAACTCTAGACAAACGTATCGTTAAAGGATTGATAGAGCCTCAACCTAAGAAAGGACACGTTTTGTTACACGATTTATTTATTTACTACGACCAACTGGACGAAGTATCAAAACTGATCGAAGAAAAGTCTCCCAAAGGGCTTGACCTATTGAAAAGAGTTGGAAAGAATGGACCTCGGTTTTTAAACATAACATTTGACCTTGAACTGTTGTACCGTGTTTATAAATGGCGTGGAGATGATGTACATGAACTTGAAACAAGTCTTGAAGGGAATAGACATATGTGGAAATATTTGGAAGCTATGAAACTCCATTGAAAACAAACGATTTGGAAAAGTTCATTTAATTTTGTTGTGGTATGAATGTAGAACAGTTTTATTAGGAATGTTAGATTAATATGTTGTCATTGTTTATAAAAGATTAAAGATGTCACTACCGTGTGAATGAAACGTTACAGTGTCTTAAAATCCCTTACAAGTAACATTCTACTTCATACTTACTTTTAATTTTCGACACAAACAAAAAAACTTTAATTGTTAGGAATCATTTCGATAGTGAGCTGTTAATTACGTTACCTTAAAGCTGTTTTTTGATCCACGTTCATAATACACATTATAATTGGGTTATATAGACAATTTAAAATTAGTGTTTTTTACAAATTATAGTTTGGATGTTTATGAAACAATCTCACTTATTAAAAATCAATTTTGACATTACGATAAGAAAGTTATTAGAGTGCAGTAACTCATATAGATCAGTTTAGTGTACAATTAATTAACTATCTCCTAAACTCGTCATTTTAGATACATGAAAAACACTACTAATATTATTAACATATATCATTTATAAAGATGGTTTAGTTATTGAATTTTGTATAGTTAGTTTATTCGATTCAATAAATACTGCTTATCTATTTCGGATTGATATTGTTTCTTTATTTTATTTGTAAATAAACATAAAAATAAATGTTTTTGATAAATATTAAATTTAACATTAGTTATTATATTTTCGAAGGTTCCTAGATAATTTCTGATTTAGCCATTTTTCTAATAGAAAATACTTAAACAACAATGTATATTTGATTTTTATGGTCATACTTTTCGAAAAATAACTGTAGTTTAAATTTGTATTCATAAATAGCAATGTATTTTATTTCACTATTTTTTATTTTTTTAATACGTGGTGAAAAAGCCTAAAATAGAGATAAAAGTTGTTAAACACCTAAATACAGTCGCAAATTTCAATATGGCTGCCTTCCAATCCTTTAACAAATTATACATTAAAACAAATTTCAATGAGTGATGAACAACACATGTATTTTGAAATAATAGTATTTTATATTATTGTTTTACTAAAATTCAATAATTTGATGTTCTTAAGGAATATATTTGTTACAGCTCTAACTTCCAAATACATATTTTAATCTTCATCAAATATTATTGAAAAAAACAATTTTATTGAGAGTTTACTATAAGGTTAACTGACCTACTAATTTCGTTTCAAACGAAACACAATGGTAAGTAAATTTGCATATGGCGACTATTTTAAATTATTTTTCTGTAGCTCCTTCACAATAATAGGTTTTACAGCGCCCTCTAAGAGATAATTTTTTCTCTTAATACAAGGTTTAAAGTTGTTAAACGACATGCTTTTAAAACAAAAGAAAAAAGCCATTTTACCTATTTTAGGTCTGGTCAAGATAACTGGCACAGTAAATGCTGAAAATGATGTGCCCCCATTTCAGTAGGTAGTCAACTGTCATATTAAAAATATCAATATAAACGTATCTTATTAGATTTACTTTTCGACCAAACCAAGAACTATTAAATTTGCCAACAGTCCTTTAACGTTTTTATACGTTAATGAGTAGTAGAAGACTAAAAAAATGTTAGACTTGGAGATAAAGGCTCTGGGTTCTTTCCATTAATATTTCAAGCCGTGGATATTGGTATAAACCTCTGCGCAAGAGTTCCCTAGGCGTTCAAACATCTTTATATCTTCAAACAGCCAGGCTGTGCTGAAAATCAATCACCTTTTATTTATATTCTAATTTAGGACTATACTAATTATCTTCATGATCAAGCAAAAGATAATAAAATCACCGTAAATGGCTGCTGAAGTATGCATGTATCGAGGGGGAACAGGCAGCTTATCGCCTTTTGCCACCTGGTAGAAATCGACCACTCTATAGTTCAGAATTTTTTCGTGGGTGGTCAAAAGGACACCTGATGAAGGTGGTTGAGCTGTGTACTAATAAATGGAGGTCCTTCTACCGGAAGAGAATTTCAGAACTTGGATAGAGGAAGAACTGTTCTCCAAGAAAAAAATTGTAGTTTGTTTTAAGGACGAAATACCCCTCAGTTAGTTTGCTTGTCTTCGCCGTTGTTTTAGGTATAATTTCAAGAACAATTGATTAAAAATAATGAAGTACGATATGTGATGGATGTCCCATGGAATTATTAGATTTTAAATTAAGTCACGAAATGATTGAGATTGAAAATAGAGTGAGGATAAAAGTGATTCAGGTATGTCAAAAATGGTTGATAGGAGTTTTACTGGTTACAATTTGGTGCTTGGTTGCAGTCCTACGGAATGATTAGATTTTGGTTAAAATCAATTATTGTTGAAAGTTGAAATAAGTTCCAATATCATGAAAGAACTACTTTTTCCTTGTGGTTAAGTACGAAAAACTGGCGGTGCTAAAGCCGTAAAATACTGTTTTAAGCATCAGTGTCGGAATAGAACGAGAGTTTGTCATGAGAGACTTTAAAGGAAAGTTGAAAGAGAAGTATTTGACCCAAGTTTACATGAAAAAGGTATATATCGTGATAGGCTATACCACTGTATTTCCATATCTGTACCTTCTATAAGTGAACCCCTCAGGCAAAGTCTAAAACTTTACGTTTTCTTGTTGTTTAAAAAGGGGGAAAACGTTCATACAATAAGACCCCTAGCTTTCGTCTACCATAATAGCCTCAGAGCAGGAGGAGCACAAAAGTTGGTTAAAAGAGACCTGTTAAGGAAGATGAAAGTGATGTATTTAACCCAAGATTAGATGAACTAAGGTGTAAGATCCAGTTAGGTAACTTAGGATTCACATAGTAGCGCTTATATAAGCGACCACCTGTGGGAGAGTCTAACGCAAAAGTGTTTTTTGTTTTGTTTTTTAAATGAAGACTAGATAAAGAAAGATGCAAATCCAGATAAGGAACCTTGGGATTTCCACACCAGTGCTTAATATGAATGAGCTCCTTAAAGGAAAAGTATTTGCGTTACAAAATAGTACTATTTTAATGAAACGCGTTGCAACAAAACTACATTCAAGCTTTAAACTAATCATAAGATGGCAAATGCCATTAGACCTGCGGAATCCCAATAGTTGGTAAACAACATAATAAACTATTAATAAAAAAGAACTATTAATTATACAAAGATGAAATTAAAACTGAAAATCTTTAAGTTAGTTTTGAAAACTTAATCTAATCAACTTACCGCACAGTTCACGACTTAAAATAAACACTCACTAAATCTAATACCATTAAAATTGTTTCTAATTTTAATCTTGATTTTGTTTTAATTTATTCCATTCAATCTTAATATCTTCAATTGAATCACAAAAATCAGAAACCTGTTCTTCGTCCCAGTCAAAGATGTTCCTGAATGAATCACTGTCAAATTTTAAATCTAAAAACTCAGGTCTATTAGCGAGAACATGAACCAATAGTTTCGTTTCTTTTGAACTGCTTTCCATGTCGGACAAACTACGAATAAATTGTAAATAATTATAAGTATCCAATAACAACTGCCCGCCTTTGCCTTTGGCTGGTGACGTCATTGTGTTTAAAATTCTGTACTGAAGTTCTGGATATGGTAATGTATCGTAGAAGGAAAAGGATGTATGTAGAAATAAGGATAATAAGGATACACAAAACAAAACTTTCATTATTAGTAATTAATATTCTTTAGGCTATTATGTTATCACAGTATGTTTCAAAAGTTGATGTTGTGTAATATTGTAATTAAATTTTATCTAGTTCATAAATTACATTTTCATATCCTTTAAAAATTATGTAATGGAATTAACTTAGGCCAGAGAGTTGAGAAAAAGTTAAACAAATACTTCAGCCGCTTCAGCTGACATGAATTTATATTCTCATTTGAGGAGGGGGGGCATTTTAACTGGTCAAAATCATATCCTTTGTAAAAAATTAGAGACTCCTAATATTTGAATAACTTTGTAATTGTGAATGTTGTATGACTTCAGTTAACTCTTAAAATTATGTATCTCGTAAGGTAACACTAAGTAACACGGCCGTTAAAAAACGGTACTGTGGTTTGTTACATTAATTATTAAAAGTAACACTACCTGTAAAAGGAATATTATCAAATCTCATTAGTTGTAAGCAATAAGGCGAGAATAAAACCAATAAAGCTTTATTGTTCTACCAAATAATAAACTAATATTGATCGGCAGCGTGCATGTCACGTTGTTTTTTTACCAAGTCACGAAAAACTACATCCTCAATATCGTATGATGAAGTAACTCTGCGAACGTAACTAGACGTCATACTAGTCGCTCTTAGTAAATAGTAACATTGATACTCTTTAGCAGTTGTATTTTTTTTTTAATCACTAAATGTTCAATATAGAATGATCCTTATAACCTATATGGAAAAATTAACTCTGGAATAAACTCGTTTCGTTTATGAGAGGTCATAATTTCAAAACCTATGGGTTCTTAAAACGTTACTGTGTTGACCAACCATCATGATTTAAAATGAGGATCATAAATAAGAAATTTTGGTTTCGGAGGTTGAAATTACTACAACAAGAGCTCAATGTGTTGACCACAATTTACTTGAATAAATGCCGAATAGAAAACCTATAGGCACTTTCACTACAGAGAATAATTTATAAAATTGTAAAATATGTTATTATTTTCATCCAATCTAAACTCGTATAATCGATATCTATTATTTTGATCTATAGGAAAATTTATTACTTAGGATTTTAGTTTGAAAAAAAAAAAAAAAATTAAACAAAGACTTGTGACGCTTTGGAGTCACCGTTACCCATTTGAGTCCATTTTGTTGGAGTCCCGGTCTGAGCGACCGCGATTGCCAATCGTGGTTGTAATTCAGCAAATTTGCTTTTTTAAATAACTAAAAGGAATGGTCAGATTTAGATTTTTTTAAACATTAATCTTACTATATGATTTTGTTGAACAATAACAGGCTTTACAGTTTCAAAATAAGTGCCGCCCCAACATTCTATGCCATATTGTAACCTGCTCTCAATAAGCGCAAAGTAGATTCTCTCTAGCATCCAAATGGGAAATATATTTTTCAGATATAAATATTCAATTCGTTTTTTAATTTAGTTATATGTGTCTTCCAGCTCAACCTATTGTCCAATACAAGATTCAGTTTCATAAAATATTGATACAACTGCAAATAATACTGTGACTACAATCACTATATCTATATAGTTATCACAATTACAATAGTTATTTCGATAAGAAACAGTTAAGATTACAGACGCTTTCATTGATTTATTTTTTCGTTGTATTTCCCACTCGCAGGTTGTTTCTTCTTAATATAAACAGCCAAAACCCTTTTGGTCGCCATCGCCTTATAAAAAAATGAAAAAGAAAAGATTATAAAATAAAGACCTCCTAGCCCTCAAATAGCCTAATAATGTTAGGGTTGGAAGAGGACAAGAATTGAATATCTGATAGGAAATGATCGAGATTACAAGAAAAAGTTGTACATCCAACTAGGGTCTCATAAACAGAAATATCCAAGTCAACTTTATTTATCGTAAAAAATACATGTTTGTATTAATATGTAATTATTATTTTTAAATACAAATATATTATAAAAACATTTACTAACTATGTCACTGATGAACGCAAACATACACGCAAAACTTAAAAAAAAAAAAAAAAAATTAAATGTGTTTTAACAATTTCTTCCACAATTCCTTAATGTCATGAAAAGAACGATTGAAAAGAAACAGTTCTTCTTCACCCCAAGAAAATTTAAGTTTTAACATTTCAGGTTCATATTTTGCTTTTAGAAATGAAGGACCTTTTCTTCCTATCTCCATCACAGTATCCTTAGCTGTCTGTACATTATCATCATCATCATCATCTTCTTCTATCACGTCTAAAATTCCATCTAAGAAATGATAATAATTTAAAAGATCTGTCATTAAAATACATCCTTTACCTTTTTTGGGCTCTATCAAAGCTGTAGTAATTCTATCTTCAAGTTGTGAATAAGGTAATTGTTTATAGCATGCGACAGAAAGAAAGAAACTCCAAATAAAGTACAAAAGTCTATTCATGTTTACAAGTGATGTGCATTAGCATAATACAAAATAATTGGTTTATATTTTTTTATAGTGCATTGTTAAAAATGTTTATTTTTAATTGAATCTTATCTGTTATAATTTAATAACAACATTATGGGAATTTCAAACTTTATAAAATTCAATTGTATTAATTTATTTTAATTATATATTAATTATTATTTTAAAATACAAAAAATAATGTAAAAAACATTTATTATCTATATAACTGACGAACGCAAATATTCACACAAAACTTTATAAAAATTTTAAAAATGTTTTTCCAATTTCTTCCACAATTTTTTAACGCTATGAATAGAATGATTAAAAATAAACAGACCATCTTCGCTCCACTCATATTTAAGTTTTAACAGTTCAGGATCATATTTTGTTTTTAGAAATGAAGGACCTTTTTTTCCTATCTTCATCAAAGTATCCTTTGCTTTCTTTACATTACCATCATCTTCTTTTATTACGTCTAAAATTCCATCCAGAAAATGATAATAATTTAAAATATTTGTCATTAAAATACTTCCTTTACCTTCTTTGGGATCTATCAAAGCTGTAGTAATTCTATCTTCAAGTTGTGAATAATGTTTATAGCATGCGACAATAAGAAAGAAACTCGAAATAAAGTATAAAAATCTATTCATGTTTACAAGTGATGTGCATTAACATAATACAAAACATTTGGTTTATATTATTTTATAATACATTGTTAAAAAATGTTTATTTTTAATTGAACCTTATCTGTTATAATTTAATAACAACATTGAAACTTCAAACTTTATAAAAATCAATTGTAATAATTTATTTTAATTATGTATAATATACAATTATTATTTTAAATAAAAATATTTCTTAACTTTTGTGCATACGTACAAAAAACATTATAACAATTTTAAAAGTGTTTTACCAATTTCTTTCACAATTCATTAATGCCATGAAAAGAAGGATTAGAAATAAACAGTTCTTCCCTCCACAAATATTTAAGCATGTTTGTTTGATGGCAGTTTTTAAATTTATTCGATTGGTACTATTATTTTTGGTCTTAGTTGAAATATTATGTTTTGTATTAAAAAAAAATGGCAACTCTCGAACTAGTAATGAACGTAATTACGAGCCAATTTGACCTTCTTAAAATTAATATCGTTGCAATTGTAACGTATTGCTCTGAAAATTGGTTAGCTGATTTTGAAAAAAGGACGGTTTTATAACCGATCCAGGGTGGTTTTTTAATTCCTACCGATAACTAACTAACCAGAATTTTAGAGAGTTAGTGATTTTGAACTGTTATTTAGGGGTTAATTTTGAGCAAAACCTGATCAAAATTAGTAGCTTTTAAGACAATCATATTTTCGTTTTGTGACAGTTCAAGGAGCTGTACCGAGATATGTCCACCAAATTTCATTAAAATCTGTTTTCTCTTTTGGTCTGTAGCTCACTGCACAGAAGACAGACCCGAAACAGACAGACATAATTCAAAAAACCACTAATTTGGATTCGGAGCACCTTAAAACTGAAATTTTCGCTAAAAACTTGTACGGGGTTATTGATACAATATTTCTCCACATTAACTTTGTGAGAAATATTGAAAACGTAATTGTTAAAAGTGTTAATTGATATAATAGATTTGATATCTGTAATTTATTATACATTAAAAAAAAAAAATAGTCTATCAAACACACTTCAAAAATGATTATCATTTCAAAAGTTAAATCCTAATAACTTTAAAAATAATAAGGAACGTAATTTTTAATAAAAATCGGTAAATGGAATGATTTTTTTAAAAATAAAATTTGGGGACATACGGTGGTGACATACGTTCAAACAAACGTGAAATTAGAACGCGGTTCTAAATACTCATGATTTTCATAAAAATATTACTGATAATAATCATTTTCTTAAATGTGTTTTAAGTAAATTTCAGTAAAATCCTTAGAGCATTTACTCTGCACTCGTTATCTGTTTTTGATATGATAACAATCACTTTTCTCTATCTTTTCTCCCTGAACCCTTAAGTGATTTTTCAAGAAATTAATAATTCCACACAACACTCACCCTACATCAAACTTAAAAATAAATCAATCAGATCAACCGTTTTTGTGATAGTGCGTGATGTTAACGCATGACAGATGGAGAAAATGTGTTCCATACGGCTCAAAATGTCGAGAATCATTAACAACACAATATATAAATTTAGATAAATTTTCAGTACTTTCCTCAAAAAGGTTAAATTAAATAATTAAAATGTAATCAAAAATATCTTTTAATTTGTAAATACACCTAATGAACAGACATAAGAAAAAATAGCTATTTAATTATATACGTGCTATTAAGTATACATTTTAAATACCAAATATATATATTTCTAAAATTATGTGTTTTTTTTGCAAACAAATGAAAAATAATAATTTCATTCAAAATTCGTAATATCGTTATAGCATTGTTTCTACAAATGTAAAACATATTGTTTTATTAGATGGATATAGTTACTTATCACACAAATTATATCGATTGCAAGATAACGCAAGCTAGGAATGTGTCTAGATCGCGCATGCTTATACGTCGTGCTCCCCCCACTTGCACTACCTACTTTGTTATAAACAACTGTCATACAATTTAAGATTCTGACAAACTGCTACAGTAGGTTTCAAATATCTATTCGTTCAGTTTACTCATTATGCGATATTTTGCACAGTGACAGTATTTATAGTTTTCACTCACGTTATTTATTGAAATCAGTAAATTTATGAAAAGTATTGAATAGTCAATGTGATGAAAGTTGTAAAGAAAGATAAGCTATAAAAGAGGTTGAGTGATAAATCTGAGACAAGTGCGGGATAAATTGTTGGCTGCAGTAATAAAGTGTAATCGCAAGATTTATAGAAATATATCTAGATAAAGCGCTATTAGAAACCCTCCAAATAATAATAAATAAATAAAAACAATACAAAAACGGTGCAACAATAGTGGATGAAATTTCTCACTCAAAACTATTAATCACCAAAAATGCCAGTTTGGTAGACATCAGTCTAAAAGTGGAAAAAAACAAAAAAACATGTATATTTAGATAGGGCTTAACTTTATCTAGCTTTTGTCTTAAACTTGCTCTAGTCAGCTTAAGTAGTTTTTGATTAAAATTCAAATTTTAATAACGGCGATCAAGGTTCTTTTTTGCTAATTTATTCTTGAATCATTATAATATTATTTTACTTGCAAATTTGCACAATTATTTCGATTATTAATCTTCTCAAAAAGGTACAATGAAATAATTTTAAATTTATAAAAAAATACGTTTTAATGTGTATACACATATGTATTGTACAAACTTATGAAGAATTAAACTTAAATAAAAATAACTATTAAATAACATAAATACTTAAAAAAATATAATATTTAAATAAATAATAGAAACAAAATTTTCAAATGATTTCATTTATTGTTGTACTTGTATTGTATTATTTACTATAGTTAAATTTTGTCCAAAATATTGTTTAACGATTTTCCATTCGAATATTATATCTTTCATTGTATCGTGGAATTCAAAAATATCATAATCATCCCACTCGTAAGCTTTTTTTAGAATTCCAATATCACAAGTTAAATTAACAAATTTAGGCCCTTCTATCCCCACTTGAAGAAGCATTTCCAATCCTTTTCCCTTTTTCTCTGTGATCATTGTGTCTATATCGTCCAAATATGAAAAATAATTGAACAAATCTCGAAGAAGTTCTTCACCTTTTACTTTTCCTTTTGAAGGAGTTTTGATTGATTTTATTATTCGAATTTCTAACTCATCAAATGGAAGTAATTTATAGGCACAAAGAACAGAAAATAAATAAAAACTAACAAAAAATAAAAATTTCATTTTAAATATATGTTGTCAAAGCTCATAAAATATCGTTATGGCGTTGATTATACAAGAAGAAATAAATATTGCATTATTTGATGGATATAGTTTTATATCACAACAATTATATCGATTGCAAGATAACGCAAGCAGACATAGGCCTATTTAATGTTATGTGGTAGATATAACGCAAGCTAGGAACTTGGGGATACCCAGTGCTACCCTCTCTATAACCTACTTTGTTCGTGAGAAGCGATATAACCCATCTTCCGTATAATCTGAATTACTACCTAATTGACAAAGTGGGTCCTAAATATGTATGTGTTCAATTCAGTCGCCCATCCACTGTTAGCTTTACATCCGTTCAAAAAGAGGGAAATTTTATTCGGCAAACCTGTATCAAAGAAGTATTGTATGTGTTGAACAGAATATAATTTCTGAAAGGTCGTTTATATTTGGTCTTCGGTGTATTTAACAAAATTCTTTTATATGTGGGGCAGTTATACAAAAGTGTATAAATGTTGTTAAGTTAAGGAAAGAACGTTCTGAAATGTTCGTATTTAATGAGTAAAAAACATTCAAGGTTATATTGAAAATTATCTCTAGGATATGAAGAGGTCCACTTTTTATTGAATCGGGTTGTACGCCCAGATCATGGAGTGGGGGAGGGAACTCTTTATATTCAATATCTCCCCTTAAGTGTTACGTTAGTAGATTGTGGTATCTAGTTAATCTTTAATAGCTACAAATTATTTTTAAACTATAGAGCCTATATTTAAACGTTTGTATTACTTATCAAAATTACATATATAGTTAAAAAAGAGATAACTGTCACAAGTTAATTGCTTCCAAAATCATCTGTAGCATTATACAAATTTTAATTTAGTTTTCTAAAAGCATATAACTGTTATCACAGTAATTTTTCTGTTACATATTGATTATATGTTGATTTATGTTGATTCCCTTTTTTATCCTTGAGAAATGGAGAAGCTAAAAAATTAATAATTTGTCAACATGTGTGAATGTGTGTATTGTTAAACATTATAGGAGTGACAATTTTGACGAATTTTGTTCAAAATGAGAATATAGGTATGGTTTGACTAATTGTTGGAAACTTTTTAACAAGAAAAATTATTAAATAAATATCTAAATGGTAGTCGATTATCAAATAAAAGGTTTTTGGAGTAAAACTTCTAATCTGTAAATCTATTAATGACACAATATTGTTAAATTTGTAGAGCTCCATAAGTGTTTTTTCCTAAATAATATGCAAGAGATAAAACCTGTAAAAAAAGTTTCGCACACTTTTCCATTCACAATCCTTAAAACCAAATAAAAACCGAATTGAAACTCATCGTCCCCAAAAATATCATTTCGATAGTTGTCAGGTAAAAAGTGAAAAATTATATATTTACAATAAATGCTTAAACTTAATTTTCTTTTGCCACAAACACGTCTTTAGCTGAAGTTGTATTTGATTGAAACAATCCTTTTACTGACGGCGATAAAGTTTCATTTTTATTTTATTTTATTATTTTTTTTTTTGTTAATTATTTCAGATCCCTAAAATAGTTTTACTTGTGTTTTTCAAATGGGTTTGGGTCATTAATCTTTACATTTAAGTAAAATTTAAATGGAATCAGTAGAGCCAATGATGAGAAAGGAAATAATTTTAAGCAGGTACATGGCCTATTTTCTGTCTTTTTTTTTTTTTTTTTTTTTTTTTTTTTTTACCGAAATTATATGATTTATGAACTTGCATTTTTTTTTTTTTTTTTTTTTTTTTTTTTTTTTTTGAGAAATCGACCAATACAACTGTTTAGAGTTACACTTGAGTAAAAATTGCTGAAATTTTTTGAAGCCTATTTTGAGAAAAATGTAATTTTTTTGTGGAAGATACCTCCAGTTATTTCAATTATCGAAAAAATAAAAAGAACGTCTCTACATATGGGAAAAATATGCTCACGTATTAAATATAAGGTCTACGAGATAGGGTTGTAGAGAACCCAGGGCCTGTGACAGCTGACAAGCAGATGGACAACAGACATAAGTAATTCCCAAAAATTACTATTTTGGACTCAAAACGGATATAACTGTAAAAAATGCGACATCGGTTTGAATCAGATAACGTTCTCTGTATGATGAAGTAAAAAAAGAAGTAATTTTAACTACATCATTTTAATCTTAACATTAAAAACAAAACAAAAAAACAGTAATAATTGCTGTATTATAATAATCGGAGGATGGTATATACTTACGTATAACTTGGTTTGCATAAATGTATAACGTATGCAGGTGTTGTATAGACACCTTATAAAACACGTATGAAGGTGTTGTATTAAGGTGTCTTACGTTAGACGGAAACGTATGTAGGTTTGGTATTAAGGTGTCTTACGTTAGACGGAAACGTATGCAGATGTTGTATTAAGGTGTCTTACGTTGGACGGAAACTTATGCAGGTTTTGTATTAAGGTGTCTTACGTTAAACGGAAACGTATGCAGGTGTTGTATTAAGGTGTCTTACGTTAGACGGAATTATATTACATCAGACCATCCGTATTAAATGTATATTAAGCAAAATGGTTTGATCTAGAAACTCGATGAAAAATGTAACTTATTCTAATAAGAAGAATTTCTAGAACAATTTTTATTCGAATTTGTGGGTTCCGGAGGGATATATATTGGAATGAGGTGGGGGATTCTATGAAATTTTAAATATAAACATAGGTAAAATTATACATAATATTAACGGTCTTTAAAACAAAAATGTCTACATAACGGGTTTTCCTTCTATCTTACTATATCAAAATAACGGTCTACCTGAAGTATTTTATTTTTAAAATACGGTAATTTTCATATTGATTATGCTTTTGTATAATACACAAAATAAAATAAAATTCTGGCATAAGTATTAACTATTTGTGAAATAAATGTATCATATTATTAACAATTAATTACGTAAACATTCAAAAAATCACATTTGCAATTTTTATATAACAAAAGAGGTTGATTTTGTACAGCAAATGAATGGTCTTGTAAAATTTAAGATTTTTCGTATTTACAGTTTTATAATATATTTTGTTGTTTTAAAATTACACACAAAAAAATTATTTAGTACTTGTGGTAAGAATGAAATAAATATTTCGTACAAAAAGGGACTAAACCAATATTATCAATTGAACCTAAATGAATCAAATACTTAAAATAATAATATTAAACATTTATTTTTTATCAACTCCAACATAACTAAATTCGAAACATGGAAGTCATAAGTCGATTGGTTAACTAATATATTTTAGACAGCCTTTTTTTAAATTTTGAAATGTAAGAAAGCCTTTAAGTCAAAATCTTAGATTACATAAGACGACACCATTGAGGGACGAAGCAGTTTGTAAATAGCTTTAAAAATGGAGTTCATCCGAAGCGCGTCATAAGACATTAATGCAATGTTAGGAATAGTAGAGGAATCCACTTAAATGAATTTGTAGGTCCATTAAGAAATACAAAATGACATAACAATAAAAACACACTTTGGAAAACTAAGTAATTTTGTTCACATATTTAGACTTCAGTTTATCCCAAATTTTCTTCGCGTCTATAATATACATCTCAAAATCTTCAGAATCATCTTCGTCCCATTTATAAACTTCTTGTAGAAACGTAAGATTATATTCTAGTTTAAAATATTGAGGACCTTCTAGTCCAATTTTTTTCAAAATCTTCATTCCTTCTTCCGTTCTATTACTATCCAACATTTCCAAAGTATCGTCAAGTAATATTTGATATTTAAAAGCATCCAATAGGATTTGCTTCCTATGGACTTTGCTGGGTTCTAAAATGTTTCTCTTGAGACGTCTTTCCAATATTTTCAGAGGAGTTCTGTCGTAGAAATTGTGACAAAATTGAGTGAAAAATATTATAAAAACAAAACCGATGTTCCAAAACATAATAATAATCAAATTTATATTCAATTTAAAAAAAATTAATACAATACACTGACACTATTATTTATCACACACATAATTAACTAGAAAAATAAACAGTTTGAATATCTATCAAAGAAGGTTGAAGTTAAATTATTTCTGATCAAACACGCCGCTCATATTTTTATTTTATTTTACTTTTCTTTGTGACTTTTATTAATTTTAAAATAGACAATCGAAATAATGAATCAAAACTAAACATTATTCTCTTATTCCGATAAACAAACTGAACATATAAGTTAGTTATTACGTAATCATGAATAATTTAAATGATTAGTTTATGTACACAGTAAAGTGAAAAGTTGTTATCAATGAACTACTTTTAAAATGATCACAGTTTACATTTCTTTAACACTTTTAGGAATTGTATTTTGTGCTTTTAATTATAGTGTTAATTTTGTTGAGCTTGATAAAAAAATTGTTAGAAAATTGGTCGATCCAAAACCCGAAGAAGGTTTCCAGTTGCTTGTAGATTTGTACCATTATTATAAAAACCAACACGAAATTTGTAAAATGATTGATAAAGGAAAGAGGGATGAAGCGATAAAAATTCTTGAAAGTATTTATGTACCAGAGCCTAAGTTTATAAAAGCACCCTATGATGATGATCATCTGGTAGAAGTTTACAACTGGGAAGAAGATGATATAGAAGAGTTGAGATGCACTATTGGTGGAATTGAATATGATTGGAGATCATTGCATAATATAGTGAAGAAGATTTGGAAAACAAAAAAAGTTGAAAATGTGACTTTAACGTGAAGTAAATGTTAAACGACTAGAATTTCAATAATTAATTTTAAAAAATCTTCAAATAAATTTAAGATTTGTTTTTAATCTTATAGATTATATAATTACCATACAATTAACTAGGTAGCAGTAGTAGTATATTCATATACATATTGGTTCATACAGGGTTTTCCAACCACTGGGGGCTCTTAAGAACTTTTGAATAAGGTTATTTTCTTAGTGAGGCAGTTCAAAAACGAATTTCCTATATTGTATAGCTCTGATACATTTCCAGAGTTTGAATCTGTGGGCCCGTTTTATTCGCTATCTTAACAAAATGTCAGTTTGACAGTTCTGTTATCTTGTCACAAACTAAATATGAGCCATAGACACTGTTACACTGAGTGTTTCATACAGGATGCAACCCGGTTGGTAACTATGTAATATCGTAATTTTTAATCTATGTAATCTAAGAAATATATTAATATTAAAAGCTAGCCCTTGATCCAAGTAGTAGACCGACCCTCAACTGCTCTTGCGCTGGTTGTAGCCATCGCAATAGCCCACTCTCCGCGTAAGACGATAGCCTTCGTGTGTGATCGTGTAACTTCGTAGTACATCGGGATGGCTCGGTTTCATCTCTCGATTTAGCAACTAAATTGCGACCGCTTCACGGGATAAAGCAAGCAAAAAAAAAAAAGGATGCAGTGAAATGAAATTAGAAACTTCAATTAGAGCAAATGACCCAAGGAAATTAGGAAGACAGAGTGATTTGTGAATGGTGTGAACTTTAACAATAGGCAGTAAGAGGGATTTTTAGAGATATTGTAACTTTAAATTATAAAAATGTTATTGAAAGAAAATAATTAATTCATTTCCAAAAAAAAGAAAAAATTATTAAGTTTTCAACTTTAATTTTCACTTCTCCCTTTCTTCTTTGTTGTTGTCGTCAATCATATAAAATAGATATTTGTGTAATATCAATAGTAACCTCATAATGATTAACAACGAAACAAGCTGTTAACCTACTGTATAGGTCTTTTCTTTTAATTATTATAAGTTTGTCTATATTTAATTTCTGTTTTTGGTTTGTTTTGATAAAAATTTGTATTTTAAAATCATAATGATATAAAATGGAAACGAAATTTGCTTCAGGTTTAATTAAGTTTCTCCACAGTTACAATGTGACAAATCTCTTTTGTATTATTTCGTTGTTCTTTATAAATGTCTATATACCTATTAGCCGTAATTCCTAACAATCTATTGGACGGGCACTGATCACATAATAATATTTTATAAGCTACCTTAATTAATAACAAAAGAAGTAATTTAACGCCATTTTATGTTGCTCTTCAATCGCTGGAAAGGTGTATATTATTTCTGGGGGGGGGGGGACTACATTTTCCCCTATTTTTTTCACATGTTTGTAATGTAGGCTAGGTATTAAACTTGTTGATATATTACAAAATGACAGCCGATTTTGAATTCAAAGCAATAATTAGGGTTTTATCAAAAACTCTATTCATCTGATTATATACTTTACATTAGCTCGATTTGTGCAACTTTAAAATCTTCATCTAAAAATCTCCATTTTTTTCTCTAACAAAAATTAAGAACGTTGCCACTAAAACACATAGATATTTAAACATAAACTTAACAATAAAAATAAAAACTCGCAATAATATTTATGAGAGTTAGAGTATTAGAAAAATTAGTCACGTTACCTGGATTTTACTATTCGTTGTAAATTATTGCTATTGTAAAACAAGGGTTAGAAAATTTCAAAATGGTGTCTGTATTGTTAGTATAGTTTTCTAGTATGTAGGCCCGAAATGGACCTGTACATTCATTTTATGCAATTTGGCGATTTTTCTTTATTAATAGCAAGAAGACTAATTGATAATTCTCCTTTATACAATTACAGGTGTACAAACTAAACAACACAATTATTATTGTGTTCCTGTTATTGTGGATAAGAGAATTATCAATAAATATACGGAATTTTATCAGTGTTCGTTGAAAATTTTATATTAATTTCAAGGTTGATATCAATATTTGAGGTAATACAACAGAAATTTGTGAAAGTCCCTTCTCAAAAAACATGTAATTGGTCTTACTGTAATTTTAAGATTTATTTCATCAAAATAAACATTTCTGATAAATTTCAGACAAGGGTTTACAACAAAAAGTAAAGTTTTTGTCATATGAAAAATGAATAATACTAGCACTATTTACAGAAGACTAAAAGTCATTTGTATATATTTTAAAATAATACAGAACCAAGAACAGATCCACGAGTGACTCCAAATTAAATAACCATACCATTTGGCAAACCTCTATTTGTCATGTATGATAATATCCATTTTAAGGAGATATTCTTTATACCTAATGTTTAAATTTTATTAAGAAAATATTATAAAATTTCAGTTAAATGTTTACGCAGATTAAGAAAGATACTAAGAACTTACTCTCTATTGCCCACTGAGATTTCGATAATAAACATAACCTTGGTTTCTCTAAAAACAAAATAAGTATATGAAAAAAAAATTAACCTTATTGTAATTAAAAATTATAACTTTTAGGCTAGAAACAATAAAATTAACTTATAGAACATTTCAAGACTTTGTTATTGCCTTGCATTATCTTAAATTTAATTATTTATATTTAAATTGTACTTAAATTTCTATAAATAGTTGATTACTGTATTTTATTCTCCATTTATTTACAATTTGATTGTATTTGAATACTAAAAAACAACATTTAATAAATGATTTTATCTTGATAGACGTTGAATACTACATGTGATAAGGGGGACACAAAATGTAAACATGAAATAACAGTTTTAGATTGACTGGTATTCACTTTAGTACGATAATAACTTTCATGTAATAAGTGAAGTGTTTATTTATGTATAATGGGCAATCATTTTATAATATCTATTTTGGTGTCAGTTCTTATCATAAACACATGTCACTGTGACAACGACAACCTATCAGAATTAGACAAGGAAATTATAAGTGAACTACAGAATCCTGAAAGTTGTAATGCTACTAAGGTATTAGAAAGTACCAGATTTTTTGCAGCGGAGTTGGACGATTTGGTAGACCTTTGTGAACATAACAAAGATGGAGGTCTGGAGATGTATGAAGCGTTAGGACTTAAAGGAGAACCTAAGTTCCCTCATGTTGAGATTGATAATCAATTATTGTTAAATAAGTTTAAGTGGGATCAAAATGATGTGGACGGTTTGTTGAATAATTTGAGTAGAGCAAACTACGCTTGGGAGAGATATCAAGACTGCATTAATAGAAATGGAACTACAAGTGAAAGTGTAGAGAATTAAATTAAATTAATTTGTAAATACTGTAGTGTTTTGTTAATATGGGTTTGTTTTAATGAGGTTGTCTGTCTTGTAAAGGTGCAGAATATTTCTATTTGATTACATTTTATAAATATAAGTGTAAGGGTATGCAATAAAAAAGCAGAACTCTTAAGGGAGGCGGAGTTCAAGAATTTACGAATAATCTGGAAAAGATAATTTTTATTTATAGAAAAATATTTGTGTTGGAGAAATGTAAAGAAAACTCCAATTTATAATTAATATAATACAGAAAATCATTACAACAATTGACTGTGTCTAGCTGATTCAAGCTATAGTAGTGTTTTCCCTCGTATTTATATATAAATATTATTGATAGTTTAAAATTAGTGGTTTATATAACTTATAGTTTGGATTTTTATTAACAAATTCCTGCCTGTAACATCAGTATAGATTCAGATTTCTATATGAAAGTTGTAAGGTTACAGACAACTGCATATTTGTGGATAACGACAGTGCGGTTTTTTCTTTTCACAGATTTTGTTAAACTATTAAAAAAAAGAATACTTATATACTGATCATGATTTTCATTTCTTAATATATTTAATAAAATAATTGAAATACATATGTAGAGATAAAAGTTTAAAATATAATATTACTGAGTTCCTATAATTTTATGATGAGAGGAAGTTATGTTCCATTTATAACAGATATTTAAAAACGAAAATTATTGAAATGCAGGTCAAAATATTTTTATACGAGCTCGTTACAGCTCATTGAGAAAGTCAATTTAAATCTGTAAACAATATTTAATTGTTTTATGAAATAATTACAATTTCAAACTTCTTGTAAATTGTATTTCTGATTTTCGATTTTTCTAAACTAACAAAACATATGTTTAAGATATAGTGTATATGAGCATGATGAAAATAGTACAAAAGATGAGACAGTGAGAGTGAAAAGGTAAATAAAATAATCTGTAATTACGAAACAGATTTTTTTTTCTTTTCTTTTTTATTATTTTATTTTTACGAAATTTGTCAAAGGTATTGAAAAAAGAAACTTATTCAAAATTCCATCAACGTCTCACAATTCAATTACATTTAATGTGAGTTAACAGTTTAGGTAGCCTATATGTAAGATCTACAGTCTATTAGTACAAATCTGTAATAGCATATTTAACATTTTAGTTTTCAAGGATCAAAATAAGTCTGTTTATCAGTATTCATTCCAAAACTAATTAAAACCAGTGAAATAAATGTTGAAATAGTTTCATACAATTATAATAATGTTTTAACAATATTTCTTATTATGAAACTTGCAAAGATAATTTAATAAACCGATATTCAAGTGTGGATCAACCTTTTGACGGTTATTATTTTATACAATAGTGTAAAATGAAGTAACTTGATAGAATTCCATTGTTATCCAAATAAAACATACACAAATTCTTTTGCTAAATTCTACAATTTATTGGTCTAGCCAACCACGGTTTCGCCAGTTAAGGCATGCCGTAATTTGTGTGGTTTTTTTGTATAGAAGGATAGTTTTAAAAAAATTTCACATATTTTAATGTTGTCAATCAGTCGTTTTTACTTTTAAAAAAAGATTACAAATTGATAATTTATCCCAAAAATATAAATACAAAAGATACGTTATTTTCATTGAGATTCCAGAATAAACCATTTAAATAATACTACTTTTGTGATAGAGTATACACATAAACTTCCTGTTTGGAGTTTTTGATTTAATCCTTTAATTTAAGATTATTATACGTATTTTAATATACCGAAATTAATTTTTCACTAAACCGTGGGCTACCACAATGGCATTAACTGAAGGTATTCATTAAACAAGAATTGCTTTGAAGTATCATCAAATTAAAATCTAGTTTAAAGAAGAAACTAATTATAAAAATAAAATAAAATGAACTGTAGTGGATGGTTTTAACTTGGTCAATGGAAATGAATTCAATGTAAAGTAAAGCTATCAACTCCCCCCTTTATCGCCTCACTAATCAAAAGATTGTTTGAGAAAAGACAGAGGAAAAAACAAACAGAAAAACAGTAAAACAGACATCTAAGTAGACAGACAGACAGACAGACACAGCTATAGATAAATAGAGTGATAGACAAAGAGACCAGATAAATAGACAAACGTAAAAATATATAGATATACAAACTGACAGCCATGCAGATTAGCAGACACTTCTCGTTGCTGTGTTAACACATTATTAATTAATTGTTTTAACCTCAACTAGGCCTATATTTAATTTGTTTTCTTGTTGTAGTCTAACCTGAAATTATTGTTTTTATGCCTATTTACATTTAATGTTGTTTAAGAAATTGATTTTTTAATTTTATTACGCTAAGCTAATACATAACTAATACTTTATTGTCAATTTCAAAGAAAAATTATCTGTGAAGTTAAAAAAATTAGTAATTTTAAATGTTTACATGATTTTGAATCAAGTAACTACCAATTTTTAATTTTGTCTAAGCTAATTTCTTTAATATAACAATTTATAGTAACTTTATATTTTTATTCCGAGATAACAGAACTTTATGAAACATCTGAGTATTAAATTAGCGTGTTTTGTTGGAACTAAGAGAACAGGATTTACATAAAAAAGAAATTATAAATCTACTATTTAGTTCCGACTTCTCTTTTTCCAGCAGGATTAATTTTGTAAACTTTTACCCTTTTCCCAGTGAGACGATACTTTTTTAGCGATAAGTTTCTGTACAGATTTCTTTCCTTACGATTATGTTTAATAATGTGCTGCTACCTAGAGTAATTTGTAGACACTACTGAAAAGTATTACATTTTTTCCAGGAGGTGCTTCTATCTACAAGCACTTTAAGAAACTTACGAAATAAGTAACAAATTCCATGGGAGATTGTTTTTTTTAATTGGCTCCTGCCACATTGTGTCCACAACCCGCAATGTACCGGTACGTAAAAAAAATCGTATTTGGTATTGAAGGGGAAACGGTGGTGAAGGAAATTCGCCACTGGTAATATAGAGTTTAATCCACTATTGATCCATTTAGAACAGCAGTGAGGAAAATCTACACGTAGTCTTATAATATCGGAAGGGAAAAAACGTATAACCTAAAGGGAAATATAATAGAAATTTATAATAGATTTGTTGTTGTTTGGAGTTTAAAGACGTGCAACCTCCGTAATCATTATCGCTTAACAAGAAAGACCCCTTTCCTGCCCTTGAATAATCTAATAGTGTAAAGTTAGAAGAGTTGGTTAAAGTATACCTATTATGAAACATGAAAAAGGAGATCTAACTCAAGAAGACAGATGGTGTAGGTACAGCTAGGCTATCTTGGTATTGTACAACCCGAAATCACTATTAGTGAGGATCTGAGGGAAATAACAGTGTCGCGTGTTTTATGTTATAAACAAAGATCTATTAGTTACCGAGGGACCAGAGTTTTATAGTGAACTCAAACTTTATAAGTTCCAACGAGTGGTTGAATGACGCTACAGAGTTTATGTTAATTAGACTTTCATACAATCTGTGTATATAATAATTGAGTAACAGTAAAGTTCATTACCTTGGAATTGATGCAATGTCCAATTGTCCAACAGGGCAATTCAGGAAGCGATGTAGACAGACGTAGCACTATACTTAACACAGCTAGCTGGTTATCATAATTATTCTATTGTTTATATTTGTCACTCTTAAATCTACACAGATTGCACTTATAGAATAGGTTAATAATTAAAAAGCGTGGCAGAGCCGAATGGTAATAAATACCGCGTTGCGTTATGAAAACTATGCACTTGCATATAAAATTAAAGCGAGTTCTTAAGGAATTAGCGTTTGCGTTATACACAGATGAGGTGTTCTTTACAACCGACTTTCTAACCTTCAAGAAGATGGGACGCGTCCCCAATCACGTTATATAGTCCAATCATTCTGGACCAATGGGAGGCTATGATGATGTCATTTAGCCTTGAACATTTCTGCAATTGTGGGTAAAAACACCCCTCGTGTGACTGACATGGACTCTTCTGGATCGTATGATCGACTAATTATTGTGGTCTGATATTGTTAGACGGAGACAGAAAATCGTAAATGTAGATAAACCAGTTTATTCGAAAAGGGCATATAAAAATACTGAACAAACAGAAACAGCTGAAATAAAACATAAAAGTGAACAACATTTTGTTTCTTTTCTCTAGAGTTTAGCGCTTTACCATGTGATAACTCCTTGAGGAGATTTAACGGAAAAAATTTTAGTATTATTTAATATAGAGGACTTTATATTTTTTCCTTAAATATAGTTTATATTAAGGGAAGCAAGAACATTATTTTTATACCGGTTTGGCTAATGATTGATTGTCATTTAACTTTCCACGCGAAATTAGAAAATTATTATTGGCTTCAAGGTTTTTGCCTCTTTCGCGTTATATTGATGATTTTATGACCGCATATATTCGATTATTTTCGATTTATCCACTAGGACAAATCGCGTGTTTTTCTTGTGTTCACTAATTGTTATATTTAGTCTTGTAACTCTCCCGTTACATCCACATTTAGGCTATTACTGTAAATTTAGAATCCTGAGTGCTATTTATAGGTTTAGTTTTATCAAGATTTTGGCTAACAGTATTTTGATTATATTAAGCGGTACTTATTTTATACTTCCAATAATTAAAAAAAGTAGTTTTTACCAAAAAAGTAATATCAGGTTATAAGTTCTTCAGTGATTACCTATGAAGCCTGTTTGTGCCGAATCCAAAAAATGCAAACCAGATACAAAAAGAAATATTATGAAATCGTATTGTAGAAAGATTGAGAGAGAATAAAACTTCCAGATTTATTTCATAAGAAAATATAACCTGAGATATGAACATTCTCAAAAGCCGCTTTTTTATGAGTATTCGCCTGTCTTTTATAACCCCTAGTTTAATAAAAGCTGCATTACCTGAAGTTTTCCTTTCATTATATCGCTCATATTTCACTTTTCCAGGAATAAAAATAATAACCTAATTATTTTCTAAGTTATAAATCTCCCCGGAGTGAAGAGGGAATTTGTTTAGAATTAAGTTTATAATTTCAATTTGTTAGTAAAAAAATGATATTCAAGTAAAATTATATTTATAATATAAATTTTAATTTTGTTAGAGTTTGTTTGAATAGTATGACTTAGTTTTTCTCAGAATGTTATTGCACATTAAAATATTCTTTTTAATTACCACAGTGTAGGGTAAGCTTCGTAATGAAAAATAAATTAGAAATAATTTATTTGACTGATTTTCAATTTCCGTAACCAGAGTAAATGAAAAATGTTTTTATGTGTCTACCTTCCGGGTAATTATAAGCTTAACTGTCGTAATCTCTTTCATTCTTTCTGGAACATAAGCGCCCAATTAGCAACCTTTCTCTTGAATTCTTTCCACATAATGCAAGCCCCTATGAACCTCTCTCCCAGAGGTCTCCTCTATGTGTTTCTAGACCTCCCAACCTTATTGCTTCTAGATGATATTAATCCAGTGTTTCTCTGACAATATCTCCATTTCCTTTCCTCAAGTTGTAACCAATACACCTCAATTTCTTTCCATTGTACGAGTTCCGGCTTCGTTCTTCTCCTTAGCTCTTCATTTTTAATTGTTTACTGACATTTTATTTTAAATATTCTTCTCAAACATTGTAACGTAACTTAACGCCTCTGGCAGCACTGAACAAAAGGGGTATAAATCTGGTGTAATATTTTATTGTTAATTTCCGGAGGACCTTTATTATAATATTAATTAGATAACAGACACTGAAATAATTAGGTGAATGTTGATCTTACCTTGTGGTTTGATGTTATGATGATTCCTGGCCAGGACTGGTCTGCAGAGCTGGAAGTAAAAGATCACAAACACAAATTCTCCAGTGTCTTTTTAAAATAGCGTGGTGAATTGAGGTTAAGCGTAAAAAATATATATGCGGTTTTTTTTGGTAACACGCACACTCGCCAATTGCAAAACAGCACCTGCTCCAATTATCGGAAGAATAAAAAAATGCGCACGCCGCCTCGTCAAGTGTGTAGCCTAATTGGGTTTATTGCAGGGGCCATATGAATACCAAACAAACATAATGCATCTGGAATTCCCAACCACCTGCTTGTTTAACTTCCAAGTGTCACACAGATACAGTAGCACACTCTTCAAATTAAATTTCATAATATTTATCGTATTAACCTCCAAAACATTTGCTGAACTCTATATTATTATTTTCTTCAAGCTGTTAAATATATCTCTATAATTCATCATCTCGTTTCTGCCTAATGTTCGATGAAGAAGTGAGTGACTTCAGTTGACCAAATTAGAACATTGTGACGATGTACAGGTCCAGAAGTCCAGAGAGTGGCTTCGTCACTAAATATAACTCCTCATTAAAAAAAAAATTCTCATCAGCTTCATTTTTATCAAGAACATTTACAGCAAAGTCATTCCTTTTAAGTTATCTCCTTGCTTCAAAGCGAACAATAACCGAAGTTTATAAACTGTAAACCTTAGCCATACTTTCTAAACCTTGGGGAATGTTGTTTTTGTAACAACTAGATTTCAAGGACATTTTATAACAGATTTTTTTAAAACTTTATTCCCAAGCTTTTCTTATGTTATCAACAGTTTCATTGTGAACTGACAGCCTGCCTAAACATTTTTCGTTTATTAAGTTACCAGTTTCGTTCATCTTCACTAGTGTTATTCTTCATGTGACACGCCTATATTGACGTTAAAATAGAGTTACAAAATTAAATTTTGGAATCTACAAAAAATACCTTTCATTACAAGTGGTGAAGTAAACACTGTGATTAAAACTAAATAACAGATGTTTCGTGTACTTATAATGTTTTCTTATGGAGCCATAATAATTTTAATCCCCGCCATGACACTGTACATGTGTGGGAACTGTTGCAACTAAGTGTGGCAGTAACATATGTTGCTGCATTGAAGTACGTTATTGTCTGTTACTTGGAACGTTACGCTATGTGACAATGGTCTAGAACATTTGGATGTTATAGTGCAAATAGAAACAGATGCCAACAAAATGGTAGATGATTTCTTATTGACAATACCAATGTTTCCCAATTCACGAGACAATAACTGTAGCTTAATAATTTTAGTCGTCTATATTTCAGATAAAAATTTATAAATAATGTATTTTAGCATAATTATTTGTGAATATAGTAATCCACCGCGTATAGGCTACGGATTGTAGGCTACAGTTTTGATGCTGTTCATCCAAATATAGCACTGAATGTAGGCTATAGACGAAATGAAACAGGGAGTGAATTTTGTTTTTAATATATTATAACATACCGAAATAGAAAGCTCCAAAGGTCAGTACCCGGCAGGCCATAAATCGTCAAGACATGAAAGGATTGACGGACATAAAAAAATGTTTCAACAGGGAAACAACGCACCCAAACCGTCACACAAGATCCATCAAAATTAAGCTTTTAATACCGAAACAAATTTTAACAAGCCAATCAGAGCAAGTGAATCAGTTCTGAAATAACGTCCAAGAATTAAAACTAACCAATGGAAGAAGAGCATCATGACGCTGTTTTAAAAAGAGGAGAACTTATAAATAAGGGTAAAAGGGAGGACACGTGGTTCTTTTTAGGTATTTTGGTTCCGACGTCGTATTAGATGGTTGTTCCGGGGAAGTGTTTCTCCTGATCGAAAGAGTTAAGTGTTTGTGAAGGACTTTGCCTATCCTATTAGTCGTTTTTTCTTTTTTAATAGAACTGTTAAGTTTTATTAAAAAACTTTATAAAAGTCAATAAAAAGTTATCCGTCGTTTTAAAAAACTAAAAGAATCATCGTATTAAAGTATAAGAAGTCTTCGTGGTCGTTAAGTGAGATAAGTGTGAAGTTTAAGGAGTCATCGTCGTTTTAAAGTTAAATCAGTGAGAAGAAGTATCGTCGTAAGAATTAAAAGCATCATCGTCGCAAGAGTGAGTGAAGAAAGGTGTAACCCGCGATTGGGATCATCTACGGGAGAGGCAAACCATCCAACCATCACGCAATCTTCGAGAGAACCACGGAACGAGAACAACCAAAAACTGGAAAGGAACACGTCAATTGATAAGTAGAACTTAAAGGACAATACATTTTATAAATTACCACCAAATTTTGTTTTTTTGTAATAATAAAATAAATTATAGCCACCAACGAACCCCAATAGAGATTTAAATTAAATTCAAGTAAATAACCTTCAGTTAGCCGGAGCAAATATTTTATAAAGCTAATTAAAATTAGAGTCAAAATTAAATACAAATTAAATTGATGCATTCTTAAATTCCTTGTTTTAGACTAAGTTGTTTAGGATAAGAATTTATAGTGAAGATGTACCTAGTTTAAGCCGTAGTATAAAATTGTAGAATAAGATATTAATCAGTAATATTTTGAGCATCAAGGTAAAAATTATGTTTTAAATGATTAAAAATTAATATTTAAAAGAGTTAATTATTCAATATGTTTAATTAAAATTGAGTTATAATCCCACATGTTTTGAGTGTTATTATTTTAATCAATTGTCAAATAACTAACGAACTAATAACCAAATGAATCATAATAATATTAATAAATAGTAAAAAGAAATATAGGAGAGTTTTCCTATATTTAAGCGACCAACGTGTAGCAAATAACTAATAAAAAAAAAAAAGAGAGAACGTCTTAAACGTTATAATATTCATATAAAAGTGGTATTAAAAGTTGAAGCGTGTTCCGAAAATAAAAAGATAATTATTATGGTTAATTAATTGTCCAAGTGCGCACGTAACCTTTCGGATTACACGTGTTTTGTCTAATCTGTAATGTGTGCACTTTTGTTTGAATGCGTGACTATCTCTTTGGAGTGATATAATATTAATGATCTGATGACAGAGTTACGGCTCCAGAACATGACGTCCTTCTTATACGACTAAGAAATCATGTGACTTACATAAATGCAGGTAATATTCAATTATTTAAAAATTATATACGACTTGTTTATGGTAAATTCTGTCAGTTATTAAATTATTACTTTTGTTAGGGTTTAGTTCAGTAAATATTCTTTAAATTCCTTCTATTTTTTTTTACAAAATGAAAATAAATGCAAATCTCTTTGTTATAAACACCAGATTTACTTCATCTATTGTGCGTCATTTGATATGTAATTACTTTCTCACAAATACGTAGGTTAGAAACAATTATTAGATGGTTAATTTTTTCTTTGTTGGTATATACTTCTCGGTCATCATTGCCATTTAAACAAAAGAAAGAATGAACATAGAATAAAGCCTTCTTTCCATCAAACACTCTAATTGCGTCAGATTCGGAAAAGAACAAGAGTTAGTCAAGAGAGTCGAACTCTCTTGTTTTGGGATAGGAAAGATGAAAAAGATTGATCTAACGCAAGAATACATGGAAAAAGGTTTATGTCCACTCGGGATTAGCAATGCTGTATGCATTAAAGTAATTTCCTGAGGGTAGAACTATAAGAGAAGTTAATTGTATAATGTGAATGACTACGTGGATGATAGTCTATGTGTTGTGGGTGTTTGACTGAGGGACGCCATGTGATCGTTAAGGGAGTCACTGCGCCCTATCCTTCGTAAATGTTAACTTATGTTCCTTTTTTCTCAGAAATAGCTAAAGATAACTTGTTGATTTTTGTCATTATTCAAAGTAGGTGAGAAACCCCCGCCCCTTTCCTCGAAATTACCTCCTAAACGACGAAAATAAGAAACCTATCAGAGAAAGGTCACACAGGCTACTTGGAAGGGAATTGGGAACATAGGCAATAAAGATCTCAACAGAGACCGTAAGAGTCCCACTTATGGGGCAAAATACCAGGCTAATTATGCTAAGAGAGGTCAAAGAACTTATGGGGAGTTATAACAGGAGAAGGTTGAAAGTATCCTTCATACTAAGTAGAGATAAACCGAAAACCCCGTCAGGTTTTCCTTCCGAGTATTGTAGACACATGGAAACCACATAAAATTAAGGACCTACAGATCCAGCGAAGAAGTCGAGGAAACTCCTACTATATATCAGTCGAATGCGGTACGGATATATATATAAGGACTGAAGGTCTGGAGGAGATACCTACCCTTGACAGCATTCATGTGTTCCACTTTGTAAAGGAGTTGGAGCTTCAATTGACGGGATTTCCCCTTTCTAGAAGAAGTAGGAGGGCATAATAGATCTCTAGAGGTATATTTCACCCCCACATACCTACCCATACTATTAAAGTGAGCTTTCCGTCTGGGAGAGAACCCGACCTGAGTGCTACTCTCGATCGGGGCAATGGCGATTAAACCCCGCAACCACTAGAACACTCAGTAATATTACGTTTTTACGATATTCGGGCAGTAGATTTCCTGTTATACTCATTTAATTTTAGTTACCGACGTATAACACGTTTAGATAATTTAAAAATACATTTTACAAATTTATTTGAATTACATTTTGTATAAAACAACCAAAACGCAGGAATTTTGAAATTCATTCATTAAATTGAAATATTAAACCCAAATACAAACATTGCGAACCTAATCAGCTGTTTGAAATTGCGAAAATCGTTGGTAAGGAGATTATTTACCCTTAGAATTCACTCACTTCCTTTCAGTTATTTCATAGGCTTTTCCTTCATTCCTAATATTGATTGCTTTGCTTGTAATAAAGGGAATTGCTTTCAAAACAAATTTAGAGCTTAATACTTCTAATTATAAAAATATGTATGTTGTGGATGAGTTTAGGTATCGAGATGTAAATAAATAAATATTTGCAGTTAACAGATGCTATTTTACAGCTGAAATGATCTACTCTCAACTTTTATACACCCGTACTATACTTGTATTTTCGTCTCTGCTTATATCGCTCACGTAAGAGGCTTCTCTGTTAACCTTTCCTATGTTATATATAGTACTTAATCGTTCCTAAATAGCTTGAAATATTCAAGGTTACACTTCATCGGATAAGGTTGGCTCTAGCGTTCCCGCTGGGTTTGTTAGACGTTTAATATCCGCAAGGTCAAAAAGTTAAGATGTTGGGCTAGTATTGTGAAAAAAAGCGGAGATTTACGCTTGGTAGCAAATTCTGATTGCAAACACTAGAAAGATGATAACAGGAACTCAATTTGCTGACCACACATTGCCGGATTTTAAAGCATCCTGCTAACCTGTACCTTTCAAGCGCTCTTCCGCCACAATATTATATGATTATTAATAGACGCTATTTTATATTGGACATTATCTATTTGCTGCACTAGTTTGAGACGGATATTGTATGATCAATAAAGAAAGATAAAGATAGAGCTACAAGATCTACAAGAAGCGGTGGCGCTTTTTACCTAGGTCATCTTACTTTTAACAAGATGGCCGATGTCAGTTAGATAATAACGATTCTGAACATCTCGTTGATAAATGAAATGTTGTTTTAAGTATTCGTAAGTGTGGTAAATTTTGTGAAAGAAGAAATAAAACAACAGGAAAAAAGAGAGAGAGAAAAAATATAGTTCGTTTATACGGAAAAAGAAGCAATTCTTCTTCTTCTTTTTTTTACCTTTTCAAGTAGTATAGAGAAAGCAATGTGATGAATAAAAAAATCTATGTCGTGTTTCGAGGGTATATCCGTTTGAGATCCCCTAAGTTGAAAATATAGATTTTTCGGAATAATGTCTGCCGGATGTACAATAATTTACAGTTTAAACGGGTGGAACGATTTTAGTGAAATGTAGTAGACGAGAATATTTTTTGATCATATTTAGGGATGTTTATTTTATTTTTGTCTGTGGGTAGCACCCCTAGTGAAGCAACAAAATCAATATTTTTTAAAATTCGGAGATGTTTTATCAAAACTCGCCTCTAAGGGCACAAACAAAACGTGTTGGTCGCCACAATCCAAAAATAAATTGTTAGTTCGTAATTAGAAAATAAATAAAAAATATGTCATGAGGATATAAGTATCTAAAAAAAATGTTTTAACGACGTAATTTTTCAAAATTGATCAACCTATTTCGTTAAAATTTCATCGAAGGTGATTAATATAAAAAACCGTGAGGTAAAATAAATTTACAGCTATGGGGATAATTGGAAAAATACAATTATTAACCCTACCCTCCGAAATTCATTTTTAGTAAATACTATTTGCGTTGAGGACGTGTTTAGCACAAAAGACCCTTATTTATACATATTTTTTCAAAGACAGCATTCATGTTTTATTTCCTCTTTTTAACAACTAACGAACAGATTTTTTGAGACGATTAATTTTAACGTTGGTCAAGTGAGAAAGTTTAAACAATATTTGTACATCGTCTATTTTGAAATCATCCATAACCACAGCTTGTGGACGGAATTAACAAAGATACAGTCAGATTTACTGAGTTGTGTGAAAGTTAGTTCACCATCTATATATTAAGTTTATAAACGCACGTTACGAAAACAAATTAGAATTGTTCAATTGTCTTTGGTTTTATTGTTTTGCTCAACGTGACAGATTGGTAATTGTAAGACATTCGCAACACTCAATACAATGCATCGTATCAATCATACATTGTACAGAAACTAATATATTCTAATGAAGAACGTTATGAAATTAGTAATGGTTGATATTAATACACAACTAGTCTTTATTCTTCCTAAAACTCTTAAAAAGTGCAAATTTCAGTGTTCGTATACAATTTCATTCTGCTTCACTAATATCGTATTCTTAGAAAATTAAGATTTGTTGTAAATAGTGTACAGTGTGTGCGAGGAATACATGACATTAGAGTGCGTATTTTACAATTTCGATTTTCCTATCTCCGATTGAAGGCAAAATAGAACTAAATACACTAAATCTGTTAGACCGATTGTGATTAAATTATTTTCGTCGTAAGTATTATTCATATTAATAAATTTTTATTTTTTATATATAATTTTGTTAATGTATTTAATATTTTAAAGATGCGTACTGTATTATTTAATAAATATACATAAATTAAAATTAATCTAATTAAAATTAAATACAATAAAAAAAAACTATAGTTCATGTGCAAAATAATAAATATATATGGAAAAGTTCAATGATAGAGACTTCTAAAATGTTGTAACAAACTAAAATAATATAGATAAATATAAGCAATTAATTTAAGCAAACAAAAACGCGTGCAAAATTCGTAATTAACTATTAGTGTAAACCACGATCCACTCAAAATAAAGGAAGGGAGGGGCAGCTCAGTTGGCAGAGCGTACACGTAGAGTGCAGTTCTAATTGGTAAACCGTTAAAGGTTACCCAAATTCGAACCCAGTTGATGGAGTTGCTTTTTTCCGTGGGTTACCTATCTTACAGATTCATTAGTAAAACAAGGATAAGGTAAATTAATAAATCAAAATCTTCAACAATAAAACTATATCAAGTGCATAGTCGTCACCATTAACTGAAATCATGATACAAACTCTTCTATACATTTTAAATGTTTCGTCTGACTTTTTTACTTCCTTCCTTTCGTATTAGTATCCCTATCATGAAGGATAAGGAACCAGGAATGGTGATCCACATTTCAAAGTAATAAATGTTTCTGGTTTATATTATTTGATGATGATGGATTGTTCATATTATTAATTAGGTTTAATCCTTCTTTTGCCATAATTGTGTATATAAAATCTAATTCACGACATTTCCAAAGTATAAATCAACCTTTGGTACGGTTCTTAGGATATAGTTTTAGTTTTATTCTTCAACATGACTCTAGGGTATGTTGGTGTTTTTTTAACTTTTTTTATGTTCTAGCTTAATCACTTGGTAACGGAGGTTGATTAATACCCCCGAAACGTGGTGTTGCGGTTTTTTATATAGACAATTGTCTGATTAAACCATATTAACAATAAATTCTGTCTATGGATATACCTGGAATAATAAATGAAATGTGCTGTGACACGCGAAAAACAGATTAAAGATTTCTGAAAAGAGTTTTGACAGGAAGAACTTAGCGAAAGACAAGAGGAAACTCAAGAAAGCTGGCTAAGCAAAGTAATTTTACTACTAATAATAAAAATATGATAACATCATGGTATTAAAAAAAAGTAAAATTCATGGATAGTAAACACATAATATAGTATTAGAAATAAAAAGAACAAATCATAATAAAACAATACATCAACAAATGACATATTACAATGTAAGTTAAATAAACTATAACCTATACGAAAAATAAACAAGAAATAAAATACATAGTGTGCAAATTATTAAAGAACTAAATGTATTTTATTAAACTTATTCTAATTTTTCACCATTTTCTATAAGGTTATTGTTTAACGTACCTTTATGTTATGTTATTTGAAGAGCTTTTTGTGATTGCAACTATATGCGACGAATTAACCATTGGAATGTTGTCTTATTGATGTACTGTAATATATTTTTGAAGTTGGAGTTTAAAATAGTATATCTCATCACTTGACCAAAAGTGAAGCTTTTCGATACAAACGTAAGTTTAACGGCCGAGACATAGAAGAGGCCGGAAAATGAGCGAGGATCGAAAAGCTATTTTGGTCCCAGTGATGAACTATATTTTTCGTTATACTGCAAACAATATATATATATATAAAATTCAAAAAAACTAGAATGTTATAACCTATTTACCTTCAAAAGTTTACTTAAATTGCACAAGTTTGCAGCTAATACAGCTCTTTAGTTTGTGTTAGTGGTGCTCACTTATAAAATCAATAGTAACAGCTTTTTTATCTGTTATTTACAATCGAGAGTATCGGTAGTTTTTATAATTTCATTACAAACGTTAATTAATTCGTATAAACGAAGTAACAGCTGATGACTTCGACCTCAGCTGATGTTTTTAGGTTTTAGAACTAAAAAGAACAACTTTAGCATCTCAATTCTTGTATTGAAAACAGCTGTTTTGAAGCAGTATGACGAAAAATTAATTATTGGTACATTAGCGTGTTAGGTATTTATAAGTGTAAGCGTGTATTTTACGTTATAAAACTAAACATATTTATTTATAATATATTATATAGAATTCTTAATTTTCTTCTTAGTTTTGATTTATATAAAATCATATAGCTGACGTCATCTTTTTCATTTGCTTTATTATATTAATTTATCCTATTTTATATAAAAAAAAAAAAAGTCTGAATCCAAAAGATAGATAAAATTTTGTCATATCTTGAAATTAGGTATGAATATATTGAGCTATAATATTGATATAAAACACTACAGATATTGATATTTTTAATTAAAAAATCCTCTTCCAAAGAAGCATATATGATAAAAAATGTTTTCCTATATTGATTAAAATAATTTCAAAACTACAAACAAAATATAAGTGCTTAAATCTACTGGAATAAAACTCCGGTATTATTGAATTAAATATACGACTGCTTTTATTTTTTTCAGAAAAACATGAATCACCACACAACAGTAGTTGCTACCATAATGGTGTTCATCTCCTTGATAACGTATAAAGTGAAAAGTTGGGACTCTACACCGTGTATCGCTGTTAAAGACAATTTTAACATGATATCTGTAAGATTTATTACACAACCATAAAATACTAATATATGTGCAGGTTTTGTTAAATAATTATATAATAATATATAAGTAGGCTTTATTACATATAGAACACGTCATGATAGCTATGTACGAGTTTCCAAAATTTGTTTTAAATTAAAAGAATACATCATATTCCAGTGATTTTTATTCATGTTAATGTTTTGTATGTTTGGCCATCTTAAAGAAATATATTAATTCAAATGGAAGCATTTACACAGAACGATTAAAATTAACACGGAAAATTCCTCTTTATAAGTCCAGAACTACATCTTCTATTCAGAAGTAATGATATTGGACAAGAGGGGATCAGATTTGTTACAAGACAGTACAAACGGTTGATGTGTTTTAAGAAATAAGTTTTGACGTACAAAGCTGATGTAAGTGTGAAAACTAAAATTATCTTCTCAGTTTTAATTTATTTACATAAACAGCATTCCACATTTACCGATACCTAATCGAAACTGTCTCCTTTCTATCCGCTTTGTCTCATGACTGTATACCACTTTTCCAACTAGGTATTCCCTGCTTTCTCTATTGTCCCACCTTCTGCAGTAGAACCTGCTTAGAAATTCTTGTTTGTGGCATTCTCTGAACAAATTCCAAAAACATCAGCTGTTTGTACATATCCTGCTGTATTATTTATGTTACATTAATAACTTTTCTTATTATATAATTTGCTATATATTTTACAATAACCCTATTGACTATTTTTGGGACTTTCAATCTCGAACTAAAAGTAATGGAGAGATGGGGACCAATAATTTTCATTTGAGCTTTTAGAGACTAAAGTAAAATTTATCATAATCGTTGGAGCTTAATTTGAGAAAATAATAATTTTATATTCTCAAGGCAGCTACTATATATTTAAAAAATCAACTGAGATATGGCATAAATGTCAAATTTGATTATAATAAATCAAACGTGTTTGGGCTTTAAAGCAATGCACATGAGACAGACAACTAGACAGATAAACGACATTAAAAAAACACACTTTTCTTTTTTTACCCAGATGATGTCAAAATGGAATTAGTTGAAAAAAAATATATAGAAAAGTAAAAAATGATCTTTAATTTTTATTTTGATGCTTATAATTAATTAATTTGTCTCTTCGTTTTACGTTATTAATCCTGATTTTTTCACTTTGTCATTTTAAAAATAATCTTGATGAAATATAACATTTTACTTCCTTACCAGGTCTTTAAATTATTTTTACGTACTAAAAAGGTATTCCCCCTTATTAAAGATAAAATATTTATAGGCGATTATCGACTTATACAAAAACAAGAACATACAATAAAATACCTTTAGTTCTTGAATACTCTAAAGTACCAGGATCGGAAAATAACAAAAGTTGGTCAAAAGATACCTTATAGGAAGTTGAATGAATGGGATCTAGCCCAAGACTACAAGAAACAATCTGTGGATCCAGCTGGGTCTCTACATTGAACTCCTAACGAGTATTTCGTCTGTCTTACATTAGTTCACTTGTATATAAATATTTATCAATGAGTCGAATGTTTGGTCATGTATGTAATCCAAATTTAATCAAATGGCAAACGGATTTTTTTCCCAAAGACTTTTGATAATTGATTGAAGGTCTCCAATCTTTGTTTTCAGTATTATGGTGAATGGTATAAAGTTGGATCTTACAGAAAGGACACATCTAGCAATTGCCAATATATGACGTATAATAAAGATGCGCACAATACTACAATGCACAAAACTAGATTAGGTTACTACAGGTATGTTGAGAAATGGACATAACGCTTCTTCTTCATAAAAAAATACACATGATATAGTTACAAGATTTAAAGTTTAAAATTGATTTTATAATATTTATTGTATTTCTACATAAGAACTCATAATTTTTTAATATTCATAAATTAATAATATTGATTAAAAGTTCGTATTTATTTTTAAATTGATCCAGTAAAGTTTAGTTTTTAAATATTTTCTCTATATCATTTTTGAAAAATGAATGATTGTTCTATAGGTTTTTTTGATACCTACTCTAACGATTTCGCATAGTATTTATACAACTTAACTTAATACATTTACGTGTGAGCTTTAATGTGCCAAATAAAATAATTTGGTTACTATATAAAAAAAGTCCTGATTACGTAAAAAAATAAAGTTACCATCATTTTATTTATTTCATGTAACACTAAAAGATGAGAAACCATATTAAAGACCAAGTTGGGTATAAAAATATTTATAAAATATTGGTGGTATAGTAAAATTACACCTTCGAAAATAATTTTAAAAATATTCGCTTTTTCTAGTGGCTAGAACTATTACTTGCTGTGTGATAACGGGAACTCGATATGCTAACCACACATTGCTCAACCAAAAATGTATCTATCTAACATGTCTAGACCCTTAATGTTATATTAATATTATCGTGCTATATAGTAAGAAAATCTATATATATATATATATTTTAAAGGAAATAAACCACGCCCATCCTTATTAACAACAAAATGTAATCACAAATTATATTTGTTTTAATACTATTAAATCATAAAATATATTTTATTTTGGATTTAAATATTTATTTTTGTATTAGATTATGTTTAATTTATTGTAATTATTTCTTTTGTTTTATTTCTTATTTGCAGTATGGTAATTGGTTCAAAAAAAGTACTTGATTTCAACATTCGTTTATCTTCAACCTTGCCAAAACCAAATACTGGTATTATTATTTCTCGTATGCTGAAAAAAAAAGGTAAGTGTGATTTGGTTTTGTACTTTTAGTTTAATATCAGTTGACGGTAAGTTACAGAAATGTACTCAGATGATTTGTTTAAAAAAATAAAATAGTAAATTAGAAGTTCAGCTTATTTAAAAACAACACATTATTGTAATTAAATACTTGCAATAAGATTCGTCTATTCGAGAGAATTCCCCTGGTTAAGTTGATGTGTTATCTTTTCAAAAAATTGAAAACATTGACTAGTAAAGAGTGAGAGTATCAAGAGACATTTCATATCTGAGCTATAAACGTAAAAAAAAACAACAAAAAACATTGTCTGAAATAACTAAAAATATAAATTTTAAACAATTTTTGAATTTTAATTACGAAGTAAATATCGATCTAGTATCAAAATTCAGCGTCTTTTTCATAAAGATCGTCAATATATTGTAACCAATACATATATTGACGTTGTAATACATATATTAATACGTTAGAGTAAGGAGAGGCCAACGGACAAAGTTTAAATTATCCAATAGAGAAGGAAGCGTCATTTTCTAAATTCCAGTAAACTTTGAATCCCACCAATGAAAAATAAAGCTGTGGTGTGACTGTTCAAAACGAGGAAATTATAAATATAGGTCCAAGAGAAGGATACGGGGAGTTCTTCAAGATATTTTGTACAAGGTTGTTCTGCGAAGTTTATGGTACAAGGTTCTTTTACTAGATAATTTTTCTTCATAAAATTTGTTAAAACTTTTATAATAAATTGTAAAATATTCTGGGAAATTGGTAAACATTTGAAAGTAATCGCGAAGAATATTAAATTAAAGAAAGACGTCGAAAATGAAGTGTTGAATTAAAAGAAATACGTTGAACAGTGAATAAGTTAAAGTTAAAGAATACGTAGTAAAGTGAATATAGTCAGCGAAAAGTTGATAGATGAAATATCATCGTAGAGAATAAGAACAGGGATTCTGCGAGAAATCAACGTCAGTTACCCCAAGTGATTACCAGACCAGATTACAGCTTTGCGAGAACAAAAGAGATTATTGGACTCCAAATTAACATCGAGTTTAACCGTGGGAACAACCACCAAAACAACCACGTTTCGGATTGTGGAAGGACTTCAGATTCGATAAGTAGACTGAAAATTTGTATAAATAATTAACTACCAACAACATTTTCATTCAGTAACTAAAGTTTAAATTATAGTCACCAAGAACCACACAAACGATAGAGAGATTTTATTTTATCTTGTTTTAAATCAATTTTTAAATACAACAAGCTAGCCAGGGCAGTAAAATTAATTGAATTGGGCACATAATTACTAAAACAAATTAAATAAAAGAAATTACAGTAAAATTAAATTCATTATAAATAATTTAGACTAATAACAATTATTTTGATACACTCTTTGTTTCTTTTTTCAATTGTTAAGAAAGCCTTGTATAATCTTATTATATTGCGTTTAATTGTCATTGTGATTTATATCAGGCATTTTCATTTGTTCAGGTTAAGAAATATTGCAGTTATTTCATTTGATAGATTAAGGAATTAGACTATTGCTGTAATTAAATAAGTGCATCCTTAGCAAATCATAATTTAATTAAAAATAATTGTGAAAAATTATTATTATTATAAAACAGAAAGAGATTGTAACAATAATAAAAGTTCATTTGCATTAAAAAGCCAGAAGTGTCTTTGTTATAATATACATATTTTTTTCAAGCATGCAACAAGTTATTTTTTTCATCCGGAAACCATATATGAAATTAGAATTCATGTCCTTAAAAACAAATATTTCATTGAATTTCCGATTTGTTTTTATTCTTGAAGGTTATATTTTAGAAAGTTTAATCAAAAACGTTAAAATTTATTTGAAGAAATCGGAATATTTAATCTTTTTATTTGTTTGACAATTACCCTAAAATTATGAGGTAAGTTTTTTTAATATCTCAAAGTAGATAAAAATATACACACATAAGAAATTTGATAGAAATATACTCACATATGAAATATAAACGATTTATACCTATGTATGAAATTTGATCGAAATCGGTTTATTCGTTTGGGCTTTACTGCATTGCAAGGACGACAAAAGGACATATTTTAAAAACCATTACTTTTGTTTTCAAAACTGCAAAATACAAAAATAATAACTGTGATTAAGTCTATTGAAACATTCATAGCAGAATGAAATTAAAACTTCAATTACAATAAGTAAATTTAAAGCCGTAATAATGGCATTTAGTTGTGAGGAGAGAGATAACTTTTGTTTGTAATATCTTCATCTCTCTCTGCCAGATCTATTGTTCTCCTTCACAGTGGCAAATCTTTATCAATAACAGATTCAAATTGTAACTTGGAATGGAAAAGTTAAAATGTTACAAGATTTGTCATTGGTAACATTTATACCTCATTTAATTGGGCGTTTTATATTATACTTAACTTTCTTATATAATTGTACTTATTGTAACATCGCTTATGGAAGTGCAGACGTTTTAGGCTACGATATATTCACATCTTAAAGACTGTTCTGGTTTACTATGTGAAAATCATAATTTTAATTATTTTTCTAAATAACAGTTTCAGCAAAAATTTTAGCTGCCCAAAAACTGAACAAATTGCCTCGAAATATGAGAAAATTATTTCCACATACATAATTAATCGTAATTTATCTAGTGAATTATATTAGGTATTAATTTGTTTATGGCATTTTCCCTTAAATTTTGATTTGCCAAAAAATCCTCCAGATATAGATAAAACATGCCCATATACATTTACAGTTTTTTATTCTAGAGGCTAGAATTAAAACCTATAAGTAATCGAAATTCACACCTTTTTTTAGCAAAAAAAAAAAATTATTGTTAATTTAAGTACATTATTCTGAAAACCCTTTAACCTTATGCTGACGTGTTTTGGATGAACTCCATTTTCAAACGCCGTTTAGGTACGGTTTTACTAGGAATAGTAAAGGAATATATTCAAACTAACTTGTTCTTCGTAGCGTTATTACAGATTATCGTGATTAATATTATTATTTACTTTGCACATGTTAAACGCGGCAAAATTTGGTAGTTTTTGCCTATGTAATTTACCGTAAGCGTAAAAGATCCGACCATTGTTCATATTTACTCTAATTTAATTATACATAAATAAGTTACCCGAGAATTATACTTCCGAAACCAGCCGTGGCCCTTGTGTACCTCACCAAAATATTGGAGGTTTTTATATATCAGTGCTTCAATTTGAAACATCTTTCACAGATAATTTAATTAATAATTTAATTTGAATGCCCTTACAGCTGGACAGTCCTTTAATAAATAACTTTAATCTGACCACACGTCTTTAATCTGACCTTTTAACTTACATATAATGCTAAGAACATATTACGTACACATTATGTTGTCTATTTAGTCAGCTGTGTTCTGAAGACAGTCAATCTCTATTCTAAAGTCTTTCCTGTTCAATCTGATGAGTGCCCTTATCTCATCCGGTCTCTGTGTAATCACCTAACCTGTTTATCTCTACCTTGGTGCTTTTTACGAATCAATATTACAAGTAGTCTCTTACACGTTGCTCTGATACTAACACCACCGCTAGTGATATCTTCTTAAGTCAATTGCACTAAATCTAGCCAACTTATTCACATTATCTCTTCATTAATATTTCAAAAGTTACATTAGAACCTCCATTATCCTTTACTTTAATGAACTACACAAGCTAAGATCAAAGCTTTGCCGAGACCAGAGCTTTCAAGTCCGCCTTTCTGTTAGAGGAATTCACCACATCACTAATTCCAGTTTCCCTGCGTAAATGACAACCGAGCGTACTGCAAAAATAGATTATCTGTTTGGAAGACTGTAAGACTGAAGTGTTGTGCCCCCAATTGGAAGATCATCTGCAGCTTCATATCTGGTACATAGAAATCCGTCCTATTGGATACGTAGATTATTTAACTGTGTGCGTAGCATACCAGGTTTCTTCTTCTTTTCCTTCTTAGGAAACCCAGCTTACCGAAGAAAGTAACACCAGATCGAAGAATTACTAAACCAGTCACATGTTTTTCAGTTTTCCGCACATCGACATTGATTTAAAAGACAAAAACAACATGCAGAGTCATCATCATCATCTTCTTAACAAAAGCAGAGTTTAATATACTTCTCAACACAAGATCAAAAACTTCTTAAAATTTGGTAAGGTATAAGAAAATAGGTCTCTATCCCTCGAAATTTTGACAGCTTCAGGGTCAATATCTTCTTTCACTCGTAAAACTTTTAGCCTTAAATCCATCACAATGTCCTACTTCTTCAGCACAATGTCGGACACAGATATCTTCTTAATAGCCAATAGTCACTGCATGCACTTAATGCCACCACGCTAAAATGATATTTTAAAATAAATATTTATGGTTTTCTTAAATTTAGGAAATACAAATAAAAAATGATATTAATTCTTCTAGGTGAAAAAGCGGAGTGCAATGAAATCACGATATTTGTTTTGGAAACTGACTATCATCGCGTAGCAATACAATATAGTTGTCTCAATGGTAAGGTACATGATATGGGTAAGTGTAGAGTTTATAACGTCTGTAGATTATGCTATTTAGAAATATCTCTTTGTAATTTCGTCCAACTTGTGGTTAATTTAATAAAACTGAACAATCGGTTATCCTGAGAAAAACAAACAGATAATAATATTTTTTATGAACATTCCCCTCTCCCCCCCCCATATTACTAATCTTACAGATATTTAATATAATAAAGCAGAAACTAAAATTCTCAACAAAAGTAATATAATTCAAAACCAGACAAGATGATCTTCAATCGACCATTTAAGGAGCTATCCAATGCTTACCTAAACAAACACAAAACATTGTTAGGTGCGTTTTTTAGATATAGTATAAAGCAGACCTTGCTTTTAACACATATTTTCTGCTCAAAAAGTATCTAAACTAAATATCAACAATGAAACCAAAGTTAATGAAAGAGAATCTCTAGTTTTAATGCAATAACTTCTTTCCGCCACTGCTTACCGTAACAATTAATTCTCCTTAATGATGAAACCATAACGCATGCGCGTTAAGTAATCGGAAGTTACTTTCGTCCAAAATATGAATTATATAAAAATAGGCTATGGATATTCAGCTATTCGTCTGTCGTATATCAGAAACAATAATTAATCAAATATCTCTCAAAGTGATGTAAAAGCAGATGACGTAGATATTGCGGTGATTGAGGCTGCCCAATTAAAGAGCTCCATTTCACTTCACACATCCTTGACATCGGTTCTCTGAAGATGTCGCTAAAATCTAAAAGATGTTGCTAAATCTAAAAACTAAAAGTTAGAGCAAAAAGTTTATTGTTTTATGCTTATTTCGTATACTTTGACAATAATTCTTAAAATGAAAATAACTTCAAATAATTGTATGTGTTTTTGCAGAGATTTATGTACGGAAAAGAGCGTTGGATGATATATTTAAAAAAAATAAGTTCAAAGAAAAAGTTGCAAAATGGTTGGCTCCGACTGCACTCAAGGAATCTGATTTTACTTTTATCGATTTTTTAAAAGTTTGTCCTAGAGAAAACGAGACTAGACAATATAATGCTGTACATACTGAATACTGTTAAGACGAGAGACATCAGCTTGTTATAAAAGGTAATAGATATAATATCAAACAATAAATAAGTGTAATTAAAAATTTTATTTGTGTGAATATTAATTGCTAACCCCGTTTTACTATACAATACATAGTACAGATATATAAATTGATAATGGAATTTTCACGCCGATATCTGTTAAAATAAGAGCTTTTTAGATTGATGTTGATCTTATTTAAGTTCCGTGAAGTGAATGGACATATTTTTATTAAATTTGATACGAGGGTATATTTTGGTTGTATCTGAAAGAATTTTAATGAAGTTTATTCATTTTTAAATATCTCAAAATTAGGGGGTAGCTACTGTAAGGTAAGGACAAATTATGGTTTTAACTAAAACACATTGGTCATAGTCTCTTAAACACGTCATTATATAATAAGGTTGATGTGCTTATCTCATATCATTCTCATTTCATACATTTTGTAAACACACAAGGATGCACGAAAGGTAATTGAAGGGTTTCTTTACAAATTATTCTCAAAACATTTCATTTCTTTAGATACATCCTGTCCTCTTTTTCACGATTTTTGTGGAATACAACTTTTTCGTCTCCTTGTATGATTAATCTTTAAATTTACATACCATATATCTGATACAGTAGAGGCAACTTTATTATAGCTTTGTAGTTTGTAATTACAAGGAATATTTCTTCATTTACAGTTTATATAAAAAAAGCTTAATACAAAGAGAAGAACTGCCATTTTATTTAAAACTTTGATGTCATTTTCCGCACCAATATTGCTTTGTAAATACTGTTTATTTCTTAAAAGTGTTTTGAAATAACAAAAAAGTGTTTTAAAAGTGTTTTAAACATTGTTTTGAAATAATAGAAATTCCGAAAAACTTGATATGTCTTCCAAACGATTTGAATTGTAAATTTATAATTAAATTCAGAGGACAAAGCACAAAAGAATGTATGCTTCGTGCGTTAAAAAAATAAGAATATGTTACCATTGTTTTGTGATCGTTTTTTAATTACTTATATGTTCATAGGTTTTATGTTAATTTTAAAATCATCTTAATGTTTCAATACACAAAGTAACTTTTTTAACACGAAGACATTCTACGTATCAAAAAGTGTAATACGACATTTTTGTTACTAGTGGTTCACTAACAACGACGGGTAATCCACTATTTAAAAAATATAGTGGAAAACAAAAAACAGTGGAAAGTGCGTATATATCTTGTTGAGATGTGCATTCCATACAGTTTTGTGTTGACTAAATCCTTCTGGCGAATGAAACTATAAAAATGAGGATTGTAGATAAATATACAAAAGACGAAGTGCATTTGGATAAGAATAGATAAGTAAAATAAATTGAAAAAATACATAATTTTCTTCTGTTATGTGATTCACTTAAAAAGCCTGATCATGGAATGCAAATATTTGAAATCTCGGTGGTATAATTTACCAAGAGACGAAAGAACATCAGTTATTTATTACGAATTTATTTTAAATTTATGAAAATCGTATCAATATTATGTAATATGAAACGTAATGAGCGGTTATAGATTTTAGATAGGTCATGCAGTATAATTTATTAGCCCAACGGCACACTATTTTGAGTACTGGGCCATAGATCTTTAATCCCATATTTAATGAATCATCCCAAATTTATCTCTAACCAACCATCGCAAGAGCTAGCAGCTTTTTATAATTTAACCTAAAAATAATAATTAGGAAAATTACAATATTAACTAGAATTTATCACCAGACACACTTGACCGTAGAGCCTGCTTTGTCATTCCAATAATCACGGAATTTTTTATATTACCGATCGCTCTAGTGATATATTACCCCCTGGGGAAACCAGTCGCTACGGTCACTAAATTGAACCGGCCATAATTAATTTAGTACATACAACAAATAATAAAAACAAAACACAATTCTTGACCGGTTTGTTTCCAAACCATTCCTGTGGCAAATTCTGAGGAAGAATCCTCCACCCTAGAACTCTCTTGAGATAGGTGGCGTATCAGTTTGTCACTTATTAGCCACCGTTATAGTTATAAGTTCAACGATTTAACCGAAATCCCAACTGTGATCATAAGGACGTTACAAGCATCACACGGATATCAAAAGGTATTATTTTAATGTTAATAAATACAAATTTCGAAAGAAATATTTCATAACTTACTAGTTTTGAAACATACAAATAAATGTTTAATAGATAACATAATAATTTTATTACAATTTAGGCGTTTTAGTAAATTTACAAATCAATTACATATAGACGAACGAAAACCACTTTCATGTACTGCAATATAGTTAACATTTTAGGTTTTCATTTGAAACATGATTAAAGTACAGACACTTACGTCATATTAATAATAGTGAAATTTTATCACAAATTGATAGTGAATTTAGTGAATAATGTCCTTAAAATTTGAATAATAAATTAAGAATATTGGTAAGTACTTATTTATCTGAATCCAATATCGAAGAAAAATATTTTAAACATTCATTTTTTAACTACCGATACTCCCTGGAAAACTTCAAAAATATTATATTTAATAAAATATTCTGTAGCTGCTTAAATGATATACATTTATTCTTACCTATTAATAAAGAGTTCTTATCGATTAATTGTTTTTTTTTTCATAAAGAGAATACTCTATATTTATTCGAGGGTTAAACATGGTAATTTAGTGATACCGGTATCTATAAATAATAATTCTTTACATTTTTTCGTGACAGTAACTAAAACTAATGAAAGTGTGAGACATACAATTATACTACTTGACAAACAGAATTTTATTTTGTAGGTTTTATTAACTGTTTAATACAGAATTTTATAAGTTTTGTTTTAGTTTTAGATTAGATACTTTTTCGATTAGATTTTTTATATAATAATGACAGTAGATGTAATGTGAATATTTCATAGTGCTATATTTATTTGAGACACAATAAAGTTATTTTAAAATATATAAATAAAGTATATAAATAAGTTAGAACTTAAACTTTTATTGAATCGTTATATGTAATATTTAGTATTGAAAAACAATAAATATGAAAAAAATCAATTTAATAATTTTAAGACTTTGGTTCAAGTATTGACGTGGCAAGGTACGAAATCCTAACAGTGAGACAATTTTAAGCAGAATCATTGCTTATTATTGTAGGGAGTTGTGAGGGAAGAAAGTTTATGGATGTGTGAAAGAAAAAAATCCTGCCGTATATAGTAAAATGTTCACACAAACTACAACTGAAAAAAAATATTTAGCTTGAATATTTTTCTTTCTTTTTCTGTAATATGATGATATCTTTATTGGTGGTAGATTTAGATTGTATATAAATATTTGTAAATATTCATATAGAGAAGTTAATATTTTGTAGAGAACCCATCCACCAGAATATCCAATACAAACAGCTTCATCATTTCCTTATGTTTCATGTTGCTTTTAGGTTTTTCTGATATAGTTACCACCCCATGCAGGTGTATCTTTATAATTTATTCCGTTAGCCCTGTTTCACCTTAATTTCCCCCTGCTATGACTTCATCCATCGTAGTTTTCCTTATTTTCTGCTAACCCTAATCGTTGTCTTTGTCTGCTGGAATAAACTTACTTTAGCTGCTTGTAGGAAAAACATGGTGATAGAAATGAAAAACCAAAAGCTTGTCAGAGATGTCATCTCAACGTAACGTGTTGATAATTCGAATTTGCCCCTAAGTGGATATAATTAATAAAGAACAATTAATCAGATAATTGTGTTTTATTAAGTTCCAGTGATTGTGGTTAGGGGCAAATTCGAATTGTTATTGTGAATTTCACCAGAGTGCTCAACAAGATTGTATCGTAACGTGTTGATAAAATAATTAATGATCTCCGTGATAAAGCTATAACCACACAGAAGAAGGAGCAAATGCTACTCCGTCCTCAAACACCCAGTAGTGTGGAAAACATAAATTATGGAAAAAATATCAGGGTTCAGATTGGCCAAACAACTCCTAGAAGACGTTTCTATCAAACCTAAGAAGGATTGGAGTAGACAATGATGGGACCTGCAGATTCTACCAAGAGAGGGATAAGCCTTCACAACATCTATAAGTCAAATGCGGTGCAGAAATGTACAAGAGGGCTAAAAGTCTGAAAGAGTACTTGATCTATAGCAGATACCTATCCTTGACCCCCTTCATATACTGCACGTCATAAATAATTTGGTTTTGAATAGGTTTCTATTGACAGAAGTTCCTCGTCTTATAAGAATTAGTTGGCACAATAGATGTCTAGAAGTCACCATGCATTTACTACAACTACTACTACATACAAAAAGTGGAAAATAAGTTCTACAACCTCTGAATACTTATGTAATAGGATATAATAAGACTTAATACCTTCATAATACTTCATGAATTAGTTTTAGTTTATGAATTTGATTCTAACTTTATTGAGGTTTTAAAAAATGTATCCCTATTTTAAATGACATCACCTACCCTGTAACAACTCTTGAATGCCCACTTGAATACAAGAAAAATAACGAAAACGAAATAACTCTACGACGATAAGATAAGCGGGACTCGTAGTTTGAATGAATTTGTAATCTAAAATATTACTGTTTAATTTGAAACTGTACATTGGTATGGACTGCAAGTTTGTGAGTTAAAATGCTTTCCTTACCTTATCAGTGTTTTTATTGGTCTATTCATCCCAGACGAATTGGCAGTTTTTAGGTATTCCCTAATGAAATTAGAATGTACGGAGTTTGCACCATTGCATTATTTTATTTAATTAAGGATTTAATAAAATAGGCTATTAATTGATAATTTATTTTCTTATAAACTTGATTCACCGATTGATTCTCTTATAATAACTTTGGAAGTTTTAAATATTAGAGAATTATTAGACGCTTTAATATCCGAAACGTAACATATGATATTAACTAAAACCAGTTATGTGACGGGTACTTTGTAATTAAGGAGGAAAGTTGGTAATTGTTTGTAAGTCTATTTTAGCCACCACGTTTTCTAAAACAGGCACAGTTGATGTCTTGACACTTATAGAATCCAGCACACCGAAGAACAAGCTTTGATAAACAATTTAGAAACGAATCGAGGCAGTCTGCCGCTTGCGCTTGCTCGTGTACCTCGTGGTAGATCAGGGTGACTTGAGTACCACGATCCTATTTCCTGACTTATCAAATAAATGTGATCGTGTAACCATTATGGTAATCAATATTTCCACTCTATTTTTCTCCCATTCCTAGCAATGTCTTAACTTCTGCCAATTGCTGTGTTTCAGATGTACCCCATTTATAAAAACCATTTACTTATTCTAAATAGCTCTAAAAGAGCGTGTTAAAAGCTTTTGAAAATGGAGGTCATCGGAAAAGCCTCAGCAGAAGTTGAAGCAAAGCTAGGTGTGCCAGAAAATTGAACTCAAAACAACTTTATAGAAATTTAAAAGGAAATTTATTTGATGATAAGTAACTATTAATTTATAGTATTCCCATACTAATTTGATGAAGGTTTTGTTCAAATTTTGAGCCCCACCAATATCGGATAGGGTTGTCATATTTACTTTACTTCCGTCATTTTTTTCTCCTTGAAACCTTTAAAATAAGCTATGCAATGTGAATATTATTATTTAAATGGTTGTACTTAACTTTCACTCTTATTCAAGAGGAGATATTTAAGAAGACTTAAAAAAAAAGACAGAACAACCAACCTATAAAGTATTATGAAAATATTAAGTTTCATCTATCGTTATTACAAAATAAGTCAGTGGGTGTAGGATTTATTTTCCACCCTGTATATAAATATATAAAAATTTTGAATCAACACTCAGAGTCTGAGAAACAGTTAATGTCCCAACCAACGTTTTCATCCGATTTAACAGCATTTATTATTGAAAAGCCTGCAATACAGTGTAGGCAACATTCCAAAGGGAATTGTCCCTCCTCTCAGAAGCAACTTTAGTGTTACCCTTCAACTTAAATTGAATTCTCTGGATCTAGCTCTTAAAGCGGGAATATTCCGATGTGGGACAGAGACATCAGTGATACGCTACTTGGACAAATTGTTTTAATTTATATATGTGCGGGTATTAAATAACTCTACTAACTTAATTTTGTTGGGCGAGGTCTAACCTCTATTAGCTAGTTATCGCTTTACTGCTTTGTAAGGTTTATAGTCTACAATTCAAGTAATTCGGGTTACAGAAATTGAAGTTAATTTTCATTAAAAAAAGAAATACACATACACAAAAATACATACATAAACGTCATTGTGACGGTTTGAGGCTGAAATTGCATGACATTTATTTTATGATTTATAGGTAGAAAGCCTTGCGACAATCATTTAAAAAAAAAAAATAATAATAATAAAACACCTAAAATAGACACCCCTAGTTCTCGAAAGGTCATAATCGGAAGAGAGTAAAAATTGGTCTAGAAAATCTGGGGTATCTAGTTAGGATACTACAGTTACTACTGCATTGTCACACTAATACTCACTAAAAGTGTAAAAGTGAGCCCTGAGGCTAAAGAAAAATTTGATGTTAAATTTTTTTTTTCTTATTTTTTTAATTTTTTTTTCCCCAAACCATGACGCTATTAGAGTATTCGAGAGCTATGGGTCTTAATAACTTTAAGTTCTTTACTTATTTCTTCTTTTTTTTTTTAAAGCGAAGATGACCGAGAGATTTTAGCAAAAATAAGGAAAAACATAATAGAGTTAAAGGCTTGGGAAAGCAGTGCAAGTTTCTTTTCTACCACTCTGTATTGGTGCAATACAATTGAAAATGAACAAACTGTGTAAACCTAAATCATCAAATGAAAGAAAAGAACAATTTTCATATTGAACACTTTAATTGTAACAAGCCGACGTTTTAATAACTTAATCATCATGAAGTACCTAGGTACTTTAGTATACGTTTATACAGTGTTATAATATACAAGAAATTGTAGGGTATAAAGCATTTTAAGACCTTCAGGGGCTCTTCGTAGAGAGTATTGGTTGGGCATCACAAGGGATCCTAGCTTAATCTACACATTTTCCAATTTAGTCTTGGGTTAGCTCTATCTCTTCCATATTCCATAGGAAACAAATTCGTTTTCTTTAACGACTCTAACGCTATTAGACAATTCGAAGGTTAGGTGCCTATATTTTTTGTCTTTTATTCCTATTTTATTTACACAGTAGGCTATACGAAGTATAGTTTGATAATCTTCATCAATTTCGAGCACTGTTTTTTGACTGATAATTACGTTTTAGGACTTAGGAAACTGAAAAAAGTGATTTTCGAGATGTCATTCGTCTGTACGTAAGCACGATAGCGGCCACAAAAATTAAGATAGAAACATTAAAATTGGTAAAGGAAACTATAGCATGGCTATATAAAATCCTGTCGAAATACAGAAAAACCAAACTAAAAATGGCTATTAAACAGTTTTTTTAATATCTTGCGTGTTATGAACTTATAACACAAAATTGCAAACGAATTCCATTTTACTTAATGGTACCAACGATTGTATTTTCTCTCTACCATGAAAAATAGCAAACGTATTGTAAAAAAAAAAAAAAATTTAACTCTAACCTCTGAAGAAAGTGTGATATTCGTACATATAAGAAGGCCGTATCACAAATACGAGCAATGCTAGTGCAGGCTTTTGGCCCATTATTAGCGGGAGTCATAAAATTCGTGATATACACAATTAATTACGAGGTTCAGAAACTCTGTGTAACAACTCTTATAAACAAACTTACCCTACTAGATAAGACTCCTTGATCTAGAAAAGGCCTTGAAGCTTATGAAGAATCCTCCACTCGCTATGCTCGTAATTGCACTCGAGTCGGATCTCGTAATATTTTAGGAGGTCACCGTTCGAAATTACATTTTTGATAATAACTTTGTTATTCGTCTCAGTATAAAGGTATGGAAGGTATCATTATATTGAAATTTGGAAATTTTGATCTAATGAATTGTGTAATAAGTTAAATAATACACGAGATTTAAACCAAATTATTTAAAATAGCCGCCAATTTGAGATTTTTAATTAGATTTTTCCAAATTTCAAAAGGGGTCTATTTGAGTAAACAATAGTCCCATATAGCAATCTTCAATTTTGTGGTGGATGTCATACTTACGTATAGACGACAACGATGATGGGAACATAGGTTGTCAAAAATCATTTTTTCGTTTTTTGAGGTCACGAAAACGGACAGTCAAAAACGGATGTTGAAATTTTCGACGATTACTAAACTTAGACTGTAATTTATATACTGGGTAAGTATAAATGGTTAATATTAGACCAAAGCCAGTAATACAATATGGAGTTTAGGCAATAGTAGACGAAAGAATTGGTAAACCATAAAACAGGAGCGGAATAAGATTCAAGGCAACTGTAGAAAGGCAATTTCCGGTTTATGGAAATTGGAATTATCAAGGGAAGAGACAAGATGCGAGGAAATTAGAAGCAAGAAACAATAGACGTCGGAATAATGAAATTCCGAGAATTGTTGTTCGTCTAGGAGAACGAAAAGAACATTCAGTGTAATCGATAAAGCAAAATAAGTATGAATTTAAAAAAAAAAAATTGAAATGTTTTTACACTAGATGTAGTGCCTCCTCTAAATTGAGTACAGATGTATGGAAAATTTCAGTATTGATATATTAAAGAACAAAAGAAGCAAACGCTTTGTCATATACTGCAAATTTTCTCTACTCTCTTAATTCTACTTTAAGGGGGCTCCTCAATAAATTTTAATCTTGTACTTATTAAGTGATAGATAATTATAAAAGTAATAACAATTAGGCACTAACAGCGTAGATGTTTTGCTTTTAAACAAAAAGTAAAGTTTATGCAGATTGTCTATGATAATAAAATATATTATATTTATTAGATAATTAATGTAATAAAGTAGTTTCCACTAACGCACGTAATTTTATAGCTGATATACTTATACAAATATCAGTAGAATGGAAATAGTAGTGGTATTCCATTTAAATATGTAGGCTTTGCAGATAATTTGAATGATAGTGTTGCTAATAAGGATAAAATTAAATCGTGACTCTAAATGAATACTTATAATTACACAAATTATATACTTTAAGTATGTCAAAAACACTTTTTAATATTCAAAATAATTGTGATACGATAATAAATTATATAGTTAGTGATGAAAGATAATGAATTAGGGTTTTGTAGGTTGTACCCCGACTGACCTGTCACAGTAGGTTGATACATACCTGTCACAAAATAGTTCAAAATTGAATTGTGTTAAATTAACATCAACTAAAATCGAGACCGAAAAGTTCAATAACAAAAAAAACATATTCACAGTTTTTCCGAATCACAGATTTTTATTCGTGTTTTCTGGACGTAGATTTCGATTTTGTGACTAGTTTTGGTGGTATTATTAAGCAAAATGATAAAAAGGGAATTATTGAAATTTCAATTGATATTATTATCGAATTTTCATCAAATCCAACTGCTCTTAGTCTTTGGGAGTGGAACACAATAATTTTTTTAGTTATAAGTCCTTGAGAAAAACAGAAAATGTTAAGTTTATCAATAACATACCTTACTCAACAAATGTTAAAACAGTTTTAAAATTTTGTTGATTTTTATCAAATTTCTAATTGGAAATCTTAATATTGATGTCGTTTCATAAAATAGTTCAATCATAATTTGAACAGTATAGGCGAACAGACAACACAATAATAAAAATTTGTTTTTTTTTTGATAAAAAAATATTACAAAACCCTAAAAAGTTCGGTTTTAAATTTAAGTTCTTAAAATGATGAAATATTAAAAACTACACTTCAATTACTGTAATACTGATTCTTATCTTATTAGGTCAACAAACTGTTTTTCTTATTTAAAAAAAAATCAATTTATATATCGGTTTCGACATTAATATATCATCTTCAGATTTATAGTCTTATAGTTCATTAATATTAAAGTTTATAAAAACTGTAGATGACATTTGAGTAGTCGAAACCAGTTTAATAAATTAAAATTGTAACAAAAAATAAAACAATTGATAACGAACCTAATAAGGTGTCAATTTGCATAAATTTAAACGCTATTTTAACTTTTTTAAACACAAAATCATCTTCAATTATTTGAAAGTTTTTAGTTTTTAAAAACAAAATGTCTCAATAATCAGAATAATCATTTTTCTTCTTATCTTCAGCACTATAGTACACTTTCAATTCTCTGTAAGCAATCTTGAATTCATTCCACATTGTATGAGTTTCATTCATGAGTCTATGAATATCATCCAAATCTATTTCATCCCATCCATATTTCTCCATATATTTCTTATCATCTATTTCAAGAGCAGTGTATAAAGGCGCTTCATGCAACAATAACACTTGTGATGCAACCAAAGCAGTTCTCCGTTTCAGGTTAATTTTTTCAATCAGATCTTGTAAAGTTTCGATGTAATCGTTGACAGCTTCAAACAATTTTCTTTTATATTTATTAACAGGTTTATCCATTAGCTTGATTATATTGCTGTCTACTTCGAGTAGATAATTACCTACGTTCCACGGGGAACACTGTTCAAGGACATACATTAATAATACTAGAACAACTAGGTTCATTTTTAGTCAGTGTTGAATTACTGATAAATTATTGTAGACTTGAAACATGATAAGGATCTCGCTGTTATTAAATTGATAACCCCATTGATTTTTCTTTTAATATGCTTTACTTCAAAGTTCTAAATGACATTTTAATTATTAAAACCCGACTTAACATAAAAGGACTTTTCTTTCTAAAACAATGGATATTTTGGCTTATATTTAAGTAAATATTAAATATAGACCACCTGTAAATTTAAATTATTTATACACAAAAATGGATGTTCAAATCAATTGATGTTTAATGATTAGTTTCATCAAAATCATACTTTCCGTCTTTAATAAGTTAAATACTAGGAGCTTATGTGGGTCTTCAGTAAATAAGTTAATCAATTCGCCAGTCAAAGTTTTGGCAATTAGTATGCGAGTCAGTCAAATAGAAAGTTAGTAGATTAGACAGTTAATCAAATAGTTAATGCGTCAATTACTCTATGAGGAAGTTAATCAGTCAGTGTATATATACCAATCAATCAGACAATAAATCAATAATCATTTACTCAATCAGACAGTTAGTTTGTCAGTTAATTAATCAATCATTCAGGCAATTAGTTAGTTAATCATTCATTCAATAAATGAATCCGTTAATCAATTAGTCTGTGTTTCAGTAATTAAGTTTATTAATTAGTTTGTCAGTCAATAGTAAGTTTATTTAAAAGTCAACCAATAATCAGTAATCAGTCAACCAGTAAGTCAAATAATATCTCACTCAGTCCGCCAATGAGTTAATAATCACAATCAATCATTTAGTCAATTAATATGTCAATTAGCTTGTGGTTCAATAATAACGTTAATCATATCTTCAATCAGTTAGTTAGTCAGTTAGTTTGTAATTTAGCTAAATAGTTAATTTAGGATATGGGACTTATAATCAGAAATATTTAATGCATCAGTTACTTTATGAGGCAATTAATCAGACAATAAACCAATAATAAGTCAAATAGTCAATTGGTCTATCAGTTAGTTAAATAGAAAGTTTGTCAATAAATCACTTAATTAATGAGTCGATTATTCTGCGAGATGTCAATTAATTTCGCAATCTGTTAACCAACCATTCAGTAAGTTAGTCAACCAGTCAGTGAATTAATTATGTCATTTACGAGTCGGTAAATAAATTAACCAAACTGCCATTCACTCATTTAGTAAGTAAGTCTTTGGAATTAGTCAAAAAAGTCAGAAATGTGGCAATTAGTGTGTAAAACAGTTAGCCAAATAATTAATCAGTTAGTCAGTTAGTCAAATAGTCTGTAAGTTGATCAGAAACGTCAGCTTAAGAATCAGTTTATAAATCACCCCATTAGTCAATGAGTCAATTAGTCTTGGGGACAGTTAGTTAATAAATCAACCAGTCAGTTAGTCAATCAATCAATCAACCAATTCAAGTAGGTCTATCAGTTAGGTAAACATAAAGACAGTCATTAAGTCCGATAGTAATGACGTAAATGAGTCAATTAGTTTTTGAGTCAGCCTGTTAATTAAATAAGTCAGTCAGTCAATAAGTCAATCATTATGTTATTAAGTCAGACAGTCAGCCAATCAATAAATCTATAATCAGTCAGTCACTCAGTCAGTAATCGTTATGTTATAAAGTCAAGCAATAAATTAGTCATTTTGCTAATAATTCAATAAATCTGTGTAAGTCACCCAATGAGTCGATAGTTAATTGATCAGTCAGTCAGACAATCAGTCAGCCACTTATGGCCTTAATCATTCAGTTGGTTAGTCAATAAATCGTCGGAGAGTCACTCATGATGTCATTAAATCAATCAGCCAGTTAGTGAGTCTGTTAGTATATTTTCAGCCAGTCAATGAGGTAGATAATAAATCAGGAGGTCAATAATTCTATCAGTCAGTCAGATAATGTTGTTAATAATATTAATTAAGGACTATTGTGTTTCATATTATCTCTCGTCTTTAACAGACATCTTATCATTCAATTATTATAGAGGGAACAACATACCTTTTATTATCAGTCCTCGTGTCGATATTTGCTTGAAAATTTACTTTCGCATTTGAAGTATGAAATATGTTCAATGTATGTCTATATTTCACCGTTATTTACATCTCAGTTTCTGGTTATCGAGACATAGATAACCTTCTAAAAATTTTGATGAAAATTATCATAAAACCGCACGTAGAGTTTACAACAAATCTGTGAACCGGCTAAATAAATGTTTGTTCAAACATTTAGAAGAAGTAAATGCACACATATTCTATCTTTTCACGAGTGTTAAAAATCAATTTCAAATGGCTCATATTGCTCAATGCCTTAAATTGTGTTGACATACGTCAAAGTGAAGTTGATAAACTAACACTTAAAACTAGGCGAAACTGAAAGAAATTTACAAGTTTGATGAGGAGTAAGTTAAAATTATTTTGAACTATTCGTGGAAACAAAAAGAAAAGTAAAAGAATTAAATAAATCCATTAGTAATGCACTTATAAAAATTAAAGAACTTATAGTTTAGTGTTTGTTATGAAATCATTTTTAGTATGTCATTTATTAAAATCAATTTTGTTTTTATTTTATTGTAACAATTTATTGTCATAAACAATGTTTAATTCGGATCACACCAGTGATAACAAGTGTTGATTCAATCTTTCTGTACACATGTATAAAATATTGAAACATATTAGGAAACAATCTAGTGTGTAGAAATATTATTCGAAGTGTGTTTTTAAAACAGTTTTTTATTTAAAAATTAGTAAATTTTCAGGATTTAGTGTATCCAATTCCAATACTAACTGATTCATGCAGTGATGTAATCTTATCATTTTATTATCGACATGTCATAAGCTGAATTAATAGATGATAATTTGTTCCTACGCATAAAAATATTATGTGTAGAAAATACAAATTATAAATATTCAATATTATTTAATGATACATGTGCACTCATTGCATCCCCCATAACCTCATTGAATTTATGAACCTAACAATGTAGTCACCGTTCATTAGTTCTTCGAGTTCATTATTATTTAACATGTGCTATCCTTCTCTTACACGAATAAGGGTAATTAAATCGCTTTTTTAGAGAGCATATGTCACTACGCCGTAAGTGACAATCGGCCTGATTAATGTCTTAAACAGTCTTACTTGTTTTGTTCACCTGTATAATGTAGTTTTGTTGGTGTGTTTGATTATACCAGCAGATTACGATGTTTCAAACTTTGAGTTACTGATCTAGGTGCAATAGCAACAACTGAGGATAATGACTAAGTCAATGAAATCTCGTCTTGTTGGTGTGTTTGATACAACCAGCGCATCAAGATGTTTCATACCTTAGATACGGATCACAGTTTATGATATAATAACAACTGGGCATGATAAGTCAATCAATTCTGAGTTAATCGCCTTGGTGTGTTTGATACAACAAGTACACCAAAAAGTATCAAACCTTGTGTTACTAATCAAGATTTTTGCAATAGTAACAATTGAAAATGACGCCTCAGTTAACAAAATGTTGTCTTGTTGGTGTGTTTGATGATTTATGACGTTTTTTAAATTTTATTGATTACAATTTGTTTTACAATTTATGTTTATTATATTTAACTGACACTATTAAAATTCGACCATTAGATGTTATAGGTCTATTTTAAATATAAATATAAATTAGTTGTTGTAGGAAAACTTATGAGTCAACAATAAAATATATTATCGTCATGCAAACGTTTCTCATTTGGATGATATAAAGTCTAGGAAAATTTATCACATTTATTTATTCCTTTATTTAGAAAATAATTATTTTCCCTTTCAAATATCTATATGTTTTTAATGATTTGAATAATGTAAAAATTATTACGATGATATACTTTAAATAATGAAATAATCATAATAGAGAAAAACATAAAATAATATCTATGCAAGACAAAAAAAAAAAAATTAATTAAAGGTTATTTACACCGAATTTTTTGCATGTATTCTGAATGTCAATCACTTCTACTATATCTAACATATTCGTTTTTACATTAAGATTGTCTTGAAATTAAGAGCACGTTGTATTTACCTTACCTGATCTGTTGTAGTAATTGTCTCTTTTTTCAAACCTGTTACACCTCACACTTACGTAAAACTTATTTAACATATGTAGTGTGGAAGTGATTGTAGAACGATCCATCATCTCCAAAATTAACATCGTCTTCGATATGAATGAGTTAAAGGCACGATCAAATTTATTTGTTGCAGTTTTCAGACCTAGTACCCAGTTATTTTTACTGCAACTTAGTAATAATTTACTCTCTTTCTTTTTCTTTTACTGGTAAACTCTGAGCTGGCCGTAATCGTAGGGTTCATCCTTTGCGTCCGCTATGGTTATGAATACCCTCAGTGTCGGCCCGAGAAAAATGGGGAAAGCTTTTTCATATTACCGGTTTATTTTCAGCTTCGCATGAAATGATGTGGGGTAGGGTGATTGACCCTACGGTGACTCTTCATAAGTGGCTTGGCGAACCTTTCCGAGATTACTACCATGGGGGCACCACTAAGGAAGGTTTCGTAGTGGTAGTGGTGGATATTGTTCTTCTTTTTTCGTTGGACTGGGCTCTGGCGTTTTGTCGAAAATGCTCCACGTGCTTCGAATTTTCTAGCACTTTGAAACTTGTTGACTTTAAAACGAATGACTTCATGTCCGCTAGGGAGGGCGGGCGAATGTGACAACCTGAGATATGTATACTATTTCAAGACGTCACTAAAGCTCGAAACAATCTCTTCTCGAATAAGTGTCTAGAAAAGTAGGGAAACATAACACTCAAGGAACCACAATTAGCTGATCATGGAAACCGCGAAGTTTGTCGTCTTCCAACCAACAGGGAACATCTTCTGTATAACTAGTCATTTATATTTCAGTTTTTAGATTTATTAGAAAAATCCATTATGACTGCTTTGGGGTAACGATATCTTGGTGGACTGTTGGTGATTAACTGTTAGCTGAAATGTAAATTTGCACTGATTTATTACGGTTTTATTATTAAATACTTATAATTTGGTAGTTCACTCGTTAGGGCTGGGTTTGTATTCAGTGTGAGTTTGGTGTGCCATAATTATCTAGACATGATTCGTATCCAATTCAAACCCACTACGTAAATTTCGCTTAAGTGGTGTTCATATGTCTCACAATACAGTAAAAATTTTAAATAAGAGCAAATATGAATCTCAAAAATAAAATATATTTCCTCTTTACATTTTTAATTCCACTTATTTATAATGTAAATAATACATTTTTAACTACGTTTTACAATCCAGGTATTCTACTTTTTGGATAAAAAAAATACATTAAAAATAAATAGAAAAATATCACTGCAGGCAAATTGTTTTTTTCCATATCAGTAATCCGAAAGCAGGAAATCATTTGTTATGGGATATCTAACTTAAATTTTGTTTTGTTCCTTTTATAATTTAGTCAGAGTTATATATTGTATTTTCATTTTAATATAGTTTTTGTTGAATAAATATTTTTAAAGAGATTATTTTTGGATCATTTCTAGTACATTTTGCTTTTATTTTAAATTAATTATACGAAAGGGAATTACACAAGTTTATAAAAAATAAAAAATCACTACACTTAAGGGAAAGAACTGTATTGCAGACAAAACCTCTATGCCACTGTAATACTCACGCGTCACATCTTACCTGCTTCATTTTACATAATCTCTATTGTACAGACAATTCAATTCAACCAATAGCAAATTAGTTTCATCATAAAGATAATTAAACAAGTTGATATCTTCTTGAGATAAATGAAAGCGGTTTTTCAACTGCGCGTCTTCATATTGCAAGTTCAAAAACGCCGGCTGCATTTCCATCAGAACTGTCTTAATAGTTCTAACCACTTTTTTATCGAAATGTTTTTTCGGAAGTTTCGATAGAAGTTTCAGCGCCCTTAATTGTTTATTGAAATTCACCAACTCTGTCATTAATAACTGAGGTGACGGGTTGTCCATTTCGGCTATTGTAACTTTTGATAAAGGCGGTGATTCTATTCCCAACTCTTCAAACATCTTGTTTATTCTGTCTAGTTGGAACATTGTTTTACTATCAAATGCATTGTATTCATGAATCAAAACTAAAATTAAAAGAGTTAATAAGTTCATATTTTTAATAGTGAATATATTTCAATGAAATGAACACGATATAATGTGTATAGTTAGGCCTTTTGTTTAATCTTAATGTTCTTTTAATCTAAGAGATAAGTCAACAGAACTATTTATTTTACTGCAGTTCCGTTAGCCATACTTCTTACTACCAAGCAGTATTGTGATTGTGCGAAAACATCAGGTTTTCAGGGTAGTCAATATTTGACATTTTTATTAATCATTCCTTTTTTACTGTTTCACCTATTTCACCATTAGGTATTATAGAGAAAGTTGTGTTTAGGTCAAAATATCGATACAATTGTTTTTTTTGCGAATATATTCGTTTTAAGGCCCTTGAGTTTAAAAAAAAATGGTTTTTCGAATGTTATCTGTGTTCTACAGCATAAACTATAGAAACCATTTTATTGAAATTTAGTATGAAGGTTTATTTTGGTAATGACTGTACATTTTTTTTTTTTTTTTTTTTTTTTTTTTTTTTTTTTTTTTTTTTTTTTTAATATTTCAAAATATATTTACACATTTTAGTGAAACTGTCTATGTTGCTTTTGAATGCATCTGTTTTAAATTTGAAATTAGTTTTTGTATGATAGTTAAAAAGTATGTGTGAAATACCTAGCCTATATTATTCATTCAATTATCGTAATTTGGCAAACAACTTTTATTTAAAGAGCCTTTGGACAGTTCGTTATTCAGAGAAATAGTTCTGTAAAACTCCAAATGGGGGGTCAATTAAATTAATTGGAAAAAGGATTCACCCACATATCTTATAACATTATAAACATTATATTAGCTCATTTTTTTTAAGCATACATCTTTTTATTCACTTACTTTCTTGGAGAACCCTAACTCTCAATGTGATTACCCGGGGATCATAAACAATAAAACTAGATTGATAATATCAGTTAATACAAGATGTAATAATCTTCATATTCTTCGTCAAATAATTTGGAAATTAATTAATTTTCTAAAGTTAAAAAATTAAACTGACCGTAACCTCAAAATTAGTCAAAATAAGTAATTGTAAATCCAACGATCGGAATATAAGTTAAAGGTTTTAGAAGTCGGTGAACATTATAATTGAATATAATATAGGGACGCGGAAGTGTTTCGCCCTGTCAAGTTAAACGTTGGGCAGTGACACAGTCTATATTTATTTTTTCATGGTTTTTAAAGGTGAAACATCTTGCGGTCATTATAGCCTTAAAAAAGAAAAAGAAAAGAACATAAAATACAGACCACCTAGTCTTTGAATACTCTCGCAGTGTCAAAGTTGGAAGAGATGGTTAAAAGATACTTGATAGGGAAGAGAGGGACCTAATCCAGGCTAGATGAAGGAAGGTGTAGATTCAGCTAGTTTAACTCAGGATTGACAGCATCTTCTCTTTAGAGTATACTACACTAACACGACAAGACTGTTTTCGGTCTTTCACCACCCGGTCCACAATTCTTCAATCTAACATTTTATAGCTATAAAAACAGCTACATTGGAGACCAACACAAAATAATAATTAGCTAAAATCATTTAGAAGTAACGGAAAAATAACGGCGTGGAAATGACAGAATCGTTTTCTGGAATTTCACCTTTACTGACTATGTCAGAGATGCGATGAAAGAGAATGGATGGATTTTAATGTCATGGGCTCTTTATGATTGTTAAGAAGTATTATTTTAGGGACAATTTGAATTCGTAAAATTTTCAGTTTGATAAATTGCAAAATCAAAGTTTTCAATATACAACGTGAATTATAGAAACTCTAGTTTAACATGCATATACTCGTACTTAGTATATAGCACGTTATGTTTTGGGTCAAAATTATATAGATGATTGTTGTTGGTGATGATGAGTTTTGGTTAATGGGAAAGTTTGTGCAAAGTTTTTTTTACCATTTGTTAAAATATATTTCTTATCTAACATTAGAAATCGAAAAAAAATTATGTAAATCCAACTTTTATTAAAAACGAATATTATGTAATGTCAAAGTAGGTGAAACAAACATTTATCTCTGAACCATTTCTGAAAGTAAGGTGTTTTAATAAATACTGTATAGAAACATTTTTCATGTACATTGTGTATACTTTCAAAAGAGCATTGAGGTACTACTAAAAACTGTGTGGAGATAAAATTATCCTGCAAAGGTACTTTAAAAAAATCAAAATCAAAATAATATTTTGTTATTATGTTGAATTTTTCTCAATACTGAAGGATTTATTTTACTATAACACAAAATAACAAAACATTAAAAAAATTAAATTAAAAAATATTTACAAAAAGTCTATTTTCTATTTTGTATCTCGCTATTTATATCTGCCTGCAGTATCTTACCGTTGAAACCTATATTTGTTCGCAGCATCCGTTTGAATTAAATCATTGCTTCCATGCATTTTCTTTTCTTTCGTGCGGTTTACAATCATCCACGACTTTTGGAATTCTCCCTTATTTCATTCTTCTGACATGACCATCCTATTAATTGTTCCCTTTTTATTGTTTGCATAATTGTCTTCTTCTGGCATGTTATTTCTTATTTTGGATTTCATAGGTGCTTTTACTAATTACTTGAATTTGATGATGAAGTTATTTTTTAAATTATAGTTGAATTTATTAATTTCTTTAACCAAACAGAGTTAATTTATTTTAGTAACTCTTTTAAATTTCGCTGTAACTGTAGACCCAAAACTCGCTTCCAATCGTAACTCCTCAATTCACTTTACTCACGGTGCTTGGACCAACAAGATAATTTTTCGAGATCACGTGGATATTGAACCCGAACTTTTGATTCACGAAGTTAGGGTACTAAGTTACTAACCCAACTAGGGCTCCAATTGATTACTTTAGTAATTATAATTTTTCCAGAAGAGTATCAAAAGAAATTTTTTTTTTTGAATTATTCGTAGTTATGGGATGAAAAAATGTTTTTTTTTGAATGACGTCTGTCTATTATCCGTGTGGGGTGTGTAGTAATCTACAATCAAAATACCTAGGTAGATATCAATAAAATTTGCAATGTTGGCATATTTTGGCCATATCTAAAGACGTTTCTTTCTTTTTTTTAACTGTTTGATTTTTAACAGGCGAAAAAATCTTGATCATCGAATTATATAAAAAACGAAGAAGTAAAAAATATAAAATAAAGGCACCAGCTTTGAACAACTTAATAGTATCATGATCGGAAGACACTAGTAATGTATAACAAGATGAAAATATTATATTTTTATTGTTGTTTAAAGGCGAAAAATCTCTCGTTCATCATCGCATTTTAAAAACATGAAATGAAAGAACACACAATAAAGATTCCTAGCGTCAAGTTGGAAGGAGACTTGAGTTGGTCAAGAGATAGCAGATATAACAGTTTAAAGAGAGGTGTTCTAACACAAGAACATGAAGAAAGGTGTAAATCCATCTAGGTTTCCTCAGGGCTATATTTAGCATGAGAGATCGTTTGAGAGATTTTGTCATAACTTTATATTTGGGAAGAGGGGTAGCTGCGAAAATAATAAAACACACAATTACGACTATCTCAAAATTGGCTAAAACGATCTCGGTAAAGTTTTGATCAAGTGTAACCTCAAAGAACCCAAACAACACTTATTGGTCGCGTTTACTAGAAAAATGTCATTTTATAAGGTATGTGTAAAAACAAAAAACGAAAAAATCGACCATGGGGCTATTACAAAATTTATAAAAATTGGTTGTTCTGTTTACTTCCAAATTGTGGTGTAACAAGAAGGAATTTTACGGTTCAAGAATAAATAGTAAAAAAAAATTGAATTTTCTCCACCGTCATTAAAAACTCAATTTGAGTTGAATACGATTGGACGTTTGAGAATTGTGTATATGGGACAATCAAAACAAGTTTATGACCTATATAAATATGTAAATATTTCTTTAAACTACGTATTTGGTTCGTTTTATATGTGATGAATAATTTTGGTTGGTTTTTATTTTATTTTGGGTGATTAAGACATTTTGTGCACTGTTTATTTATTTGGTTTTACATGGAACATGATATATTAAAAAAAAAAAATTGAAATTTGTTTCGGTTGAATCCTAATTGGTAATAATTATTAGATCACCCACGAAACTTTTTAAAGAAGGGACTAATTATTATTCATTCAGATAAACAATTAAGACAATTTCTCTGCCTACCATCTCTTTAAGATTTTTTTGTTTGCGGATCTTGTTTAGTGCAGTAAAGTGTCCAGTGGTTTATGTAATTCTAATTTTAGATGTTATAAACTCACACTTGTTAATATAAATGTCATTATTTAAACACCATCCTCAAAGCCTGTCAAGATCTGATTGAATCAAATCATCCTCTGAAGTGATTATCAAATCATCCTCAAACATATCATCAGCAAATAATATACATAATGCATTTAATAAAATACTAGGAAAATCATGCACTACAAACAAACAGGGTGCCAAATCTGAGCCTGTGGGACTCCTGATACATTATAAGAGAATCTGATCCGCTGCATTCGTGTAAGATTTAAACGTCACATGATTTATCAATTTCATAAAAAAATTACAGCTATTAATTAGGTATCACACCTCGCCTCTCTAATTAAAAATAGTTAATTTATTCTCAAAGATATAATTCTAAACCGTGACATCTGAAGTAAATATTCATACTGTTATCATATTATGTAACAAGCATGGCAGAGTTCGCTTCACGACCGCAAAGAGTAGACTTGTTCCATATCCACAGTTTTCGAGGCTTGCTAGGCCCTCGATACTGTCACAAGATAAACGAGGGGAATCGTTTAAATATAAACACATCAACAAAGCATTCTTACATTATGACTTCTCTAAAAAAGTCCTGCGTAACATCTGTTTAAAAAAAAAACATTTCCCAAATAATAAGGTTTCTAGGTCAGACCTGCATCTACCAATACAATAGTACATATCCCATAAGGCAAGAGAGTCTATGTTTATGCTTAGTGGATCTCATTATATTATATTTATATGATAGAGGAAGTACCATAACGCCAGCCATCAATTTTTTTTCTTTTCGTTATAAACACTAATTTGTGTAATTAATATGGACATTCGTGGAATATTTATAACTTTGATATGTCAGGGTAGTTAGTTACTTTTGTCTGTGAAGCTTAGGTGGAAAACAAAAAACTTCATTTAAAAACTATAAATAGATTTACAATTAATATTTGCCATTGTTATATTTAGGTTATGTAATCTTTCTTTATAAAAATAATAAAGTTAAATTCTTTAATAACAAATTGATATGCAAGGATTATGTGGCATTATTGAGAGTGATGTATATTGTTCATATTATTAATATAGTGTAACCAGACATCATGTACAAACGAATATAAGACGTTTCGAGAAAATATGACATCATCACCAGTTATCAAGTAATAAACCTAATCTCAAAACGTTTTGCATTAGTGTTATTTAAGTAAATAATATGAAATATCCCAAATCATGTTAATTTTATTAAGGACTTTACAAGACTTAGAAAGCAAAAATCATATTTCAAACTAAAATTGAAATATATAAGACCTTTTTTTGTTTACCATCTGAAGTGAGATTATGAATCTATGATTCTGCAATTTTTAAACCGTAATTTTAAAAGGGATGTAGATTTTACAGTACCGTATCTAGACGTGGTCAAATAGGTGTTAGGTTTTGTTTTATTGTAGAGTAAACTGTACTTTAAAATATGAAAAGTTATATAACTGAATCTGTGATTTTAAGGTTAAACATATTCTATGAACAGCGGTGCAGATTAATTACGTTGTGACAGTAGTTGTTGTCCGATTAACCTCTTTTTAATCTTATCTTATCTTTTAACTTATGTTTTGATATCAGTAGATTTGAGAATACATCTATGGTCAATGCTTTCTCTAAAACAGACCAAATACGTTCCTTGCTTATCTGTTTAGAATCAGATAAACTTTGTAAAAACTCACTACGGTCACGCGATATTGGATGACTATTTTTTTAAAAAACAAACAAGCGTGACCATATCAAAGTCAACTTATTACACGTAAAAAGGAGTTTCCAGACCTACTATATAAGAACGCTTTAGCCGTATATTCTGAAAATTATTATGTTTATTATTGAAATATATGTGTGATAAAATAATATTTTGGTATTAAAGTTATTTGATAATTATGGATTCCTCATGTTGTCAATAAGGCTTAAACGAGCAAATTTCTCATGGTATAGGTTAGGTTAGGTTAGGTTAGGTTAGGTTAGGTTAGGTAGGGTTAGGTTAGGTTAGATTAGGTTAGGTTAGGTTAGGTTAGGTTAGGTTAGGTTAGGTTAGGTTAGGTTAGATAAGATTAAAAAGAGGTTAATCGGACAACAACTACTGTCACAACGTAATTAATCTGCAGCGCTGCTCATAGAATATGTTTAAGAGATTTCTCCCCTCAACGAATTGTAATAGAAATTGATGGAAATTTTTTTCTCAATCTTAGAATTATCTTAACTTCTGCAAAAGTGTATGAGACGAAGTCCATATTAAAAAGCTATTTATTAATTTACTCTTTCCTTAAAGGTATCGTCTTATAATCACACAAGTAACTTTCGTGATCTGAAATATCGTCTGATAGTTTAACAATGTGCTCCTCAATCATTGGTCAGTTTAAATAATTCGTTGCTTATGTGTGACTTTTACCCAAATAGTGTTGGTTTATTACACATTATATTTAACTGACTAATTATTAAGACGACTCGTTATTTAATAGCGTTTTAAACAGAGATCATGCGAAAATCGTTAGTAAGAGTTATGACAATGCAAGGAATGGCTGAAATATGTACTAAAATAAATAAATATACTCTTCTAGATGAAATGTAGTTTATCATAATAGTTTGAACTTCTATCAATATCACACTGGTGACTAAATGTTGATTATTCTACAAACAGTTTAGCCACTTGTCGGTAAGTGAGACACAGACAAATATTGTCTAGAATTAGGTTGTCACTTTCATTGTCTAGCCGGCACACTCAACACACGATATTTATTAATTCACGTTATCCTCTTTGAGTAAACCAGTGATTTTTATTTTCCTCAATGTGATACCTCAGAATTTATTAGAAAGGGTATCTTTCATTTGTAATTTTTTGCGACCATGCTCTGCAAAAGAATTCCATTTTTGTTTTAAATATTGTTGAGGATTTGATTTCATTACGCTGGTATGAGTTTTCCTAGATTGACAAATCGATAACTACACGTTTAGGTGATACTATGGTAAATTGGTATCAAGTAGTAGTTAGCCGAGATGAAGGAGGATACATAAGGAAAATTTAAATGGTGAAAGAAAAGAAATAATCTTAATTGCAAAGTGATTTATTCTATTATACCTTTCTCACAAACAACATTGAAATCATTTTAGGCTACTGCAAGAATTTTTTAGTAATTTCTTAAGAGCTTGAGGTTTGTGTTCATTAAAATACACGGTAATCTTAGCTGCTGTTGTGTTTTGTTCTTTATCACAAGATTGACACTTATTTCTTATAGTTCCAATAGTTATTGCTGAAAAAACAAAAACAATACTAAAACAAACTATATTAATTTCGATATTGTATTCCCATTTTAAGTACACATTATACGAGATGTATTGTAAGTTTTTTATTAGTCATATATTTTGACGTAAGTAAACTAATCTTCAAGTAACATAATATCGTCAAACGGACAGAGTTATTTTGACATACCGTCCGTCTGTCGTCGTTGTAGTTGTTGTCCTCTGTACATAGGGACGATTGCAATATTTTTTTGTTGTTGAATATAATTAATTGTAATATTTTAATGTAACTGTAATAAAAATCTTTGTTATAAGCTTATAAGAGTTTCAATATCATGAAAGTGTAATTTAAAATGTTTACATTAGATGCGGATTCGATGAGTTAAACATAGATCAATTCTAGTTTTAAAGTTAAATGATAATTATCTTAATAATTATTAACTTAAATGATTATAATCGTAGAATGTTATTATTATTATTGTACTTTAATTAAATATTTCTCATCCTTTGTGTGTTTAAAAACTAATAGATCAAATGTTTCAGTATAAATCAGGTCCATGTATCGATGATAAAATCTACAGCGTAGAATATGAGAAAAATATTTACACAAAAATAAAAGTAAAACTGAAAAATTACAATATAACCCAAGCCAGACCTAAGCAGTTAAAACTAAGACTAAAAACAAAAGTGATCTGAATAAATCAAACAGACATTAGACGCAAATAAAAAATATATTGAGGTTGTTTTGTGAGATGTTTAAATTAAAAATAAATACAGTTTTGCTTTTATTCTTTTAACCTATGGATCGTTGAAAGATTGTAACATTGCCGTTGTAACTCGTTCGATTCAATACACGTCTTTATTATAAATTGTATTCAAGTTTTATATTAATTGAATAACATCTCACAAGTCAATCTCAATATTTGATGCTTTTAATTGGAATAATGATCATATGTTTTATTTTATATTACGTTGAAGGTTCCATGTACTTTGGAGAAAATAATTTTTGTTAACATTCAAATCTGTCAGAATTCAAGTTTTTTTAAATAGTTAACAAAAAACCTCTTGTGAGTTGATTTAAAAACACGATAATTAATATTTTGAGTTTTGTCTACAGATGTTTCAGTTATTTATCAACAGTCAACATGATTCTAAAACTTTTAAAAATTATATTTGAGACAAAACATTGAAAAACGCCTGATGCATTGATTTTATAGTTTTTGTTAGTTAAAGCATCTACAAAAAAAAAATCGATAATATCTGTGTTTTGTACAGTTGGATGCTAACCAACTCTTTCCATTTACATTCATAGAAAATAACTTTTCTTACAGTTTAGATAGACACTAATTTCAAGTCACTTACCAACGCAAAAAAAGCATACCCTCTTCTTCACTAATAGGCTCTTTGTGTCCATCCAGAAGGCATTTGATAAACTTGTCGAATGAAATATCATCTTGTAGCATCATATTTGCAAAATTTACACCGACAATGTTTCCAAGTTTATTGGGGAAATAAGCTGAGACGCCCGTAACAAAACCTATTGCAACTAAGATTACAAAACATGTCTCCATCTTGAAATATTAAATTTTTTATATTTTAATAATTGATCAAGTATTTATAGTAATAGCTTATGAAACAGACTTGTACTGTAAGAGTTGAAACGGCTCAATTAATTTGTATACCGATTTAAAGGTTTGTTATAATAATATCCGTGACAAAAGTTTATAATAGTACATTTAAAACAATCCATTCTGAAACGTAAAGACATCCCAACATGAATATAAAATGAAACAACACTCATCACCACTGAAGTCGCTATGAAGGGATCGGGCTTGACATGTTCGGTTAGGTGTACCCCTTCGCCTTGATACTAAACACAAAGCATTATTATTCCGTACGCATATAATACGCTAGCGCATTGGGATGCATTATATTTTTAGCGTATTTTGAACTACTAATTTGTCAATATTACTTTAAGATATATGGTGTATATGTTCATGAATATAAATCATCTTTTACTGCCTTCGTTTAGTTAATAATCCTTGACATGGATAGTTGGTATCGAATTCCTTCAGCAAAGTTACGTGTAAGCAGAAGTAAGAAGGGGGTAAATTAAGTCCTGGCGTAACAGAATGAAGTCTATCGGAGTAGAATATTTATCTACTTTGGAGGAACGTTTGTAGATAAAATGGATTAATTTAGATATTATGCTGCACCGTGTAAAGAGCATTCAGTTGCTGAAGTTCAAGTTCTAAAAGAAAAAGATTCCAAAACCAAAGTAACTTCATCTATAGATTGGTTGTTTGTCTAAACGATAAAGAAAATTTTATGAAACATTGTTTTTAAGAATAATCTTCATGATTCTCCGAAAATGGACTGTGAGGTATTTCGTCCCTACTAAAAATCAACGCTAGAAAGGTAGGTAGGAAAGGAATAAGATATAAAGATTTAGTTGATATTGGCAAATATAATGTTTGGAGAATAAAAGGAAACGATTTCGATTTAATGGTTATATATCTTGATAGGTTCAAAGAAATAATAATAGAAAATAATGGTATAACATATTATTACGGTATAATCGGATTATACGTGTATATTAAAACACATACACGTATTATCGTGAACATAAATCACACTTTGTTCTCATGAGATAAAAATAGTGTATATAACAAAGTGAAGTTTGTTTATTGCATTTAGTTGTATGGTTGATTTTTGTTCCCGTTTGTGTTTTTTTTTCAGTTATGATTGCTCTGTTTTTAATTTTGATCCTGAGTTCATTTCTTAATTTATAGTTTCATTTTACTTTCCAGTATAACCCTATGTTATTGTTTTGGGTTTTTTAAAGCTCTGGGTTTATCATTTGATAATGAGAGTTGATTTATTCTCTCAAAACGTCGTGTATTAGTATATAAACGAATGATTGCAAATATCCGATCAAACTAAACATATAACATGAGCAATTCATCAATACAAATGTCCCAGTTGAATGTATTGTGACATCACTGGAGGCTACAAATATATTAAGTTGAAAGTGTTTCTTATTTTATAAACTGTCAGTAAATATTTTAATTGATAACAGACAATATAGACGCTAAGTGGTGCATATGGTGGAGATCTGGAATTCTCTTCCTACATAAAAGTAATAAACTACCCTCTCAGTGAGTTGACCTGATGGTTGTCCCTCCACAATAATGGAACTACATTGTTAGCCTTCAAGATTAAGGTGCGTTCTGTTATATTAATACAAAAAATATTGCTCTCTGAAGCAAATATATCATACAGTTAATTAATATCCTTTTTTGAATTTCCTGAGTAAAAAAAGTTTTAACCTCAATGAAAATACAAGATTTCTATGGATACATTATACATCTCTGAACGGATTACAAAATAACCTAATAAACATTGTTTTAATAATTATAGCTGCAACAAACAAAAAAGTAAAACTAACTTTATTATTTTATATATTATATTCGCCTTTTAACTACCCATTATATATTATTATGAGACGTAGTGTAAGTTTCTTATTAGTCATAAATTTTGATCCTCATATTTTAATTAATCTTCAAGTCACATAATATCGGAAATTATAAATTTTAAATGGGTATCCCATCGTTGTTAGGCGAGATGTAGAAGGATATATAGGAAAAATGTAAATGGTAAAAGAAAATAAATAATTTTATCTAAGTGATTTTATTCTTTTACACTTTTTGCACATAAAATATTAAAATGTTTCAGACAAATTGATATTTCAAAATCACTGCCATACAACTGACAAAATTGTATGCAAGCAAAAAATTACCAACCTTATTTCCTGTTGCCAATTGTCTTTTATTACAATTTTGACATCCATTTTTTACTATTTCAATAATTAGAGCTGCAACAAAAATAAAAAAAAGTACAACTTACTTTATTATTTTATATATTATATTCTCCTTTTAATTACCCATTATATGAGACGTAGTGTAAGTTTTAGTCATAAATTTAGACCTACATATTTTAACTAATCTTCAAGTAACATAATATTGGAATAAGGATATAGTTATTTCTACGAAACTTCTGTCTGTCTTCGTTGTAATTGTCGTCCTCAAGCACGATTGGAGTATTTTATTGTTGTTGAATCTAATTGTAATATTTTAATGTAACTGGAATAAAAATCTTGGTTGTAAGCCTAGTAATACATCTGAATAATTTTATGTTATTGGTGTAGGAAATCAAATCGTAGCTTCGGTATTGCTGTTATTGTGCATAGGTCAAATCGTAGGTGGCCACGTCAACTGTTTCATTACAAGGTAAGTTTGTTGCGTTGTAATTAAAACTTTTGGAATTAGTTTCGGATTCGACGAGTTAAACAAAGATCATTTCTTGTTTTAAAGTTACAAGATAATAGTGGAATGTTATTATTATTAATGTGGTTTAATCAAATATATACGACCATTTGTGTGTATAAAAAAAGAATACATCATGTTTTTAGCATAAATCATGTCCAGTTATCATTGATAAAACCTACAGCGTAAAATAAAAAAAAAAAATGCCGTTATTATAGAAGTAAAACTGTAGATTAGAATGTAACCCAAAATGGACGTGAGCAGTCAAAATTAAAACAAAAACAAATGTGATCGGAATGAAACAACCAGACATTAGATATTATAAGTGAATAAATATTGAGATTGATTTGTGAGATGTTTAAAATAAAATAAATTCAGTTTTATTTTTATTCATTTAGCCTATCTATCGCTGAAGATTTCAACATTGTCGTAACTCGTTCGATTCAATAAACGTATTTACATCACACAAAATTACTTCTCAATCTGTTTAGATAGATAAGAATTTTAAGGCACTTACCAACGCAATACTTCATACCCCGTTCAGAGCAAATAGGATCGTCTTCATGGATCAAAAGGCATCCGAGTAACTTGTCGATTAAAGCAGTATTTTTTAACATCTTTTCTGCATAAGCTATGCCAATTTTGTCTTCTCTTTTATTGGGGACAGAAAATAAGTCACCCTTAACACAAACTATTGCAACCAAGAGTACAAAACACGTCCGCATTTTGAAATGTTGAATTTTCTATTATTTCATTAATTGATCAAGTATTTATAGCAATAGTTTATGTATTGTAAGATTTGAAACGGTTCAGTTACCGATTTAATGGTTTATTAAAATCATGTCCGTGACAATAGTCTACCTTGACTATTCAAAGGAGATGTTAAGATGAGCGTATAAATTATCAATTTTTTGAACCTGTATAATTTCATTTGTAACAAAATATTTTATTTCTGTGTAAAAATTAAAGAGTATACAATAGTGTTTTTTTTTGTAATTTTTAATTAAAACTGTTTACTTAATTTCAGAATGTATTTAGCCGTACGGTACGTTAAAAACACGATATTTTTAAAAAACAATAAAAATACATTTCAAACATTCCTTTCTGTAATGTAAAGACAGCCCAACATGAATGAAAGAAGACACCATACACATTACAACTAAGGTTGCTATTAAGGGTGATCTAAATTTAGACTACAAATGGATTAGATCAGATACAAATTGATCAAAATCTGTTCATCCGTTTGGGTAGTAGAGATAATCACGAAACACACATACGACAAACAGATACACTAACGGCAGGGTAGCAGGTTATTCTAGGTTGGGTTAGGTTGTTATTTCTAAACACGTCTAATTTCAGTAATATTTGTATGAAGAAGTAAATAGGTAGTGTTAAAAGATAACACAATATTTGGAAATGATGTGTAAATAATATATTTTCATTGACATTGAATCTTCGATCAAGTAAGGGTGGACATTAATCAGATGAAGAAAAACATCCCTGGTAAAAGAAAAGTTGCAACAATTAGAGTTGTATTACGGGTTGAACTGAACATTCCTGACTTGAAATTTCAGGGAGGTGCAGGGAGAATCATCTGGTCCATTCCATAAGAATGTAATTTATTACCTTTATCCTGGCAGAGATTTCAGATCTCCACCTCATTTATCAGTTAGTGTCACGAATACAGACTATTTGTCTTCAAATATTTAAACATTATTACTTAGGGTAATGCCTTACTAAAAGGGTAATGCCTTACTTATTATTAATGCCTTACTAATGCCTTTGAACCATCCAGTGTAGTCAGCATACATTTGACTGGTATATTTTAGATCTGAATTGAAACAATCATTAATGGTAATTGTCTGATATTGTTAACATGGTTTAACGAAAATTGGTCGTATTTTGTGTTTATAAAAATCAATACATGATACTTTGAGGGTATAATATCAACTCCCGTTAAACCAACTCCCACTATCAACTGATAAACCTAGAGCATAAAATAAAGAAACAATATCTTGGCAGCCTAGTGTTATGTTTTAAATTAAAACTGGAAAAGAACGAATACCTAAAGTTTGACATGAGCAGTCCAGACAATGGTTAAATACAAATATGATTAGAAAAAAACCCATCATAAACAGAATTACTGCACAAAAATGTTCCCTTATTTCATATACTCCATCAATATCTATAATTATTTCAATAGGACCGGCTTAATAAGATGAGACTTCTGTAACGCAATCTATAGCGACCAACAAGTCCATCAAATCTGGTTAATTATAGTTTTCTTCTGTTCAATGATATATGGGTTATTAAAAAAAAAAAAAAATCAAGCAGCAGTATTTATAAAACATTATTGGTATTTTTTAAAACAGTAAACTAGGTAATAAAAAATAACAAAATAAATCTAAGTTTATTGGGCCCAACACACGTGTCATTTTCTTTGCTGTTTATATGACAAAAATTTGACTAACTGTCATGAAGAGTTGTCTTCAGTTGTCTTCAAGAGCATGAAAATAAAGTATTTTTCTTCAACATTCGATTACAACACACTTGATTTTTATAATATATGAAGTATTATATTCATAAATGTTTAACATTTAGTATTTAAACAACGTGATTTTTAAACAAGTAAATAATTAAAAGTTTGACTTAAATATAGTGAGATATTTTAAATTAAAATAACCAATGCAATTGTTTGATTAATAGGGTACACACGTCATTGAAGGTGGAGTCATTGCCAATGTAACGTCTTTGCTATAATATACATATTTATGATAAATTCTATTCAAGTTTTTCCTAATTTATTAACATCAAGTCAAGTTTAATATTTCATTATAATATATTTGCTAATTCAATGAGTAAAATTAAATATATAATTTCTGTATTTCATTTATTGAACGAGTATTGATAACTGTAACTAATGAATGTACCTTTATAAATGCAAGTCTCAGTTAATTTGTTCAGCTGATATTATGGTTTTTTAAAACAATACCAGCAGCAACAATTACCATGACGAAACTTTCAATAAATAATTTATTATACAATGGATTTAATCCGTGAAAACGATGACTTTTAAACTTGATTAATTTACATTTGTGTAAATATTTCCATTCAATATAAATATAGAGAGTTTTTTTTTTTTTTTTTTAAATTATGATTAAAATAATACAGATTTACATTTTCACAGAATAATTTGACAAATATAAATATATCTTTAGGTAGCAAGAACTACTTTTCAAATAATACATACAGTATAAAGTAAAGGTAAAGACAGCTCAAAATGAATAAATATGAACACCACCCAGACAACACTGGTCATCATTGAGAGAAATGATTGAGCTGTATATTTACTATTTATAAGGTTTCCCGTGATGCTGTATAACAGGACTAAATGCTATATCACGACTGTCGCATGCCTATTGAAACATATAAACACGAACACTTATTAATCAGCCTGGATATTATACACTTGCTTGTTATGATGGGAATAAAGTTATCTTTGTTTTGATATTCTGTTTTTGGTAATTTTGACCACGACAAAATTGAGAAACAATAGCGCGTTTAAGGCTATGATTATGTGTACATACATCAGTCTTATCTCCCATAGTGTTATTATAGATGTTTTACATGTTTAAACTAATTACATGTGTCATTTAAAACTATTAATTTCAACAGAAACAAATAAGTTCTATTTCCCTTCGACAGTAAATATGTGTATAACTCTGCACGTCTAAATTAGGATTTCACTAAAGTATTGAACTAATGTTAACAAAACACTGATATTAAATTCCTTTCCTAAATGGTTAGTACCATTAGGCACAAATCAGTCTATAAAATGTTTTATAATTATTTTCAATAATTATTATAATTAAATTATCCGCTACAGTTACGATAGTTAAAAACAAGATATAACCAATCAACTCCATACGCATACTTTAATTATAACCCCCCCCAAAACACTGAAAAAAACAAAATTCTTTAGATATTCACTAATGTCTGAAAATTACATTTTGTATTACACTATCCTCACTCAATTATCTAGAATATTATGATTTAAATCTAATCACTTAAAGGGCAGGGCACGGGCGCAATATATCAAATTTGTAAACTCCAGATTAACCTTTCTTGTGGTTACGTTCACAATTATACTTTAATCCAAACCTTTACTCAATATGGGTGAATATACAAACATTGAGTTTATTGTTTTATATCAATATTATTTTAATAATTTTATTATTGACTTTCAATATACACAAATCCCAATACCAATGGGCAACAATCAAATTGGCAATTTTATTGACGTTTACTTTTGGATAATTTCTACTTGGTTTTAGGGATAGGAGAGTGAGGAAGTAACGTTTTTGCATCAATAATTTTATTTTTTAACAGCGTAACATAAAAAGATAACAAAAAATATCTAATATTAGTCAAATTTGAAACCAATACTAAGATTTGCATAATATGTTTGTTACACGAATTTAAATGGCGACAAAAATTTAAATAAAGTTAATACTAAACAGTCTCTAAAAATTGATTATTCCTTCAAATTCATAAACAATACAGGTAGCTCATTTTGTACTCTATACTGTTTACCAATATCGAGGATGTCAAACAAGTTGATCTACAAATAATAGAGTAAAATCAAACCTAATCAGTTCAAATAAAACAGCTGTAAATACAGATTTATTCATTCTTGTTAAACACATAATGTTCTTCATCAACCCCTAACAGCAGTGTAATGCATCATTAAAGGCTAATGGATAATTTAATATTTTATTATATAATTCATTTCAGATTTCAGATAGCTACAGAAATCACAACGGTATATTCCTCTAACACTGTGGATTGTAGAAACAAATTGTATATTCATTTATTAGTTTTTTGAACTGTTTACATCCATTTTTGTGTGTTTCATACATTCCTTTTTAACAGTTATTAGAGTCGTTTAATGATGATTTGCAAAATAGTATAGCCTTATTTTGATTCCATAACATAAATATTTAATTGAAATAAATTGTCAAATTGTCTAATATTAAAATGCTTTCTTCATTACATCGTTTTTTATATTCAAGTTGTTTTTGTCACAAAACAATCTCCATCATACACTAAAATTTACATTTATTTAGATCTTTTACAAATAAACCATCTTTCATCTTTAAACCTGATTACAAAGATTCCGACGACAAACAAAGCAACATAAATATCCCTTCATCACTTATCTTATTAAGACAATAAAATGTCTCTGCAACATAGAAATATATTGAGAAACAGGTAATACTGCCTGTAGCAATACTTAGCTGTAAAAACCAAATGGCCAGTGACTTCCAACTTTCAGAATGATAAATAAGCACTTTTAGCAATTGATGAGGTATTTTATATTTTACAGTTTTCCCTCTACAAAAAGATTGATAATTTACAGCTTTTGAACTCAACAGTTATAATAAATACAGACACCACCCTTACTAGCGTGATTGTAAACTACAATTACTTAATTATTGTAAATCACTGTGTCTGTATTTTTACTACTCAATCAAAAAATTAAGCCTAAATAAACTTTTATATTGTATAAAGAAAGGCATGAAATGTGTCAGGCATGAAAATATATAAATCAGTTCAAAGTGAGTAATCATTATTGAGTTCCTTTGTGTCGAAATGATGTCTGTCTGTCTATGTAGCTTATTTGAAATTGGTATGCTGTGCTCAGCCGCTCAACCTAACCTAACCTAACAATATAACCTGACCTAACCTCTACTGCTTAATCTAGTTGACAGATTTAAAATTATATTTTGTATCTAGAGAGTATTTTGACCTAATCTATGAAAGTTTAAAATTAATTTATTTTTATAATTCATAATTTTAGACTACTACACACTCACACTCATAATTTTACACACACTCACAGACTAACGCATTAAAAGTTCTCCACTAATTATTTGATAAAAATTTTCTTTAACCCATGTGCAAAATTACAAGTAAAAAATCATAAGGTTTACGAATAATTAAAAAGAAACTAATCTGAGCCTTTACTTATTAAGCGATATTTACTCTGAAACTATTTAAGAACAGTTACTGAAGTATATTTTACTGACTGCTGTCTAGACAAATATATTACTCATAGGCTATTTACATTTTAGAAGTTTCTCTGCCATAATTGTTTATCAAATTAATCTTAATAACTGATAAGACAAGTAATCTTGTGCCCGTTTAGGCCATTTATGTAAATATACTGACATGATTACGTTCACAATATATGATAAAGTCAGTTGATTACCACACCGATTTGAAATTATGTTGGTGTTTCTTATAATTTACATATCAATTGAAGGGATTCAAAATTTGCCACTAGGAAGTAACAAACTTCAGCAACAAAATGTAGACAATATTTTTCCTTTACTTTCTAAAATCACAAACAAAGAAGTTCACAACACAAACGCGAAACAAACTGTAATGAACGAGTTATATTTTGTAAACAAAGAAGTAAACAGAGTTTTAGGATTAACTAGAACTCCTAGAAGATTGTTTAAAGGAGAACTGTTCAAGTTGATCAACAAAATTCTTAGTGAATTGCAACCGGAACTTAAGAAAATTGGTAAATATAACGATGTGTTGAAAAGTAGGTACAAAATGTCAAAAGAAGAGATTAAAGTGTTTAAAGAAGTTTATAAAGAGACCAAAGTGGTTATGATGCAATTGGATCAAGCGTTTAATAATCGTAATAAGAACAAAAGTTTTAAAAATTCTTTACATTAATAATGGTACATTTATTAATAGTACAATAATTTTTTACAGACTTCTTTCTTCCCGCTAATATTCTTCATGTATATGCATTTTTTCTAACTTTGTCATGTAACTAATTAGCGCGTTTCGGGTAGATTACATCCTCAGGAGCATACTTCCTACCAAATGTATTTGATCCTAAAAATGGAATATTTTAGAAACATTTTAACCAATTTTGTTACAAAGCTAGTAAAATAATACGTATTCTCAAATCTATAAAAAATCATTAATTATTAAAAAAGTTTGATTTACACTTAAATCAATTTAAAAAAGCTTGCTTAACTTAAAAAAGAAAAGAGTAATTTACTCTTTCTAATTACCTATTTTTATAATTTTTACAAAATGAAATGTTACTATATAATAGAAAATTAATATAAACACAATTAAACTTTTTGTTTTTGTGTGCAATTTTTAATTATTAAATCTTTTACATATTTGTTAGCTTTTTAATAATTTAAAAAATATCAAATATCCGAATCAACACATGTTAGACATTGTAAATCCTAACTTTTAAATATATTATTTCTTAATAAACATATATAGTTCTAATACAGTATAAATGTATTCTCAACACCATATGTATACGTTACACAGATAAACAATATAACTTTATAATTTTAAGATTTATTTTTAGAACGTCTTTTTATTTAATAAAAGTAAACCTATCCATTTAATTTATGAAATTATTATTTTTATACATAAAAAAAAAAAAAAAGCTTAAGATATATCTAAAAACTTTTCTAATATCGAAGCTTTTATAGTATTTATTATTGTGTTTTATTATAATTCATTAGAAAATATAATTGTTTTAAACTACAAATATACGTTTATTTATTTTTTGAAACAATGAAAACAGTAAGTAAATGGTTTTATATTTGAACGAATTTGATTTACATGGTACAGATTTACAACTGAAGCGTAAAATGTCTGCCAATTGTACAAAAAAGAAAATTATAATTAATAAAAAAAAAAATTGTATGATAAATTAGTGTGAATAATGAATCTATTTAAGAATAAAAGTTAGTGCTTTAAATATATTTTATTTTATTGATTCATTTTTAACGTTAATATTCCTATAGTATGTTACAATATTATTGTTATTTTAACTTTTTTTTGTTGGGCGGGGGGAGGGGGGTTACAAAACACACATGAAAACGTAGTTTTAAAATTATAAATTGTTCCTAGACTAATTATCTTTGTGTTAATAGCCCTTAGGTCAATTGGTTTTTGCTTCAAGTTAACAATATTTAGGTCAGCTGTCTTTGTTCAAGTAGTATATTAGGTAATGTTATAAATTAGAAAATTTAGGATTATTGGTTATAAAACTACTTCAAGTAAATTTTTTGTTTATGGATGTCAATAATTTATTTTAATACAGTCTATCTAGAAATAAAGTTTCGTCACCGTTATTTGTTTTCTTTAAAATAAATTATATCTTAAACAAAATAATCTAATTTCTTCAAAAATGAATATCGTCTACTCAAATTTGGTAAAGATATCTGAGAAATTACACAAATTATGATTCAATAAACAAACATTTTATCAGTTTTAATATAAACTTATCAACCGATTTTGTCATAACTTCATCACTTACGGTTCTTGAAAATCTGATCTTGTTTGTTATTATGAACAAACTTGTAAAGTATACAAATTACCTTTGTTTTTATTTTCATATAAACACTGAAGGGCCTAGGCCTGCTTTTCAATCGGTTAATGTGTGGGTAGCGCATCGAATTCCGATCGCTGTTGTCAACAAGAGTTCTCTACCATTAGTAACTTCCAAATTTCCCTCATGATGATTGCTCGACAAAGTAAATATTTGAAATCAAACCTGTGAATCCAGAACACTAACCACTAGACCTGCGAATGGCTCTTTGTTTCTACTTGGATTTACATCATTACTTTGAGTCGAATGTTCTGTCATCGTTACAATCCTTATAAGGCAGGTTTCATATTTAATCTGCAAAAAATGAATGGACTGTTTGGTTTTTGAAGGTGGAATTATTACAAAACTGGTCAATTATGAAGATTCAGAAGGGGACTCTAGGATTAGTACAAAATTATACTATTGTATTAGTAATATATTTTCTCAAGTGAAATATATTTAAAAAAGATATACACATTATCATTTATTGTCAATATTCCTTTATACAACTTTGTTTATAGCGGAGAAAGCAAATGATTACGAGATGTTATTTTTCATGCAATAGATCTAACTAACAATTACATTGCAGGAGCAAAGTAAGGAAGGAGTTTTAAATATTTAGAATATGTGGTGTTATGTATGCACAGATGAATGTAAATCACTCCAAACCACAAATATTGTTTACTTATTACACATAATAATGATAAATTTTGATATGTGATAAATATAACTTTTTGTTTAGTTGATGAAATCGGTGTTTTAAATCAGTTAAAATTATTTCTCTTCCGAATTATTTTCCTAATGCATATTTCTAAGCAGGGCCGTGGAGAGAACCCAAGGGCCCCAGGGACAAATTTTCGCGGGCCCCCGTCAAATAATAAATTCACTCCTGAAACCCCACCTCGTCATTTATAATAATGCAACAAACATATTTTGTAAAGATATTTTATATAATAGGCCTAATACAGTACTGTTTGTAAATAGATAAGTACCGGTACTAAATAGTTAAGAAAATGTATTATTAAATAAAGTTAAAGACAAATTTAAGACTAAACATGAATTTTTAATCAACTAATTATAAATAGAAAGGAAACTAAAAATCTAATAATTCGAATTTTCTGATTTTTAGACTAATAATCCATTTGATTTTATTCTTAAAGTAAATTTAGTAGGTAAAAAATAAAACTTGGTCAGCCAGCCCGGGCCCCCTCCAGGTTCCGGGCCCCAGGGCTACAGCCCTGGCTGCCCCCCCTCTCGTCGGGCCTGTTTCTAAGCCATGGCAAAATCGCTTAAACATGGTCTCCAAATAAATTATTTGTTTGTGTTGTTAAGGCAAACAATCGTTGTAGTCATCATCGTCGTATTATCCAATGCTTTGATCTATCTTTCTTGTAAAAGAAATCAATGATAATAATAAACTTAAGCATGATTATTGATTTTAACAAATATCATCATCACCCTCACAAAAACAGAGCTTATAATGTTCCTTAACAGAAAACTGAGAAATCGAACCAAAAATCCAAACAACATAAACAGAACATAAAATTTTATCTTCATCGTAATTAATCTATTTTCCACTTTAAAAATTGAGAAGAAGGTATAAGAAAAGACACCACTACTCCTCTAATACTCTAATAGAGTCAGGGTTGGAAGAGAACAATAGTTGGCTAAGAGATACCAACAAGACAAGATGAAAGAAAGAGATCTACACGATGATAGATGAAGAAAGGCGTAGAACCAGCTAGGGTACCTCAGGATGTCTACACCCTTATTCACATTAAGTGGTCACAAAAGATATATTCATTTAAAATGTATCAATTAATACGGGTTAGTGTTATTTCTGAATTGCCCTTAAAAACCCATAAGACGATTGGGGAAAATTCTTCTATACCCTCAAATTTCTTTCGGTCTAAAAGGTTTCCAAAAATTAATTTATTTTATACACTTGTTTTTTATTAAGAGGAAGGGGTTGAATTATATTTGAATGAACAACCCTCTTATCATGTTTTCCCGGTTCTACTAGTAAGCTCTCTATTTTATATAAACATATATACCATCTCCCTTTTTTCTCAAAATGGAAAAACTACATTTACAAAAGTCAAGAATGTATTTTTACAATTCATGATAATGCTCGGAAAACTGACTGCATAATATTGAAAATCCTGAGCCTCGATATTTTACGAAGGTCGTAACCTTGATATACGGTTTCTGCAGTGGGGTAATGTGTGATCACCAGTTCCTGTCGCCATAATTCCAGCCAACGAAACCCGTATTAACTGTTAATAGTAGCTCCCCACTATCACATAATATTAGGCTAACATCGTAACTTTTTGAGCCTCCACATAGAATTTAATTTGAAACTTCTCGCGAACCAACTGATAGCTCGTATAAGATCTTTCCTAACTTATAATCCTTTTCCTAAAATCGAAATTTATCTTTAAAGTCACGTTTATAAAAAATACAATATTAACTAGAAATGAAAATTTTGTTTTTGTTTAATTTTATTGTAACAACAGATATTTCTTGTTGAAACTCCATATTCAAGGATGAAATAAAGCAATAAAGCTTAATGTTTCAAAATATCAAAATATTTTAATATCTTTAAGCGTATATTATTAATGCTATATTAATAGTATTAATATATATTATTAATATATTAATAAAGCAAGGATAATTGTTTATTTTATCCTTGAAAATAATTTTCATAATAATCTTTTACGAATCATAAGTAGAAAAATAAATTTACCTTGTACTGGATTAAATAGTTTTGTTTTATTGTAAAGTTATCAAAATTTAATTGTTTTTATTACAAACAAACTTTTAATGTGCCATTTTACTTATATAAATTTTTTTTTTAATAATTCTGATAATTAGAATATCATGTGATTTTAACGCGTTGATAAGTAAAGATGAAATTAATCATTTTTGTTTTTATTTTATTTCCGATTGTTCACAACGACGAGGAAGTTAATTTATATTCAGTTGATAGAAAAATAGTAAAACTATTTTCAGACCCGGATAGAACTGACGATGGGCATTTATTAATGTGTAGTATACAACTTTATATAAAAACTTTAAGTGAAATATTAGAAAAATTAAAAATCAGAGATAATTCAGTAGCTATAATAAGTGGAATATTGTGGGAAAGGAACGGACCTAGGTTTTTAGTGAAAAGAATCGATGATAGGAAATTACACAATGCTTGGAATTGGACTATCGAAGATCTGACTTTAATGTATCGAGAGTTGAATGAAGCTCAGAGTGTTTGGAGACAGTTACGATTAGAATACTCAAAAGTATTGACTGAAAATATATCTACTGAAAAACCAGAAAACAGTTGAAATAAGTATTTTTTTAAAGCAAAAGATTCAGAATTTGTTTCATTTAAATAAAATATAATGATGGGCTTAGTCGGTGTGTTGTCGTTTTGTAATTAATTAGTGACTTAAAAATAAAATTTAATTGAGTTAGAAAGTATTAACGAATACGTAATTTAAAAAAAATCTTTAATTAAAATTAATAAAAATATTGACATTATTATAATAAAAGTTTTGAATTCTAAATAATGAAAATAAAAACGAAAAATTAAAAAAATTCTGATATCTCAACGTAGTAAGTTATAATAAAATGAATATTTTCACTTTTCATAACTGTTATTTTTGTTCAATTTAAATTATTTTTCAAATTATCATATATTTTTTAATAGTATAGTACAACAACAAAATGAAGATATTATTTGTTCTAATATTTTATTGTTATGTCGTACAAACTGAAATGGAAGTCAGTCTTTACAACGTTGATAAACTAATAACGAAACTTTTGTCTCATCCTGATAAAATACAAAACGGCGACGAGCTAATGGGTAATATCAAAGTCTACATTACAAATTTGGATAAAATATTGCAAAAACTCAAACAACGAGACGAATCTGTAATTAAAATAACTAATATTTTATGGGAAATAAACGGGCCTAGGTTTTTATTGAAAGACATTAATGATATCAAATTACGCGAAGCTTGGAATTGGAAAATTGAAGATTTTACATTGATGTACGAAAAACTGAACGATGTCCAAAGGTTGTGGAGAGCATTACGGTTGGAATACTCAAAAGTTTTAACTGAACAACTATCTTGTTGAAATATTACCTTATTATATCTTGTTCTAATAAAAGGAGACTTAATTTTACACTATTATTTAACATATTTGGACCATTTCTTAACTTAGAACTGTATATGTAATTTGTTATAATGTAATGCATTACAGTGTATACATTACAGTTAATGAGTGGGGAATATAATTAAGTGTACATTCACTTGACTAGTGACAGTACATTAAGCTATAGAATCACACAGACACTACTAACTGGTGGATATAGAGAGAAATAGTGCATATAGAATAGCTAGTGAAAGTGTACCTTGCCTGGCATAATTTAGGGATACATTAGTGATTTTCCTGTTACAAAATTAACCTAACATGACCAAACAAAATCACTTTTTGGCTGAAAATCACTGAGAACAGTAACGTAAAATATATATTCCTGAAACACATATATTAACATGTTTCTTCCAGCTGTTTGTACAATTGGACATATACTGATATGAGGGATACAATTACATAATATAGGAATGCATTAGTGATCTTTCTGTTACAAAATTAACCTAACATGACCGAACTTAATAGTTTCACTGGCTGAAAATCACTGTGAACAGTAACGTGAAATATATATTCTTGAAACCATATATTAACATGTTTCTTCCAGCTGTTCTTACAATTATATATATATATATATATATATATACTGTGAAGCAGTGAATGTACACAATCACTAGTAAAAGTAATCACTGTTCACAGTTGAGTGAAATAGATATTCTTGAAACATAGGTATTTTCACAATTTCGTATTTACTAAGCAGGACCAGTGAAGGTATACAATCAATAGTGAGAGTGTTACATTTGTTAAATTCTGGTATTATAAGTATCTATGACTCATTTTTGTTAGGGTGTACTGTCATTAAAAATTGTCTATATTGCCTGATATTGTATTCTTTGATGTTAATTAATATTTAGGCATGTCATTTTCTATAAATGTGTAGTCTTATATAACGTTTAGAAAAGTTAGACATAAGTTTAAGTGTAAATTTTAGATTAAATAATTTATTCAAAGTTAAACAATAATTTACCTATTCTTATGTTTAGTATAATAAAAATATTATAAATAAATATGTTTTCTAAAATAGCGATGAATTGCTTTTAGTACCAAGAAAATTCTTTTAAAACGTTTATTTGAAGATATTGGAATAAAATATGTCGTTGTTCGTGTATATCGTTTAAATCTTTTGTAATAAATCAATTGAAAAATGTTAAAATATTAAATTTTACTTTAAAATAATAACCCCCATCTAGCAACAAATAAAGTTTTCAGACTGATCTTCTGATAGGTAATGTATAGTAAACACATCAAGGTTCAGTCACCATGGATCCAGAGAGTCATAAGTGTAAACAAGTTCAAACTATGCTTAGAGATTTGTATCCGGAAATAGTTAGGAATCATACTTCCCCTACTTTGCTTATGTAGTTGTGTCAACACCGTAACTTTAAGAGCCTTTCTGGGTTGAACTCGGGATCATTCATATATTATAATAAGTTAAAGCCATGGGCTCAAATTTAATTAAAAATACTATTTTAAAATAATAATTCGTAAATATTTAACTGTATCCTTTTAAATACGTTTATAAAATTAGTAAAATGTTTATATTAAATTTCATATTTTAAATACAACTGGTGTTTCCTTACGTTTCGCCGAATACCAAGCTGTATTTCTATTATGAAAATTAATTTGAAATATTAATAATTTTATTATAATTTTTTTTAAAACTTTTAAATTATAATGAAATGTGAAAATTTAATGTAAAAATTAATTTCAAATAACTGAAAATTTCAAGATGTGATAAAAAAATGCTCATAATCTAAATTTTGTAATTATCGGTCTCTACTCGTTTAAGTTTCAGTGAACACAGGCGACAGACCGTCAGACATCTTTCCTAAAAACACTTTTCTACGTTTAAGTAAGTCGACATTAATTTAACAGGGACAAAAACAAACAAAAATGACAAGAAGAAAATGTTGTTCTAACCACCGTAAAAATGGCTAATCCTAAATTCGGAATTATAAAGCAGCTTTTCGTAATCTTAGAACATTCTGAAATAACAGTAATATTAAGGTGGGGAGATTAAATTACATTTTTACTATCTCAATACATTCTCGTCAATTGCAGCTATTTCATTTACTTTAGTTAAATAAAAAAATATCAATTTAACTTTTCTTGTCGCTTTAAAATGAATTATACTATCACATGTCTCATTTGAAAAGTTTGACTTACTCCCTCCTCTCTCAGATTCTTAAGTTAAAAATTTTAAAATGTGGCCACACAAAACCAACCCCTATTACAAAGAAGATGGTGGCAAACAATGTTTATCTTAATTAATAACAACGTTAAAAGGAGGTGCATATTCTTTTCAGCAACTCTGTATGAAACAAAATAATAACGTAAACACCACAGTTAAAATTTAAACGGGAAAAACAAGGTAATAAACTAACACTTTTAAAATTGTAACTTTGATAAAAATATTGATTAGTATTAATTCACTATAAACTGAAATATCACAACACAAGAAATACAACAAAAATTAAGCGTAATCAACGGCAGGAAACTGAGAATTATTTAAAATAAAATCAATCTTTGAAAGCCAAATGTAGAGATTCTATCTTTTGAGGTACTTCAGATTTCGTTGGAACACCAATCGACACAAGATACAGTTTTAATTCCCTCCACAGTGATTTGGTTTCAAATAACAGTTGATAAAACTGCCCAAAATTCTCCGATTCCCATCCATATTTGTTCATTAAGATTACGTCGTCAATGGTGATGTCTAAAAATAAAGGTCCATTTTTGTCAATCAAATAATCGACAGCAAGTTTTACGTCCGAGTTATTTAATTTACATTCTTTGATTATTTCCGACAATTCTTTATTGTATTCACGAATATCTTGGTACAAATGTTCACCTTCCCCTTTTGTCGGGATTAATATTTTATTTCTTATATTTCTTTCTGCTTTGAACAAAAATTTATCATCACTAAGATTACAGATTTCCTGAATCAAAATACAACAAAACACAATATTTATTTGTGTTAGTTTTGTATAAAAATTCATTTCGATTCACAAGGAAATGTGTTTCCGATTAGTTGTTATGTTTTAGTAATTAATTTTTAATATATTTTCTTCTTAACATTTTATCAATAATTAAATTGTGTTACGTCTAGTTGCATAAGATTAAATGTTTCAACTTCTGCCCGACAAGTATAGAAAGAAATTTATTTGAGCGATACTAGTCAGTGTGAAAACATTAGCTTACAGTTATGCCTAGAGTATTCGAATGATTGGATTCATAACTGCCAATATTACAATATATCTGATAGGATTTACTTAATTATGTTGAATAGAATTTCCTGTCATTCCCATAATTGTCATCTTATCACTAGTAGACGCGTTTTGGAGAATCGTCTAAATATATACTGCCTCATCAGCTTAGGTAGCCTAGCACTCCGTCCCGTAACTTTACCCGTCTCAACAAGCTGCTATTTGATTAGTTAAAACATTTATCTCTTAAAACGTTATCTTTCAACTACACAGTTAGATTTTAAACGTACATCACTGACTGATTATAAATTTGTTCGTTAATTAATGTCCCCATTTAATTTGAATTTAAATATGAAAATTTTAAAATTACATATCATATAAAGGAATAAATATCATTAGGAATAAATTAACAAGTCAGATTTAATGTTTTATATTCTAACGTTGTTGAAGAAAGATGAAATAGTAGCACATCGGAAGAGAGAAGAAGAAGTGGGCGGAGCTTATGAGACAGTGGGGAGGGATACGAAAGCTATATAAGACGCATTTCCATGTGGATGTAGCAGTATATAAGTAGTTTTGAAAGTGTAGTTAGTCCGAAACGCATAGTAATGGTAATAATAATGTGACAAGGCTAGGATACGATATTGGAAAGTTGAGAACCGAACGGGGTTTGATAGTAGTTCTCTACATTGTTTGCGATAAACCTTAAAACATTCAACGTATTCAATGAAAACAATTCGATAGAGAAATTTGTATGAACATTTTATGTTTTCTTACTCAAATATGTATAGGGAAATTTTTATGTTGGAAGAAATAATTTATGTTTATTTTTTAGTAAAGATTTTTTAGGGTTTCTGTGTCCAATAAAGTGCTTTTTCGAAAGATAACTGTCTGTCTATTGTTCATGTAGTACGCTGCACCCCAATAGTAATAATTATTATACTTCTGTGGCATAATAGCCCATGAATGGGCTACGGGTTTTCATTGGGGTAATGTATGGCCAGCACAACGAGTTCTCATCGCTGTAATTTTAGAGATTGTAACTCAATGTTGGGTGAACATCGTAACATTTTAACCCATCCGTAATTTACCACACGCCAAACGAGAGAGATAGCCATTAAACAACCAGGTTAGTATTAGGAAATTGTCTACACTAAACTTGATAATTTAAAATTTATGGAACTTATCAAATGACCATTAATATATCAAAAATAGTTAAATAAAATTTTACAAAATTGAGGCCGTTAAAGGCCGAGAAATCATATATTCCCGATATTTTCAAAAATAACGGTTCAGTTGTTATCGATTAAATTATAAAAATGAACTACGGGCACCTTATAAAATTGTACAAAAACATTTGCAATAAATTGTATTGTAATTATTAATTTTAATCCTAAACTATTGTGCTGAACATACGTGAAATAAAATTTGACGAAAATTGTAAAATACGAATCTTGAACATTTTGCTGTCGTACGGTTCATTTTAATATTTTAGAAATGACTTGTGAACTGTTCAATTTTTGACATTTTAAGTTATAAAATTTTGCCTCTTTCCGAAATTTGGTCGAAAAAGCTTGTGTAGATTTTAATATATTCCCATAGTTCCTAAACATAACTTATTGATTGAAATCTACCTGTTAATTACGGTTTAAGGATTGTTATATAAGATATAAATTATCAAAACAAAATTTAACTGATTTGCATAACATTTTAATGATTTGTACATGCAATATAATAATGAAAAACAATTGTATTAAATCACAAATTAAATAACTGTTCGGGAATAATTATATATATATATATATATATATATATATATATATATATATATATATACAAAACGTTTTAAAATCCTTTACTGTCTTTATTGTTTTCAATTTCAATTTTGATCAAATTAATATTGAATATCAAAAATTTACAGGAGATTGAATGTAGAGACATGGCAGCGTTCATTTATATTGAAAAAAAAAACAATTTTTATTAACTTTCAACGAAAAAATAATATTTAGGAACTTTCAACGATTGAGAATGCTTGTGCCATGTTCGTTCACTACTTATTTGTAAATATCATTACTATAATTAAGATTAAAAATGTGAATATTAAGATTCAATTAAGATAAAATAATATTTTTTCTTTCCTCTAGTTTTTAATTTAACTACAAGTTATTCAAAAATAAATATGCATAAATATGTTTTAGTAATATGTTTTCTTATCCATAACACGTATACAACAGATGAACCTAAAATTTTTCTAAACTTAGTTGACGAAAATATTATGAAAATTTTAGAAAATCCAGAAAACTCAAAAATATGGTCGCTAATGGAATCTTTGAAAAATTATAACAAAAACTTTGCTACAATGTTCCAAGATTGCAAACAGAAAGACAATTATGAGACGCATAGTGTTTTAAGTCATGTTTACAAAGCAGGAGGCCCTAGATTCTTAAATTTTACTTTAAATTATGATAATCTAAAAAAAGAACACGGTTGGTCAGGAATTGAAGTTCTTGATTTAAGAAATTTAATCTCCGACACGTGGATATTGTGGCAAAATTTTAAAATGTTTGTGGAAAGACGAATTGATTCCAAGTAAAATTTATTTTGTGCAAGTTTTTATGAGTGTAATGATTGACGATGGTTGTTTCAAATTTTGTAAATAGTGGAAAAACTGTTTTAGTCAAATACATTTTGAATTAGTTTTATTATGTTATTAAATTTGTTATCGAATTTTATACATGTTACTTTGATATTATATATGTGATATGTTAGGGTCTGATTTTATTTTATTTTTCTCACATACATAATTTAATGATGTTCAGTGATGGGTTTAAAACTTCGACGTTGAGATTTTTGCTGATACATCATTTTTGAGGTTCCCAAAGTCCACTATGTGGTTTTTGGAATGATGTGTGTCTGTTGTATGGGCAGTGCAATATAACCCAACCCGTGGACAGATTTTAATCAAATTTTGGTACGTGGGCATTATTTCATATATTTAGACTTTTCTTTCCCCATTTTGTAATCATTAAAAATTTAGGAAAACTGTCATTAACCAAAAATACGATATTGTCAAAATAGGCTTTAAAAATTATGATTAAATTTTGTTGAAGAAAGGACTCTTATTAAACTCCATCTTTCCAAAATGCACTTTAGTGAGTTATAACTCACACTTTTGTAATTTTACATTCATAAATTGTGAAAATCGGCTCTAATGATTTTGTTAAAATTTCATGAAATGTGAAAATTCATTACCAACTAATAGTTCAGTTTAGACTAATGACATATTTATACCATGAGCAAAGAAAGATTGGGTCTTCATTTAAATTTATGTAGAATTTTTTAAAGACTGCCTTTTCACTCTTTGATTAACAACTACCGAACTGAAATTTTCAGTGAAGAGAGTTTTGGGGCGTTTCTTTTGGTTTTGAGCTTGGGTGAGAAAATATGTTTTTATTTCATTTATTACTCACATAAATGATGACAAAAAAAGTATATACATCTTACGTTTAAGTCTTTGGAATTATTGAATTGTCGTTGAAAATACTAATGCTCTTTCGTGGAAAAGTGCTGATATCTGCAAGTGTAGAACACGTATTAATAGTGAACACAACATACCATTAAACAAAATCAAGATTTCTTTTTGTTGGAAGGAATGAAATTGCTTGTTGAATTTATTGTCCTCCAGGAAAACAATTACTCGAGTTTCTCAGGGAATGTCCGTTGCCCATTAAAACATTTTGAACTCAACATGTTCAATAATGTGTGTCTATAGTACACACTGAGTTCTACACACATCATTAGATGAATTGTAATGAAATTTGTTATGTAAGGATATTGTTCTCGACTTAAGCGATATTTAGTGTACGGTATTTAAATAATCAAAATTCGCCCATAAACCTGTTTTACATAATATAATTTCCCAAATCCACTGGTTTCTGTAAAATGTGAGAAGATTTATGACCCAATTTTAATACTGATAGAATTAAAAAAATTATTTTCAAATAAATGAAAATATAGGTTAAGAATAATAGACAAAAAACGAAAATTAACCTTGACAGCTGTCACAAAAAACTTGATTTCAATGAAATACAATTTATACTCTTCAGACAAGCCCGTTAAAGGAGGAGCCTGTAAACAGCCTGACCTTGAAGAAAATAATAGGGACTTAGCCAACTTGTTTCACCGCTGCGACAGCGCTTCCGTCCATTTGAGGCATTTGGAAAAATCATAGATACTAGATTTCATTTTGCATCACAGTTGCAAAGAGCATAATTTAATGAATAATTAAAAATATACATTAGTAGCTACTTCCCTTCTAGTAAACAAAAATCAAAAACTTCTCAAAGAGAATAATATTTTTCCTACTTAATAAATAAATGTAATAAATATTTCCTCATAAATTGCAAGAAAAACTTCAATATAAATATAAAAAAATTACTTTTGTATTGGGTTATTACTTATTAATAATGTCCGTACCACAGACATTATGTTAATGTATCGGTTAGATCAAACATGTTTAAATTATTTTATACAGAAACAAAAAATATCGTTAACTCATAAAAAAACTTCTTATTTACTGAACTATTAGCAATGCAAGACGGTGGTAGCCTCGTTCTGAGGTTAACCTCGTGCAGATAGTTCTTCGAATTGACAACCGCGCGCAATTATTGCTCTCCTATTGGCTAATTACTGGTGCTCCATCGGGCATGTTTCGTGGTGCATAATAAAGGTCGAGTTATACCACAACCAAAGTAAGTTTGGTTACTAATATGAAAAATGTTAAAAAAAAGTTTATGTAAAAATACATAAAAATTAATAACTTGGTGCTGTTTATCCCAAATTTATTATTATTTTCGTTATTGTTGCTTAACGTTTATGGCCTTTAGACTTTGACTAACGAAGACGGGAGAGTAGAGATAACACACTGAAAACCGCAATAACACCAACCAGTCTCAAATTTGGGTAACCTTTTGACGGTTCCTACTGCGAACTTTGGTGTGTCGAGACTAATCACTATTTAAATAATTGGTTTTGAGAATGCGCTCAATACTCAAAAGCCCTAGTATTTAAAACCCTCAACATGGGCAAGCAAGATGAGCAATATGTTCACTTAATTGGAACTTATTTTTAGAATTATAATACTAGATTCCTAATAAGCTACTTTAAAATAGAAAACATAGAAATTTGTAAGAATAAATAAAAAAAAATCTGCTACAAATAACCTTTTTCACAATTTTTATTAAAATATTTACATTGAAGAAATTTTATACTTACATCAAAAAACATATAAAACAATTTATTCAGTTTTCGTCCACATTATTTGTGTATTGTTACTCGCTTCATTTGTTTCTTTCATTTTTTCATAAAGTTCACAAAATTCCTGCCACAATTTAATAGTTCCAATAATATGCATGTGCAAGTTTCCAAACTGTGGAGTAGTCCAACCATAAGCAGCGAACAATAACGTTTGGTCTAATCTTACTTGTAGATACTGTGGACCACCTTTGTCGTACAAAATGTGAGCTATTTTAATGTATCTAACTCTGCGATTTGTAAATCCCTCGATAATATCTTTCAGACTGGTGTTATACTTTTCTATGTTTTCAAAGACGTCGTCACCTTCATCGTAAGAGTTTGGTTCTGTAAGTAATTGAACTAAAGTTTCGTCTATTTCATTTAACCTTATTCTTTCACTCGGTGGTGGTACAAATCTTCGACCACTAGTCCAAACATAATCTATCACGACGAGAAGGAGAAGCACTATTTTCATTTTAAATTAAATTCTAATTTTATTCATTACTTTAAAGCTTCTCCCACAAGTGGACAAATGTTTTCTCATTATTGTTAAATGTTAGTTTATCTTTTAAATCAGTTTAATTGATTAACTATACTCAAACGACAATTTATGGTTTGTACTTTTGGATTATATATTTAACTGAACTCAATCACTACTCTCACCAATTGTGAAAGATAATGATTTTTAGTTTTTTTTTTTATCATAAAGGAGTATAGTTTGTTATGTATATTGATGCATTGTGAAGACGTGATCTAAATGTTTAATATTATAAACTTTGTTTTACATTTGTGTTAATATTTTATCTAATAGTTTTGTACTGATAGGCTGTTAAAGGAGAAAAAAGGAAATAGCTTGAGAGATGACGAGGAACATAAAAAAAGTAACAAAATATAATGTAAACTTTACTAGGAAATGTTTGTTTTCATCTTTATGTGTAAACACAATCCATTCTATCAGAGTAACAGAGAGTTCTTTTGAAATATTAACTTTGAATTTGCTTACAGGTTGTATATTATGTCATATTAGCATACATTGTCTTAATAGGTATTGTTAATCCTGCATTAAGCCGCAATTTAGTAAATAAAGAGAAACTCTACGAAAGCGTCTAAACTGTGTTACTTAAGTTTGATTTATAATAATGGAAACAAATTATTGTTAACAAATCAATTATGTGGAATCTCTTTAAAATAATATTTTTCATTTTTGGATAGAGATTGTTTCAAAATTACGAGGGGGAATCGAATTTGAATCTCGATATTTTCCAATGGAAATATGTTTCAAATGGTTTTAAAGCACTTATGAATGGTCGCCCAAAAGGTCTGAAATTTTTTAACTATGCTAATCATGGTATTAAGATAAAACAATCGAATATAGAATCAGCATTATAAGTCCTTTAAAACTAAATACTGTTCGGAAAAAAAAACACTTAAGAGAAACAAAAATAGACGGAAAACTTTGTATTTTTAACAAAGTGTACTGAAAACATTACACTTTCTTTTTTCTTGTTATATACCAGAGACTGCACACGACGTGTATACATTCTCGTAGTACTTATATAATGTAATTCAATATATATATATATATATATATATATATATATGTATGTATGTATAAAACATATATTATTCTACAACGCAGTTATAAACCACAGTCGTGTAATTTTAATTACGTGTGAGAATGAGGTGTGAGCGTTCTTAAAATCTTGAATAATGTAGGAAATGAAACACAATCGCCAAAAGTTGATAAAAAGGTCCGCACTACGTAAGTTATAATAATCCACATTCCATATAACGATAGCAGAAATGTCAGTTGTATTTCTTAAGTTGTTTTTCATAAACTGTTTTGAGTTTGTTGTGAAAACCATTCAACTTCAAGACACCCAATAGAGATTTAATGATAACTTAACTTAATTTAGTTTGTAAAATTAGGGGTAGGATCTTAACCTCTAGAAAGAAGTAAAGAATATAGATCTGGAGAGGAGCATGAATGGTTCAAACCGTTGAATAAAAGTTAAAGGTTTGCTGAAAACAGGGTTAGATGGCGAAATTTTTTGAACTCAAGGCGTAGCGAAATGAGGCAACTTCTTTAAATTATTCGATGCAATTATTCTTTAAAGCATCATCATAAGTCGATTTGTTCCTTATTCGCTGATAAGTAATCGATTCTTTACTTCGTGTTTGACTAACTTACATCGTACACGGCAATACTTGTTCATAATTTTACTTACCATACTGACGGATTTTCACTGTTTATAGTTCCGGAAGGAAATGACAAATTTTATCATCTTATGATTGATTTAGGGAAGAAGATAATAAGAAGCTAGCTAGGAAAACAATTTGTGTTCTTCTGAGAAGAAAGTCCATCGAATGTGTTAATGATATCAGCTCCGATAGAGGAAACTCGTTTAGCGATTACCCCAGGAAGAAGGAATGATATGAGTAGATTGTAAAGATAGATTTCAATTATAATAATATAGATATAAATTTAAATCGTAAACTGGTCTTGCAAATACAAACAATACGGACGATTTTCTTAGGGATAGAAGAAAAAGATATGTGACATATAGTTGTGCCATTAATATTAAAATACTAGATAGGAAATGTTCGGAATTCTCCTAGACGTACAATTGTATTCCAGAGAATGGGTATCTTGTATGTTTACAAAGACAGATCATTGATAGATAGATAGATAGATAGATAGATAGATAGATAAATAACTTTATTTTCAAGGGCAGAGTTAGGAATCTGGTTCTCGCATACACTTTTAAATTAAAATAGAAAATAAATTTTATTAAATACATAGTAAAATATCACAATACAATTTAAAATATAGAAAATAGACAGTAATTATTAATTACAAAAATCAACATTAATGCAGTTATAACAATATCATTAAAATTAGTCTAAGCATAAAATTAGAATATTTTTGATTAAAAAAATAATTAAGAACTCATTTGTATACATTCAACGTACATTCTGTACATTTTTATCAAATTTTCATTTGATAAAAAAAAAATTTCATCAAACTCTGAGCCAAATTAGTTCACACCTGTTTTATCCATACAATACTGTATATATTAGGTTTTCCAATTGGGCACGACTTTGAATAAATTTGACGGAATTTGACAGCGAGGTTCAGAAGTGACATGCGGGTGTGGTAAAAGACTTTATAATACAGAACTTTTTTGCTTTGGAACAACCAGTATTGTGAACACTTTTTTGTACTTAAATTTAAGGCAAAAACAAATTTTTCTGCCAAAAAGTTGGTACTCCTGTTTGCAGTATGATTTGCAATATTTTTAGTTATGAATGGATTTTAATTCACAAAAATTAAAATAAATTACATTTTTATAATACGGACAAACACGATCACCATGGTTAAAAAAAAAAAAAAAAAAACGAATTAATAAGAAACCATTTCGTACATTTTTATTAGTAATAAGGTAAAAGTGATTGTCATCTTCTTAAGTGGTGTTTCACTGCTTCAAAAGAAATTTTACTTTTATTTCTTTAAAATGTATATCTGTATGATTTTATAGTTTAGTGACTAACAGCCCTAACTTAATTCCTGTTCACTCCTCATCGAGGCTCAATAAGTTACGATGTTGACCTAACAATGTGAAAATATTAGGGAGCTACGATTAGTAACGAATTTCGGTTGAGAAGACTAAAGTTACTACGAAAACTTGATGTTTGAAAATTTCGTCTAGTCGACATGGGTTGTCTGTTTTGCTTCTTCAGAAATATGTAGCGTGTATACGAAGTTATTTGACGGGTATAAAATACCTGTTTTAAATTTCCCCTGGTGTTGTTTTAAGGTTATTGACTCTAAAGAAGATTATTATTTTTTAAATATCGTCCATGTTTCATTTCATTTTACTTTCTGTCGAAAATGTTTTCATTGCTTTTCAAAAAAACATATTTTGACTAAATCTCTATTTTGTTCTTAACTTTAAATTTTATGACGTGCCCAAGAAATGGAATATATGGGAAAGATCTGATTTCTCTTCCGTCGAAGTAATATCTAGGGAGGAACCCGTTGGAAGATACAAAGAAGAGATAAGAAAAGAGCGGTAGTTTTAGTGGGGACGAATCTCAATCAATGCGAAGCGGTTTTTCAGTATCATTAGAAAAATTCTACATAGCCTCCCAAAAAACACACACCTAATACAAAATGACAAACACATCCTTCTCTCCACATAAAAATACAAATCTGTAAACAGATCCATAATCTATCTATAACATATTCCATAATCAATCAGTTTTCTGATAATATAATTCTACTTATCTCGTCTGATAAATGGAACATTTGAGTCGTTATTAAAATTACACATTTAAACGAATAAATCTTTTATCAATCCTCTCTAATTATTAATTTAATTCATATTTATGAAAATGAAACACTTTCACACCTTGTAAACAATATTGTATCGTTTAGTGCATCACCTGACTTGAACGTCTACATTGTTGAGTGTAGATAAATATCAGTGGGAATGGTGTTAATTTTATTGGTATTCTTTAGTGCGATAATATCTTTAACTGTCAGCAAAAATGCTGGTAATGTGTTATGGAATCATGATAACAACTTAAGAAGAGAGATCATATTAAAATCACACGAAAGTGATAATAAATATGTAAGTGAAGAACCTAAAGAAGCTATCAATGAGGTACCACTAGGTATCAGTGTTTCTTTAGAAACTGCATCTGAAGATGAAGACCAATCTGAAAACTCTCCATCTGCTTAAAATCAGAAAGGAAATATATTTACAAGAAAGTATAAGTAGAAAGTAATGTAAATTGGCCTACAATTTTAAAGGAATTTTAAATAAAATAAAATCTGCTGTTTTCTAAAATTGTAACATACAATATATAATTTATTCTACAGAAAAAGCACTACGTTTAATTACTTGAATATATAGGGTGATTTATTAATACCACGAGTAAATAAAAAATAACATATAATAAATAAATAGTATATAATAATAAAATATAAATTAATAGTATTGTTAAGTCAGATGAGTTTTATAATATATAATAATAAATTAAAGAAAACTTGTAGAACTTTTGTAATAAATAATAATGACAAACTTCATTTTGTACAATTAGGAATAGAAGATGAAGTTACGACAACAAAGTTATCATTTTCAGTTGAAATCGTCACATAAAATCATAGAAAACATACATACATTAGGATTTCAATATTTTAATGTACATTATAATACTTTTTGTACTTCATTGACACGTACTTCATGTATCTGTAATGCATTAATTATTATATAATTCTGAATTTATGTGTCATTATTATTTAATTCTGTATTTGTATAATAATAATAATAATAATAATAATAATAAATTATTATTATTATTATTATTGCATTACATGTGATGTGTTCCTAAGAAGAGTCACCCTGAATCACCGAGTTTGGGATTCTGGTTGCTTACAGATGATCATCGGTCTCGCTTTGAGTTATCATTGAAATGATGGCTGCACTGCTAACTGTGTTCACCAACAGGATTGTCAACACCGCGTCCCTGAGATAGCAGTGATCACCTGTGGAAGGAGAAAAATAAGTGTCCGATATTTAAACAGGACTCATGTCCAGTTCTTCGAATTAATTTAGTTTTTTTTTTATTTACTGAAGTTTTCCAAATTAACATTACGGCTATGTATTTGGGACTAGGGTTCCCAGATTCTGGGGAAGACCTATAAAATAAGTCGGACCATGTTAGTTATATTTATATTTCGGGAAGTTTGTTGTAATAGGCTATGGGGCTTAGACCACCCTTACATCATTTGGGTTTGAGTATAATTACTTTTATAATTAAATATAAGGCTTCCAAATGAGCTTATTATAATTAAGTCATTAATAGCTTGTTACCTAGAGTGGTAATTGCTTTAACTGGCATAATGGAATTAAGACCATTATTGATTAAGTGTGACCACATTTCCCTTAGTAAAGCCTATCTAAGTTAGGTTAGCCTGAATAATTTGGACCCCAGTAACCTTAATACATTGCAGATGTGTATATTTTGAAAACCGTATTTCTTTGATGTTACTATTTATACTAGTGTACATTCACTTGCTCCTTTAATCAGTCATCGCTCTTTACACGATTCTTCTCGAATTATCATTATTATGTTTATTTAGGCACCTCCCACGAAACCAAAAGTTTATAATTGACTGTTTGTCACTGAAAATGAGGATTTAGAAGTTGAAAAGTCATTTAGTTGATTTTTGTTGAAATTGTTTCTCTTTATCTATTGATAATTAAATTTATGATTTTTTTATTTTACCTCATTATGATACTTCGGAAATAAAAAATGGCCTCTTCAAGAAGTTGCATTAACGTAGATTTACAACTTATTATAAATTATTTTGTAAAATCAACTTCCGCTTCCAGATTACAGTTTAAAAAGAACCAAAACTGTTTGAAGATAAATAATAAATTGTCACGTTTGGGATTCGAATGTATGATACTAATGCGCTCTTAATCATAGAGCAAGAACGTGTTCACTATGAAATGGACGCACCAGAATTTATAATATTTGGATAGGCCCAGTCTTAGAGTTATTTATTGTAAAGTAAAGCACATTGATTGAGCTGCTCATTCTACATGGTATTGGTCTCTATAAATGATTAAGAAAGTTATTGATAATCTTTTTAAAAATGGTTTATTGAACTTTACTACTGCAAGGGGAATTTCGAGTCTGAGAGTAAAAAAGTTAGAACTGAAAAAGAAAAAGGTTACATAGTTTCTGACAATAATAATAATAATAATAATAATAATAATAATAATATATATATATATATATATATATATATATATATATATATAATTTACCCAACACGTCAAATTTATCAGAGTTTTGTATTAGTTAAAGAGATAAGATGAGTTTTTTTCGAAGTTGATAATTATTTCTTCTAAAAGTATAGCCTATTTGTGCATGAACAGGTTAAACGTAGTATTTAAAATTACTTCTTTGTTTTAATATTGTTATAATTTGAATTGTTTTGAAAATCCTAAAACACAAGTTTCATAACAAAGCTGTCATATACAATTGTAATAACCTACAATAAATTGTAAATGTTAGTGTAACTCGGAGGCCAGTACTTGAAAATCATTGTCCTTTATGATTTTGTCAGTTTTCTTTTTGCTATAAAAAATTCTTCCATTGATAATAACTTTTTTTTAAACTACAACTTTATAGTTCCATCTAATTTTTACTCCTTTCTTTCCTTTATTGGGAGGTGTAGTGTAGCCTTCTCTTTAGGGATATTTTGAATTAAAAAAAAAAAATTATTGCCATTTAAATCACAGTTAAATGGGAAATTTTATTTATCCTGTCCAAATCCGCAATAAGTTTTGTAGTATGTTGATTATTAATAAAGCAATTTATTATTCCCAACTCCATATTGAGTTATTTAATCAATGAGTATTGAAATATATATGTCCAAATATGGGTTTAAAAATTTATTTTTGCTATTTACAACACAAAATATTTACTTTTCGATATATTACTTGCTTGTCCCCCTTAACAAGAAATAATTTTAGAAATTTGAAAAGAACCTTTGATTAGTTCCATTGATAGTTAGACAGCTTTAAATCGTATGTATCAACAAATATGGAGATATTTCTAGTAGTTTACTATATCCCTGTGTATCTGAGATCGTTGAAATTAATTCCATGGGTCGGAACAAGCTATTCGCAGGAATAAATGATATTTCAAACTAGAATACATCCACTTATTTTACTCCAATACACAAAATATATGTTAAGTAAAGTAAACGCAAACAATATTGTCATCCGTTTTTGACAGATTTTCAGATTTCATGACCTCATGAATCCGTAAAATTGACTTGCTGCCCGTCGGTCGTCGTTGTCGTCCGTAAATTCAATATAGCGGCTACAATAACTAAAATAGGAATATTAAATTTGGTAAAGGTAACTACAGTATAGTCATATACAACCCTACTGAAATTCAGAAAAAGAAAATTTAAAATGTCAAAATGGCGGCCATTTTAAACAATCGTTTCTCCTTATCTATTACGTTATTCAATTTCTTCGTCCATGAAAAGTAGCGAAATTACAGTCAATAATGTAACTTCGAACAATAATCTTGCAAGAAATTGTGATATTAGTATTGTTACGAGATCCGTAATGGCTTTGCTACCGGCACGAGCGTAGCAAGTGAAGACTTCTTCGCATATGTACAGCTTCGAAGCCCTCTGGGGCCTAGACATTTACACAAGCGGAGCGAGTGGATACTGTTAAAAATGTATACATCTAGCCAACATCATTCACAATTACCAGCTTTGGACAACTTGTGTCACAACTGTTTTAAACAAATTTACCCTTATAGATAAGACGGTTGGATCTGTCGATAAATTTACATTTCCTACATGGCTCAAGAGATCAACTTTTACATATAGAAGATCTTCTTGTTGTATGAGTGGTGGGCAAGTGTCGTGATGACGTCTCAATGATGTGCTGCCAATCATTGTTAGTACACTTTATATTCCAGGGGTGTTATGAACAGTCATTATTTACAGTATTTTCATCGACATTAAATGTATTTAAGACACTTTTTTGTAGATGAAAACATGTATTTTTGTTGCGATAGTAGAGTGGCAACAAAAGCACTGACCTTGAAACATTAGTGATGTATGCTACTAGCAGATCTACACAGTTAGGCTGTTCTCTGCTCTACAAGTAGTGATATAGGCTACTGGCTGAGATATACAGTTAGACTGTTATCTGCTGTATAGCTCTGCCAGTAGTGATGTAGGCTACGGGCAGAGATATACAGTTAGACAGTTATATGCAGTATAGCTCTACCAGTAGTGATGTAGGCTACGGGCAGAGATATACAGTTAGACTGTTATCTGCTGTATAGCTCTGCCAGTAGTGATGTAGGCTACGGGCAGAGATATACAGTTAGACTGTTATCTGCTGTATAGCTCTGCCAGTAGTGATGTAGGCTACTGGCAGAGATATACAGTTAGACTGTTCTCTGCTGTATAGCTCTGCCAGTAGTTATGTATGCTACTAGCAGATATACACAGTTAGGCTGTTATCTGCTCTACAAGTAGTGATATAGGCTACTGGCTGAGATATACAGTTAGACTGTTATCTGCTGTATAGCTCTGCCAGTAGTGATGTAGGCTACTGGCAGAGATATACAGTTAGACTGTTCTCTGCTCTATAGCTCTGCCAGTAGTGATGTATGTTACTAGCAGATATACACAATTAGGCTGTTATCTGCTCTACAAGTAGTGATATAGGCTACTGGCTGAGATATACAGTTAGACTGTTATCTGCTGTATAGCTCTGCCAGTAGTGATGTAGGCTACTGGCAGAGATATACAGTTAGAATGTTCTCTGCTGTATAGCTCTGCCAGTAGTGATGTAGGCTACGGGCAGAGATATACAGTTAGACTGTTCTCTGCTGTATAGCTCTGTCAGTACTGATGTAGGATACTAGCAGATATACACAGTTAGGCTGTTCTCTGCTCTACAATCTGCCAGTAGTGATGTAGGCTACTGGCAGAGATATACAGTTAGACTGTTCTCTGCTGTATAGCTCTGCCAGTAGTGATGTAGGCTACTGGAGAGATATACAGTTAGACTGTTCTCTGCTGTATAGCTCTGCCAGTAGTGATGTAGGCTACTGGAAGAGATATACAGTTAGGTTGTTCTCTGCTCTACAATCTGCCAGTAGTGATGTAGGCTTCGGGCAGAGATATACAGTTAGACTGTTATCTGCTGTATAGCTCTGCCAGTAGTGATGTAGGCTACTGGCAGAGATATACAGTTAGACTGTTCTCTGCTGTATAGCTCTGCCAGTAGTGATGTAGGATACTAGCAGATATACACAGTTAGACTGTTATCTGCTCTACCAGTAGTGATGTAGGCTACGGGCAGAGATATACAGTTAGACTGTTATCTGCTGTATAGCTCTGCCAGTAGTGATGTAGGCTACGGGCAGAGATATACAGTTAGACTGTTATCTGCTGTATAGCTCTGCCAGTAGTGATGTAGGCTACTGGCAGAGATATACAGTTAGACTGTTCTCTGCTGTATAGCTCTGCCAGTAGTTATGTATGCTACTAGCAGATATACACAGTTAGGCTGTTATCTGCTCTACAAGTAGTGATATAGGCTACTGGCTGAGATATACAGTTAGACTGTTATCTGCTGTATAGCTCTGCCAGTAGTGATGTAGGCTACTGGCAGAGATATACAGTTAGACTGTTCTCTGCTCTATAGCTCTGCCAGTAGTGATGTATGTTACTAGCAGATATACACAATTAGGCTGTTATCTGCTCTACAAGTAGTGATATAGGCTACTGGCTGAGATATACAGTTAGACTGTTATCTGCTGTATAGCTCTGCCAGTAGTGATGTAGGCTACTGGCAGAGATATACAGTTAGAATGTTCTCTGCTGTATAGCTCTGCCAGTAGTGATGTAGGCTACGGGCAGAGATATACAGTTAGACTGTTCTCTGCTGTATAGCTCTGTCAGTACTGATGTAGGATACTAGCAGATATACACAGTTAGGCTGTTCTCTGCTCTACAATCTGCCAGTAGTGATGTAGGCTACTGGCTGAGATATACAGTTAGACTGTTATCTGCTGTATAGCTCTGCCAGTAGTGATGTAGGCTACGGGCAGAGATATACAGTTAGACGGTTATCTGCTGTATATCTCTGCCAGTAGTGATGTAGGCTACTGGCAGATATATACAGTTAGACGGTTATCTGCTGTATATCTCTGAAAGTAGTGATGTAGGCTACTGGCAGAGATATACAGTTAGACGGTTATCTGCTGTATATCTCTGCCAGTAGTGATGTAGGCTACGGGCAGAGATATACAGTTAGACGGTTATCTGCTGTATATCTCTGCCATTAGTGATGTATTCTACTGGCAGAGATATACAGTTAGACGGTTATCTGCTGTATATCTCTGCCAGTAGTGATGTAGGCTACTGACAGAGATATACAGTTAGAATGTTCTCTGATGTATATTTCTGCTAGTAGTGATGTAGGGTACTGGCAGAAATATACAGTTTGCCTGTTCTCGGTTGATAGGAAAGGGAATTAATATTTATTCCATGTTACATTGATTGGGAAGATAAATGATAAAACAGTCGTGTTTAAGATACCATCAGCGTTAGAGGACCACCTAAATAGTTACAAAAGGTAGATTTTAAACTAAAGAGATAGGAGGTTACATGGAGGTTAGAACAGAATTAATTACTTAAAACTGTCCTCAATATAAGCGTATGCAATAACGATGAATATTACTGAAACGGATACTAAACGTAAGGTACAATATGCTATACCCTGGATATTAGATTAGTATTTTCAAGCTGATTTTAACATAAATTACTTTAACAACACAATTTCATACGTTTTTATAGGTAACCTTAGAAAATATGTATAGGTGTGCTTAGTAATAGGATGATAATGCAGCCGTCTGTAATCTTACAAATTTTAAATCAAAATGTAATCTAATAAACAAAATTTTTAATCTAATAAACAATTAAATAGATATGAATTTGTTTATAAACTATTATTTGTACAAAACGTAAATTCAAAATAGTTAATTTTACCCATTGAAAAGTATATATGAACACTAAGGGAAACAATACTTTAAGATGAAGAAGTTGAAAAGGGACGATTTGTAATATTGGTTTTCTGTATTCTAAGAATTGCATTGGGTGTAGTTCATACGGATACATACTCCTTCACTTTTCCTTCATCATTCTTTCTCTGTTCTCCTCTTGGACACATCAAACACATAATTCTAGCTGTATATAACATATTTCTTAAACAGTTGGGTGTTATCGCATCTGATATGCACATTTGTTATCACAAGATCATATTCACATAACATTTATAACAAAACTTTTTTTCCATTCAAACCTCTCTATTTATTAAAAAAAACACACATATACAGTTACCATTAGTGAACAAAATAGTCTATCTTAGATTCCATTGTTTTTCTCGGTCCTTTTGTATACGAAAATGTTTTTAATATCAGTAAGAGTGGAGTTAATTTTATTGTTATTATTATACGCAAAAATATGTTTTACAGTCAGTGAAGATAATGAAACTGTCTTATCAGAAAAAGATAAGAAATTAGTTGACACAATAATGGAAACTGATAATCTATTTAAAGAAGAAGCTGATAACATGTTAACAAAACATGAAAAGGATTTAGTGCAAACAATGTTGGAAACTGATAATCCTGATGCTGAAACTTTACTGCAAGAACATTTCAAAGTGAGTGCGGAGTTTGTGAATTGTTCTTTAGACAGTGATTCTGTCCAGTTGAAGAGTGATTATTAAATTAAACACAATAGGGAGTGTGGATTAAAATACTATTTAGTAGACTTTAAATAATTAAACCAGTATTGCAATTTGTAATTGTAAAATACTCATTATCAAGTAAAGAAAAATCTTCTTTCATTGATAGTGTGCAGAATTAGGACGATACTGATGCGTAAAACGGTTTTCAATATTATCACTTTCTTGTGGAATTGTAAGTAAAACTCTTGTAATAGAGAAGAGTTCGTTCATAAATTTCCAAAATAATATTTTAGTAGAAAAACATAAATTTTTACATTGTTATTTTACAACCTAATTATATTTATATATAAACAGCCAACTATGTTAATGATTTTAAAATTGTTGTGTTCTCCAAATTTGTCGTTGCATAAAAATGTGTCTACAAGTAAAATATGGTTGTTAGAAATAAAGTAAATATACGTAGACAACATAAGATGATTCCCGTGTGATCGCTTAGTATAGTTAGTGTATGGAATTATTTTGAAAACGCTCGAACAAAAATGTATATAATAGTATCAGAATAATCTACAGAAAAAGTATTTGTGTTTGTTTGTTTTACCTACTTAATATTATTAAAATCGTAAATATAGTTTTATATCCGGCCTTAATGTCAAGTCTGTAACAAGAGAGATGACATAATACTTGTACATAAATGAAGTATTTGTGGCTACTTTAGGGCCATTATCGTAAGTTGTTGTCTGCAATAGACCTAAACTATATTACATTACAGGATTACAGGGATATTATTATATAACGTTTTAAATAAAATACACCAAAGTAAAACAACGAATTTAACAGAATAGTATATTTCGTCAATTTTTTTATAAAATTATTATTTATTACTATTGATGTTTTTTAACTGCTAATTTACCAATTTCCTAAATATATTTTTACAAGCTCATAGAATATGTTGCAAAAAATTGGTGCAAATGATTGCACTAATTGTCTTTCAGGCTTAAAACTAAAACTTAATAAAAAAAATAAAATTGTTACGCTAACCTTCAAAAAGCTCTTAGCAAATTACAACGGTTTAAATGAACCTCGGAAACAAGCTGCTTGTACTAAATTTGTTGAAAATCTATAAAATAAATCCTACAAAATAAAATTTTAAAAAAACTAGAAAATATACTTATATACATAAAGTTGGTGGGACTCAAAATATTAATGATTGATCTGAGATAGTGCTACACAATTTTTAACAAGGAATTCGAAAGTAAAGTATTTTATTTAAAATATTTACGTTGAAATAAAATAATTTTTGATGTACGTCGATAAACAAATTGAATTAATTTCATGCAAAAGTTACAATTCTCCGCTAACAAATCTTTTTAACTACCTTACTTATGATCTCCAATCAAATTCAATTCCACTAATATTTGATCTCAACTATTCCGCTTTATCTTTCTTCCCTTTAACAGTCAGCTTACAAATTTCGTCTTGGTTTTTATAAATATAATACAAATCTACAAACATCTGGAAACCTTCTTCTGGTTTTGGATCGAACAATTTTTTAACAATTTGTTTTCAAGCTCACAAAAATCAACACTGGAATTAAAAGCACACAAAACAATTACTAAAAGTGTTAACGAAATGTAAACTGTGATAATTTTTAAACTAGTTGAAGGATACCAAATTTTCACTTTACTGATTTACATAAACTAATCATTTTAATTGTTGCTGATTATGTAATAAAACAGCTTATGGATAGAGTTCAGTTTATTTAACAAAAAATAATGTTTAGTTTTGAATTAATTATATTTTCAATTGTCTTTTTTAGAATTATGCACAATTACAACGGAGAGTAAAATAAAGTAAAAAGATGCGCAGCACGTTTTACCAGAATTAATTTCATATCAACCTTCTTCAAGAATTCAAACTGTTTTTTTTTCCAGAGAGTTATTAGGTGCGGTAAGAGAAATGTGTTAGTTGAAAAAAAAGAAAAAAAATCTATTTTATTTTTACATATTGAACGTAATTTTTATTATCAATATGTTTTGGAACATCGGTTATGTTTTTATAATATTTTTAATTCAAGTTTGTCTCAATTTCGACGACAGTACACCTCTAAATATTTTGGAAAATCGACTAATGAAAAACATTTTAGAACCGAGCGATGGTCAAGGGATGCAACTTCTAGCGGATGCTTTTAAATATCAACTAATACTAAACGATGTTTTGGATATGTTGGATAGTAGTAGTAAGATGGAAAACGGAATGAAAATTTTGAAAGAAATTGGACCAGAAGGTCCTCAATATTTTAAACTAGAATATAATATTTCGTATCTACAAGAAATTTATAAATGGAACGAAGATGATTACGAAGAGTTTGAGATGTACATTACAGAAGCGAAGAAAATTTGGGATAATCTGAAGTCTAAATATGTGAATAAAATTATTTAGTTTTAAACGAAAGTAAAGTGTTTTTATTTACCTACTAAAACCAAATACATATGTATTATTCCTAGTGTCCCGTAAGTAAGCTGTTAAAATCATTGGAATGATTCTATGGGTCAGGATAAAAAAGAAATTAAGAATAAAATTATTTACGAAAACGTTTATTTATCCATTATCGACCATTTTGTTTTTTTTTTTACAAAAAAAACTTTATAACTTTGGAAATGGAAAAGATATGATAAATTAAAGCAAAAGCTTAAAGTTTCAAATATTTTAATTATTCAAATATTTAAAACTTTAAGCTTTTGCTTTATTTTATCCTTGAATATGGAGTTTCAACAAGAAATATCTGCTATTACATTAAAGTTGAAAAGATATGAGTTCAGATTTTACGCCTGAACTAGTTTGTTTTGTTTGAAAGAGTTTATTTTGTATATTTTCAAAATGGCGGCAGTTTTAAATATTTAATATTGAATATCTCGAAAACAATAAACTTAAGAAAAAATTGACAACAGACGAAACGTTTTTCTTTTTTAATGAAAAACAAAACGAATTTTGTAGATTTCATGTACGTCAAAGGATAGTTATTGAGAAACAGAAAACATAATTTCTTGGTTGTTGACCTAAGACTAAAATGTTTTTATATTCTAATACTTTTAATAAAATTAATAAAATCATTTGCTCTGAATGTCATAAAAAAAATCAAATCTGACTTTTAACTTTTACAAAATGGTCCCTATTTAATTTTTTGAGTGCTGAATATCTTGAGTCATAAACAAATTAACTGTACAACAAAGGTAAAACAACCTACAAATATAAAATTATTAGCAGTTGTATCCCTATCTTATGTAAAGGATCAAGTCTTTCCTAAAGAGACCTCCAGCAACGCATTTTATTTATGCCAGTGGGTTTTGGGACAAACGACATGATAGCCACTGTTTCTGGCAAATATTTTATTTACTAACGAGACTGAGTTTTCAAGAGATGGTTTTTGTTATTACCATAAAAATCACAATTTGAGAACTTTCAAGTGATATTTCGAAGGATATATCAAGTGCGTTTTTCGCTTAATAAGTGGTTAAAATTGTAAGGGACTATCTGTTACCAAATTTACTCGATGAAGTTTCTTATCTGAATATTTTATCAAACGGCCTACCTGAATTGTTTGAAAACACTTCGCTTAATGTAAGAAGTGTTATGTGGTTTATGCAAGACGGTACAACAGCACATTTTAGTTTAAATGTTAGAGATCAAACAAATGGATTACCCTTGAAGGAGCCTGTAGCGTGGTCTGCTAGGTCCCCCTCTATTTTAGTTTGGGGATATTTAAAGAGATTAGAATACGATATTCCTATAGAAAATATTGAGGTTCTCAGACAAGTAATTACCTAAGGTTATGATACAATTAGACAGAAGCCTGGCATATTTGAACGAATGGGGGATCAATGAGAAATCGGTTTCAATTATGCTTAGATTTTAACGGAGGACATATTAATAATTTGATGAAGTATTTTTTACTTCTTAAATTGCCAAAGTGAAATCTAGTACAGTTTTTCGTTCATAATTCTGTTACCTATTGCAAACATACAATAAAGTTAGAAATGTCCCTAATTTGTTTAATAAATAAAATTTACATTTATTTAATTGTTTTACATGATTCAAGGTATTTAGCACGAGAAAATTTACAAAGTGACTACAATTGATACTATGATACTACGTCAGTCAAACTTGATATAGTTTATTTTAAAGTGACACTTCAACCGATTCTCTAAGTTTTCTGTATAAATATCTAGATTTTTTTTAAAGTTTTAAAATTCATTTTTGAAACACCCTGTGTAATAAAAAAACTATTAAAAAAATTCCTCTTTAATCGTGGATGTACGTTTTGTGTAACCACTTTATTTTCTCGTTATGGCTATTAGCGCAGAAACTTCAATTTGTCTTACACAGTCAATGCATTTCCTTTTCAGCTAACAAAAAGTGAAGCAGTATATAAGAATTAGCTAATATTGATTCTTCAGATTATAAAACGCTCTTTGAGTATAAAATCTCAACTTATAAACTTTTTACTTTATGTGAAAGTAAAGCTTTAGGATTAAATTAATTCTTGATCAGGATTAAGAAGGATCGTGCTCATGAGAGTGTTAATTGGATTATATGAAGGATTAGAACTTGGGACTTGGGAGCTGTAGGTTGTGTGGCATTATGCAGTGTGAAGGCGTTATTACAGCAGTCGCTCATCATTTACTGAAACTTCACTTTATTATCTGTAGAAATTCTACGCTTTTGAATTATTTATTCAAATTAAGATAATTTATTAGTGGGTTTGTATGACAGAAATTCTGATTATTGCCACCTCTTTCATAGAATCGTCGTTACCTGAGGCCATGAAATGTTCACAGATCCTACCCTTGGAAGTAATATATGACTAATGTTGTCACACTGTAAAAGCGGGTGTGACCTTTTGTTTAAAAGGTTACGTTATAGTCCCATTTTAGAGAAAGAAAAAATTGGGCTTAGTGAAACTGCCCCGACATTTTGGTTACTTTTGAAACGATGAAACTGCCCCGCTCATTAAAGAGGATTAGGAAGGGTCGCCTCGCAAGACTAGAAATGCTGAAATTACCCAACTGTTTGAAATAGGCCTGTGTAAACTTTTAGGTTATGAATAACTCACTTAATAAACCATTAAACTTCAATCCCATCTCAATTTCTTTGTAATTTAGTAATTAACAAATTTGTTCGTAATTTTTTTCATACGAGATATAGAAATGGAGATATATTTTTCTAAAGTTACACTTTTGCATGTAAATATAAGTTGTAGTACACTCATTTCTAAATAGGGAATTATTTTGTGTGTAACTTTAAAATATTCGTAATAATCGATTTAAGCAATACAATTTCAGCTTCAAATCAAAAGTATTTTAAGTGTTATTTTACTCGACTGACGTAATTTATCAAATGGTTTACAGAAGTACTGATCAGAATAGCCAAGCTGCGCCATTTGATCTATTTAATGTAATATAGATCCTACAAAAAATGATCTATTTGAAATAGCAGTGATTTTGAAATTTATACACGGTTTTACAATATTAAAAAAAACTGTTAAATCGTTTTTGTTTAAACCATTTTGTGAGAAGAGCGGGATTAACTGTACTTACTGCACCTAATTTTATATTTACATAATTAATACGACATTCTCATAATTGTATTCACAAAGGTTTTGCCTCGCTACATGTCCAACAGTCTGTCTGTATGAAGCAAAGCACGTTTCAATTAGGATTTACAATGTACGCAACATGTAATGCATAATGCATTTTGGTCAACGCTGCATACAATGGCTGTCGTAGGAATCTAATATGTCAGTTGACCTGTTTATAAATGGGGTGATAAACCCCAACTTAATTTAAAAATAGATGTAATTGATATCTGACACGGTGAGGTCATAGGATGGAGAATTCTTTTGGCGTTTGAGTGTACCTCAAAATGAGTTAATTTGGTAATGCAAGTTAAATTTGGTTCATTTATGATAAATTAAAAAAAAAACAGAAAAGTCCATTCGAAAGGTTGTCACTTTGATAGTTTGTGATATATTTCACAGTCGATATTTTTGGTTAGTTTTGAAGTACACCTGACGGTGTTAATCTGGTTTCTTGCAAAAATTGTGACAGCTACAATTGGTAGCGAACTATGGCTGAACATTTGAAGAAAAAGGCGTCTCGAATTTGATGAACTTATTATAGACATTATCCGACTAATAAGCCGTAACAATCATAGAACCTCCAAAATAATTTTTTAAAATTATATTTGGTTTGTGAGAAGGTTAGTAGGATTTTGCATGCATTTATTATCGGTTTGTACAAAGCAGGAATAAATGTCACTTGAGTTAGAAGACAAATTTTCTGTCCTGATTATTTATTCCCTCTATTTTATACACAATAGATGTGTGTACAGATATGTCACCATAGAGTTGACACAGATTGTATTGTTTAATAATCCCTTTGATTCAGAAAATAGACGGTATGTACAGTTATGTGTTATGTGGTTTTAAGAGGAATTACCAGACCTGTTGTGGTATAAAGGAATACCACTGGGTATTATGCGGGATTTGCTTTATTCTACTACATGTTTCTGTTAAATTATTTGAAAAGTTTGGGTCACGTTTTACTATTGAAATATTTTATTTTTCATTCTTTAAACGAAATATAAAGAAATTTTGCCTTTAAGTCAAGAAAGTTTTAATTAAAGTGATTAAGTTTTGTTTTAACTTCTTACAAATATGTAGCATAAAGAAAGTTATGTGATGAGTAAAAAATTAATGTTAAGTTTTTTACTGATGTAGCTGTTTTGATGGCACCTGAGTCCAAAGAGTGGTTTTGGAATGATGTATATTTATCTGTTCTATATTGTCTATGATGAGCTAGCTCTAAAGGCCAAACTTGTTAACAGTTTTTAACACAATTTGGTTCATTTCCCACAGCGCGCGAACTTTCCTACTATTATTGATAACTCAAAATTTGTGAGTAGCTGGTATAAGGGAAATCTCAAAATTAAGATTTTCTCAAATGGACTTCGAGAATTTTGATCGAATGACCCAAGCAGAACCTATTGGTTGCTTTTTCTACAAAAATCCTGGGTTGGAGTTATCGGTAAAAAGAAGTAAAAAATTGGCCATGTAAAGACAAACGATTTCGTTAAAATTATAGTAAAATTCGAAAATTGACGACACAAATACTAGCGTTATAAGAATAACTATTATTAGTTAATAGTTAAATCCTCAAAATACGATTTACATAATATTACACAGTTTTAATTTCTTAATTTTTTCTTTACAAATTGTATTTCATTACAAAATGGATAAAAGTCTACTGGTGTGAAGTCTATGATAAAGTTCCTAAATCCTAACTTAAAAATTATACATATGTATACAACTACAAATTTTGAAGAAATTTTCAATTCATAATTTTTAGAAAACAGATAATCATTAGGACTATTGACGGTTTCCCATTAATTCAGTTTAAAGTAGTCCTTTCTTTACAGTTCATAAGTAAAAATCATTAGGTGATATTGACAAAATTTGCGTTAAAAAAAGAAGAAGATAACTTGAATGTTCAAGAACAAATTACCGCCTACTACAACATTTTATCTTTTAATTTCGATAAGCAAGAGGTAAGACTGTTGACATAGAGTTCAGTTTCGTCCTGATATTGCACATTATTTAAAATATGGAGACTGATTATTAGCTAATTTATAGCTTAGATATTCTAGCTATTACAACTTCTCTCATTCAAGAAACGAGTATACATTTTTTATCTCAATTGTTTATATTAGTTAATTTATGGTTTAAAACGTCTAGGTATTTCAACCCCTCTCTCTCTCTCTCTCTCTCTCTCTCTCTCTCTCTCTCTCTCTCTCTCTCTCTCTCTCTCTCTCTCTCTCCAGAAAGGAATGCTCCCCACGTTTACAATATGAAGTCTCCATATTAGCTAATTTCTACCTTATAATTTCCAGCTATTTCAACCTTTCTCAGTCAAAAAAGGAATGCCCATATATTTTTCATCTGATATCTCCATTATAACTAAGTGATAGGTTAAAATTTTAGCTACTATATCCTCTCTCTCGCTCAAGAAATGAATGTTCCAAACATTTTCAATCTGCAGTCTCCATATCAGCTGGTAGCGTAAACTTTTTAGCTATTTCTTCCTCATTCACACCAGACACCAATGCCTTACATGTTTTTAAACTGAAGTCTTCATACATGCTAATTTAGAACTTAGAATTTCCAGTCATTTTAACTTCGCTCATTAATGAAACGAAAGTCCCACAAATTATAAATCTGAAGTCTCCGTAATAACTAAATTCCAGCTTACAATTTCTCGCTATTTCATCCTTTCTCACAAGAAACAAACGCCCCACACATTTTCAATTTGACGTCTGTATTTTAACTAACTGATAGTATTCAATGTATAGCTGTTTCTTCCTCTTTCACTCAAATCAGGAATGCCAAACACATTTCAAATTAGAAGACTCCATAACAATTAACTGACAATTTAGAATTTCTAGCTGTATCAACCTCTCTCGTTCAAGAATCTATTTATGACAAAACATTTTGCATTATTAGATTACAATGAAAATGAGACGAGTTGAAACTTTAAGAGAAGAAAATTAATGTGAATATTAACGTGATACATTTAAAACATATGTTAAGTTTTACAAGCTTATAGCCTGCCTATTTGTGCAAGACCTCAAACTTTTCCAAATGTATTATGTTTCAAAGTTTTATCTAAACATTTATCATAGTTATTGATCTTGAAAAAAAGAATATATATATATATATATTTTTTTTTTCTTCTTTTTTTTTCATTACTATTGAGACCGAAGGTTCTTGGTGGAATTCTATGTTTAAAGATAATAAAACACAATTTGTTATTTTTTTATTTTTATTATTAGGTGGATGTTACCAAATAAAAAATTGTGTTTTATTATCTTTAGAATATTTTTCTATGGTATAGTTTCATTAAATTAGATAATAATTTCTGTAAAAATAGCAATCTGGAATAGACAAGTGGAAACTTTCAAGTAATGTAACAACTCAATGAATAAACCATTAATCTTCAAACCAATTTCAATTTCAATTTTTGTAATTAACAAATTTGTTCTTATTTAATTTTTCACAAGAGCGATAGAAATGGATATATATTATACACAATTTAGCATATAAATGCTTAATATAAAATTACACTCATTTCCAATTAGGGAACCAATCTGTGTGTATATATAAATATCCCTAAGAACAGATTTAAGTAATAAATTGCAGCTTCAGACCAAAAGTGTTTTAATTGTTATTTTACTCGACAGAGAAGTAATTTAACAAATGGTTTACAGTAGTATCGTGGTTTACTGTCATACAAGCCCTAAGTGGAAGGTCCAAGGGACACTCGACCAGGACTGCAGTTGAATAAAAAAAGAAGAGGTGCATTTCTGCTGGGATATAAATGAGAGAGGGAATTGGACCTGGGAGGGAGTAGTAGACCCGAGGTAGTTACTTATTTAGTCTTTGCCATTATTACTTCATGTATAGAATATAAAGAAGTAGCAAGTATTCAGGAAGTCTTCCTTCGTTTTACTCTGATATATATTGAAATTTAAAACTAAAGTTTTGTTTAAAACATTTTACATTTTCTATTGTACTAGATAAATTGTGATTTAAATATATATATATATATATATATATATATATATATATATATATATATATATATATATATGTGTATTTATTTACGGGAGTATTTGCATAGCAAAAGGGTACCGCTTTTTGTTCAGTATTGATATATATATATATATATATATATATATATATATATATATATATACATATATATATATATATATATATATATATATATATAAATAAATTTAAGTTTTAGTTAATGTTTTAGTTTGCGTCCTATATAATAATAAATAAATAAAAAAGATAGAAGCATGTAAAGAACGGTTTGATATGTAAATAGTTGAAACTATTGTATTGTCATTTTTACTTATCACTTCATTGATTAAGTCTAACTGTCCACCAAGAAAATGTGACTGGAACTTCTATGTTTAAAGCAAATAAAACGTGGATGAAGTCGCTAAAATTGTAGGTCCAAAATATCTGTTTAAAAAAAAAAATGTTAAAATTTTGTCATGCAATAAATTGAACATTCTTTCTAAATCAGTTCAAATGATTTTGATAAATTTAAAAATGAATTATTTAATAGCCAAAATAATAAAAAAAATTATCGCCATCATCACTAAAATTCTGATCCAGGTGATATCAGTTTCCATTTTGGATAGTTTAGGACAATATATAAAAAAAAAATAATAGTAATTTTTATCAATGTTTGATAATATTTGACAGTTATGCACTAAACTTCATGTACAAAAAATTATAAATAAATTTACTGTAGTATTTTTTAAATTATTCATAAATGTTTCATTTCAGTGTTTTTTAGTGTACTAGATTTATAAAACTTAACATTTCCAAAAATTTTATTCTTATGCTCGTACCGGTTCTACCAATTATGGATCAATGACAAAAATAAATATATATTTATATAATGGTAAACAATATTTCTGCTAAAATGTACTTTATTAATTCGTGTATTTTTCTAACACTATTGGCGTTGTCTTTAGTTCTGTTGATACGTGTGCATTCTTCTAACACTTAACTTCTGCTGATTCTATCAACAGATGTTCTGTTACACGTGGTAAAAGAATGTACTTATATATATATATATATATATATATATATATATATATATATATATATATATATATATATACAAGGTTTGATTATAACCTGCAGAATTCTTCCTAGGCTCTTTATGAAACTCATGAATAGCTTGCCATCATCAATCCGAAAGGCTTTATAAACACCTTCCCAAATACGCTTAATCTTAATTTTTAACTCTCTTCGTTGAACAGAAGTAGACCCAACATAAGTCTCGTTCTATAAAGCGAATGATGTACAGTTGGCGGCATCGACCCGGTAACAAAGATTGCGTATAAAACAGAGATTTATCTTAATGATAAATGAGACATTTTCAAACTGACACCAGATAACGAATCGCATCTTTCTAACGTGATCAACAACAAGTATTGGTCACGCTAAACTCAAATGATGATCCTCCACTCATTCAAAATAATGTGTCTCATTTTAGATTTTGACGAATCCAAGGACCATTTTAGCAGAAGCTCCTCCAAAGTCTAGGAATTAACCAACTACCTTTCGGGATGTCTTTTGTAGCTCTCAAGTTCCTTCCATCGCAGATTTCAGAAAATCATAGCCAAAATGGACTACATTAACACAGTTTAAAAAATATAAAGATGAGAAGGAAGTTTAAAAGTCGAACCCGGGAAGTAAGTGAGTTTATTGCGATTGACCTTGGATATTTTCAGGTAACCTAGCTGGATCTATACCTTTCTTTATCAAGTCTTGGGTTAGATTCCAATCTTCCGTATTGTCTATCTGGTCTCTCTTGAACAACTCTCGTTTTTTTTCAACTTTGGCGATATTAGAGTGTTCAAGTGTTATAGGTCTTTATTTTATGCTCTTATCTATTAAGGAGATGGTGTTCGGCTTTAAATATTTTTTTAATGTTTGCTTACAGAAATTTTATATTGATATTCTATCTAATTAAATTATACTGCTTTATACTTGAAGAACCTTTTCAATGATTACAAATTAAGGAAATGTTTCATTACAATATAAAACCAGATTGAAATAATTTTCTAATTACAAATAAAAATCAACAACACTGGATCCTGTTATTCAGATGACCCTCTAAAAGACCAATAAATGAAGTACCTTTTATCCCCCTCAAGAGATATCGCTTTAATTTCCAATCTTCTCTTTCTTAAAACAATAGAATACTCAAGAAGCCGTTAAGTTTACCAAGTGATTGTCTGAAGTTTTTCTTCTAAATGTACTTCAAACAACTTACACGGATCATTATTGTACACCATTATTTATATTGTAATTGAATAGCATTTGTTAGAGTATATATTTTACTAATTGATTGTTTACTTTATATAGATAACTACAGTATTATTATTTTACTTTTCTTTAGCAATTACAAATACGTTATGGTGTGAAAATAGAGTACACCTATCTTGTTAAATATTTAAAATTCTCAGCAATAATTACAATTGTATAGAAATGTTACTGATTGTAATAAATAAAAACATAATTGTTTTAGGAAACATGATACCTTTATACTAGATGTATGGCAAAATTTTTCATATGAATCATTATTGATAGTATACAATTTCCAATTACTTTATATATAAAAAGAAAAAAAAAGAAAACATGTTTCAAACAGTTGCATTTACTGAATGTCACATTCACAGAACAACTTTAAAATTACATTTAGAATCTATTAAATAATAACTTTGGCCACGATTCGTGATAGAGTAAAGTTTGATCTCAATATTCAATCAAGAAGCAAAGACGAACCCTTCGATCACGTCTTGACTCTTAAACTGCAGTTACGAGATAACTTTCCCTTCCACGCGATGTAATTGTTACACAGTTCATTCTCTTACAAAATACATTTAAAAAATCATATAATCGGTAATAATACTGTCATGTTTTTACTGATCGGTTTGTCTATGTATACGTTATAGAACGGAAATCAAATTATCGAGATCGATGTAAAATGATGCTACCATCTATGTCTTTGCCCGCCGTATAAACTTCCTTTATAATACTTTTAAGTGGGAAAGTGTAAATTGAAAATCAAGGCGTTATTACATATTTTAAATTAGTTTAAACAATACTTTATTATATTTAAATGCGTTCTAAACTTACTTTTTTGTGTGTTATAAACTCGTTTTAGGTATAAATATATTAGAGAAAATCAACTTTATGTAGTTTTCATTTTTTATATATTATTCCTTTAACTGTAAATTATATTATCTTTAATTTTGCAGATTGATTTGTATTGTTAATCTTTACATTTCAATTTAATTCAATCGAAATTAGTATAACCGATGTTGGGAAATTGCGTTTTTTTTTTAAAAAGTCCAATATCCGAATTTGTTATTCTTAGTTATAGGCCTACGTAAGAAATCAGATTTTTTTGGCGGGATAGGTATCAATGTATTTTGTGAACAACATTTTTGAAGCCAATTTTTATATGCCTAAATGTTTTGTTTTTGTCTTATTTAGGTACCCCTAAATTTTGAGTAATACACAAAGAGGAAAAAAAAACACGGGATCAGAATATCACGTACCAAATTTTTATTAAAATCGTTTAACGTCATACGCCAGACAATACCAAAAACTAAATTTTATGACACAGTGGACCTCAAAATTGAAGTATCTGTTTTTTACCCCCATCACAATAAGTTTCTCTATCTTACGTACATTAGGCCTACAAAATATACACGGGTGTGTTGTATATTTCGAAGGGTCAAAATACGACGATTTTTGTATACATTTTGAAAATAAATGAGAATTTATTGCAGTATTAAATTGCAAAATGGAGGCTGGGGAGTGTAATTAAGGTTTATCTTATTAAACCGATTTAAAAGGATACATGCCGCTATTCTGCAGTGACCCAGATTAATTTTATGTTTATAAACGTGGTCTTAGTTGTAGTTTGGTTTGATTATACTATAATTAAACCTAACCTTACTATTTACTGACCTAACAGGCTACCTGCTTATATTAGCTGATAATTTAATAATTATACATTTATTTGATACAGTAAATCAATTACCTGATATACATTTGGGGTCAAATAAGCTCTTCTAACTTCGGGAAGTGATTTATGGCAATAAAATGAAGTTAAAGTTCCTATAAACGGTCGGTTTCCGTCTGTTGACCATTTGGTGTTTAATTAAAAAAAAAAAAGACAACTTAAACATTTATTGAAACTTCTAGTCGAAAATTAGTACACACATTTTTCATGCTACGTTTTACCAGTATGTTAAGAATAAGATTTTATTTCTTATAAATCATTAAGTTGGCTGATGTTTAAAATGTTTAGTATTGAATACCTCTGAAACCATTAACTTTACAATAATCTAAATATCCTTCATTTTGAAAATGTATAAAATAAAGTTTTTACCCTTAATACACTGGGTACAACCTAGTACAAAAATAATGTGTATACCCAATATATTCTACCTAAAACTCTAAAGTTAGAAATAATGATATAAAAAATTATATTAGATTAGTAACGTTGTAATATTTTAAAGCTCATTATAGAAAATTCTATTAAACATATTTTTCTGTATCATACTGTTTTATATACAAGCTTGAAATTTGCATTTTTATTGGTTTTTAAGGTAACCTACCTGTGCTAATTTTGGAAATTAAAATTGTCGGAGTGACACTTATTATTCTATCAGACTAGAAGGTAAACAAAATTATAATACAAAATTATTTTACCCGTACAAAACAAAGGTTGTGACCGACAATTTAATTAAAATAAAGTTCACAGAAGTTAAGTTTTACGTTATCAATTAAAAAGAGTACCATTTGATTTGTTTATTTATACATATATTTCAATATCGTGGCTGTTAGAATATACTGTGGCAATCATAGCTTTTATTTACATTTTAAAAATTAGCCCAGTTTATTACCTGTAATATATAAAACCTGAAAATCATATTTTTGCTCCCATTCAAAAAAGGTGGGAAATATTAAAATATGTATATTAGAGAAAACAAAAAATCCTACATAGCTGACATATTTGGAGTCCATTTTAAATAATAAAAGATATTGAAAAACACTATTGGCAAAATGTTAGTTTTGGAAGTTTTTTAAATGAAAGTGTTCATTCATTTGTGTTTCATAAAATCATTCCATTCGTTGGTCGAAAACAACAAAACCAGTTCCACAATATCAGGATAGTAATAATTAGCAATCCAGTTTATTTATAGTGTAATAACTTTTATCTTCCTCAGATCTGATATTTTTTAAAATCCTTAAAGCTCATACTTCAGAACAATAGAACTGCTGTAAAAGGAAATAGGGAGAGAACGGTCCCTAAAAAAAAATCAAATTTTTCACCTCTAAATTCGGAATATACTATAACAAACCACTTAAACGCCTAAATATTTGTTTCAATATATATTTTATTAGTTTCAACTGCTAGAACGAAACAAAATTTATTATCTAAAATCTGACAATACCTGATAACAATAAAAAGTGAAACGTATACAAATCTACTGAATAAGTACCGGATAACAATTAAGACAGCTGAAAAGGACGAATGAAATATGAATTGAATTCAAATGTTTGTTAAAGTTTTAGTAAAACTCCACCATTTCACTAATGCTTATTATCAGCAAGACTAGAGGGCGTTACGTGAAATGGTCAGCCATGAAGGTGAAGTAAGGCTAACGTTATTTACTGAACACTTTAAATTACAGCGAAACAACTGAATGTGTACAAAGTAAGAGGAGACATTTTTGGATAAAGTAATATTTATTATTAACAACTTTCAGTTTAGTTTTTAATTCAGAAAAATGTAATGTACATTTTAATATTTAGGCAACTAAGGAAATATTTGGAATAAGGGTGTTAACACAACTTATACACCCTATGTAGCGTTTTTGTATTTAACAATACATTATATAAATAAAAGAATTTAATTAATATACAAATGAAACCACGACACTTGTTTATGTATATGTGTATCAGTAATCTAATACTGATAACATTTGTGTAATTCTTGTTTTTATTGATTTATCTATAAATAAGTTATACAAAAAATACACAAGTATTCATGTTTGGACATACACTGTCTATGTGATTATACCAAAACAAAAGAAAAACAAAACAAAATACGTGTGTAAAGCTCAAAACAACGTGTGAGGAAGAAGGGTGATAATATATTCGGGACATGCTGGAGTTTGTGTAAAAATGTAAATCCCCACTCCATCTTGTATGGGGATTATATTCTATCTACTTGTAACCCCTTAACACTGTTGTCTATGATTATTTTGCATATTCCATGAAAATACAGTACAGAGATCAGTGTATAATAATTGCACAAATATTGTCATACACATACACAAAAACAAACACAAATTTAATTCTGCATATACTAGGTGTCCCACATAGTGTTACAAATAGCTAACTTTAGAATTATAAATATGGTAGAGTACTTTAAATGGGGAATCTTGCAATCTTTTCAATGAAGTTTAAAAATCAATTTTGTAAAATTTTAATAATTTCCGCCTTTTTCCGGCTCCCAACTTTGAAATTTATTTTAACACCGTATATTTTATGATTTTTTCAGTTGTAAAAAAAACAATATTTTAAACGTAATTTATTCTTGAGTATTTTTTTGAATCTTTAGCCGTTTAGGAATTACATGCACTTAAATTTCAGAAAATTAAACGTTTGATGGGCCTACAAATTATTGATTTCGACCTAAAATGTTATAATAGCTAATTTTTGAACCGTTGGGGGTACAAATTAGTTATAGTAGAGTACTTCCCATATTTTTTGTAAACTCTAAAATGACATGGAAATCAATTTTTAAAAAAAGTCACAATTAAAAAAAGTCTTAAATTTGATCAAGGAATAACTTTTAGGGGGTTACCAATTAAAAAAAAATCAAATACCCTTTTTTAATGAAATTTAGCACTTTTTTCAAAATTGAAACAATAATAATTTAAGCGTAATCTGTCAAAAATGAACATTAGAACTGAATGGTAATGACTATAAAGAAGAAAAGTAGGATATAATAAAAACAAGATTTAATCTGAAACATCTAATTGAGGGTCATTAAATTTAATGTGTTTCTGATATTTTAATAAAATAATAGAAGAAACTTGTTTAGTTTAAAACAATCTGGTAAAATGTATACCCGTGCAAAAAAAATCGTACTGGGTAAGTATAATAACAAAAGAAATATGCGCCCTATCATGTCCGTGTATTAATCTACATGACGAGTATTATTTCTTGAAAATAAATTATTTTTGAGTAGGGCCTAATTAAGATTTATATAAAGAAAATATGTATGCTATTACTAATTAGGCAAGTGTTACTGTATTAGCTATCTTTGAGTAGTCTTTATAAGGTAAAACTTTAAAGGATAGACTGTTGTATAAAGGTTAGGTTTAAAGTGGAACAGTTACTGTACGTGATCAAGCGGTGTCTTACCAGATTCTTGGAAATTAACTGTATCCTTCAATTATTATAAGATATAGTGTAATTACGTTTTTGTTCTTTCAAAAAATGATAACACTTTATAGACCACGTGATAAAGATTTCATATGAATTAACAAAAATGACTTACTTCGTTTTGTCTTAATTTTACTTGGTTTACGAATTGTATGGAAAGAATTGATATGCTAATGAAAAAATAAATTTCGTATCCTTTTAATTTCCTATATACTAGAAAATAGTACGTAATGAACGACAAAAATCGATTTTGGCTTATTTGTTTCAAAGTCCTCCTTGTAAAATAAAAAATGAGGTTGTTTGAAATCGTGTTTGTATTACGTTTACAGCACAGACAATTAGATCGATTTCTTCCAATTTTCACATGTGAAGTAGGCCTATAATAAAATTACGATTTATTACCCTTTTTAACGCAGAAAACCCTTCCTTCCTTTCTAAATTACGCTTGAATAGTATTATTTTTTATTTGGCTTATTGCTTAGGTTTACAATAATCGTAAGATTTCGCAAAAAATTTGAAATAACTAAGATGAATCAGAGGTATATTATGGCACCCACTTTTCTCTTTTAACCGATAACTGGCTAATCAACATTTTTGCGGAGAAATTGTTTTTAATTTAGAAAGAGGAATTTCAGATCCTATAATTTAGGAATATTTATTTAAGCCTAATTTTGAGAAATAAGTAATGTGAATATTTCTTTCTTAACTTCTTCAGATTCGTATTTATTTGTTTATATAAATAGGTAAGTTAGTTTATTTTGATATTTCTTGAAGTATGAAATTATTATGAAGAAAAAACATTTTCAATTTTATTTTGAACAAATTTTAATTTCAAAATTTAAACATCCAATATTTTAATATTTTAAGTATACATGGAAATAATTATAAAAATATTGTAGTTCATAACTTTGTTCGTAGTTTACTAATTGCTTAAAATTAATCTCAAATTAAAAAATTTTTATTCTTCATTTCTATCTCTCTAGGATAAAAAAAAAATAAATGTATATAATAATAAAATGGAAAATGAAAGACAATTGCATTTGAGATCATTTTATTGTGCTACATTTTACTTGCTTTTGGATTTTTTTCAGACAGCTGTATTTCGGAAAAAATGTTGTAACAGTAAAAGTATAGTATTTTTGACAAATTATCGACAAGAACCTTTTGTGTGTATTTTCATTTTCTCTTTTATGAATAAATCAATAGTAAAACATTTTTCTTAGAACAACGATCAACATTCTAGTATTCAATGTTTTGTTTATTGCTTTCAGATTTTGTCTAGAGATTAGTAGGAAATAATTTTACATTTTAAATATTTATTCATTCATTCTTGTAGATTTCCGAAATTTGAGTCTAAGATGGATAGTTTGTTTGGATAATTTGTTTTATCATTGTTTGAATTAATCGTCTGTGTATAAAAGTTGACCGTATAGGTCATTATTACTGTATAAGGTTAACTGTATAGTTTAAAGAGATGTAACTTTATTTCAGTTTATCATTTAATAATTGTTCTCAGAAAATCTTATCTCCGTTTAGTATGTGTTTAGTATAACAAGAGTATGTGTTTGTTTTGTTGTTAATGTACATTCGTTTGTAAAACGAATGTACTCGTGAATATTAGGTCGTAGAGATATGGAAAACGCCATATAGACATTTTCGAAGTATTGCAATACTTTTCTTGTATATATTAATGAAAGAAGGAAATACTAGTAAATAACTACTTTTAAAATGTCTCATAAGTAAAATACTAGTTTTATTTTAATATTTTCCCCTATTCTACACAAGCGACATATTATATGTGAATGGAATGTGATGATGGGGTTTTGGGGTGGGGTTGACTTATAAAGCATTTACGTTAATAGCTTTCCATTACAATCCCAAGTACTGTAAAGCAAAGGGAAGGCAATGATAATTATCCTGCTCTTTGCACAATATTCCATTTAATGGAAAGGTTCCTTCTTGTTCTTACTTGATCGAGTACGCTTGCGTAACACTTTTAATATTGTTTAAACTCTAAATCGTATTTACAGATCAATTTTAAAATACAACGTAATATTAATATATGATCTCATAAACTAAATAGATATAATTCACTTAGAAATAGTTTTTTCTTAAAATATTTTTGTATAAGTCCGACAAATCGTATAGAGAATTAAAAATTTCTTACTTAAAAATAGATCTTAATGTGCTTTAAAAAGTAAATATTACAAAGTCGCAAATACGAAATTAAATACACTTAATTTTGAGGTAAACTTCTTAATTTTATAATTTTTTAGGTGGTTGTTGGCATTACTTAAAAAGCCGATGTCAAATTTATAATCTGCACTAAATACAATCAATTAATTGACAGAAATCCAAGAAAATCTTCAAAACCTTATTTCAAATGTATCCATGTCCTGAAATCAGTCTTGGCGTGTTTGATTCAATTATGGGGTATATTCCGCAATTTAGAAAAATTTCTTAAAAACAAAGTGCTACCAGTAACAAATGCTCCGTAGTTTGTTCTGGACATAGTTTTGGAAAGAGTTTTAGAAATTTCCACCATAATGAAAGAAGTCCAACGATTAGAGAGATTGCATAAATAAAATTTTGGCAAATTTAGGTGTTTAATTCCAGGAGTTTTTGATCTTTTGTTGAAATACACTACTGATAAAGTGATACAATATAACTGTAATTAATAGTTATATTGTCCATGATGTTAGACAAATTTTAATGTTTAATTAAGTACAGGGATCATCCCGGTGGAGGTTTTTCCTACATGTCAACATTAGTATCATTTTGAACATTTACTTTTTGTCCATAAAAGAACAGATTGTCAATATACATGCAGATGAAAAAAAAAACCCATAATTTAAGTTGAATTATTTAATTAGGACCAGTATTTAAAACATTTATTAATCCGGGAGTAACATGTAATTAATTTGATAGTCTTTTTGAGAAATTTTCTCACTAAAATTGATATTTATTATTAGTAATTTGGAGAATACGTTCATTATACGTTCTTTTTGATTATAATTTTTCAATTTCGTCTTATTACTCCTCACGAAAAATCTCAAATGGCTTGAAACAAAAATCTAAATATTCCATAGAACACCACCCTGCATCACACTTTAACGTCAATGTAAATTCTTATGTGTTTAAAGCATGCACAGCCATACGACATCGAAATTATAAATATATTTGTTCCCTAGAAAGCCTTAATAAATGCATTTTTTTAAACCTCAAAACTTTTAAAGTTATCTAGGAATATAATATGGTTGTGCAACATGTTTCTCGCTTCGTGCTTACTCTAAGAAAATGTATCTGACGTTATCTCGTTAAGCACAATCATATACGAAAGGTGACACGATTTGTTTTAAGGCGTTGCCACCTAAGAAAACTTAGACACCGTAAGGGCATATTAACTGGTAAGCTTTAGTGTAGGAAATAAAGCTTTCAGAAAACATAACCAAAGTATAGGCAATAAATATATTGGGGGTCTTTCTGTGTAGGAAATGTTGCCTTCAGAAAACATAATCACAGACTGGTTATATTTACTGGGGAGACTGTATTGGAAGTAAGGCCTTCAGAAAAGATAGGCACATAATAGGAATATTTAATGGGGACTGCTTTCCAGGGGAAACTGCAGAACACCTGATCTTCACATATGAATTCCTTGAAATGGAAAAGATCGAGTCACTTGGAAAAGACCAAGGGACGGATAATTTGTAAAGAGGATTCCTGAAGATTACGAGTCTTCCAGGAAATGTCTACATGTATAAAAGGATTTCTATTACCTATTTTGGAGCGTAATATATCCTTGTGGCTTACCTGCAAGAAAGATAGACAGCCCAATTCAAGAAAACCTTCATATACACAATTTGTATATAAAAACGTTGTTCTATCTATAAATTATTTTTCCAGGAATTCATGAAAACATGTTCAAATTTGTTTTTTATGTTTTCCTTATTTAACTTCAACTTGATATTTGTATAATTAGTGTAAAGTATTGGGAACTAACATTCTTTTTTATTATACTTTACAAATATTTAAGTCGGTATCTATTTAATTCCCTTATATGTCGTTCGAATTCTCTATGTCAGGTACGTGAAGTTAAGTCGAAATAGTGATGTACAGTTTATTTGCATTTACAACAATACTCACGTTACAGTACTTAAATGTCCAGTAAAGAACCAACTCAGGTTTCACGATTATACAGCCTTAGTATAATTATCCGCCAAAGGAAATGGAGACTTTTTACTAGACTTTACCCTCTTTTACTATGTTAGAGTTTAATACAGTTTCTCCCCACATGAAATTTTACTTATATATCACTTACGTCAAATAAATTGTACCAATCGTCGTATTTTGTAAATTAGATAATTTATATGAACTAATGGTCTCGGTAAAAAGATTGTGTGATTGCGGGCGCGACATTATTTGAACACAATTAGATGGAAACTGATCCTTCAGTCGTCTGAAATCTAACCATTTTCTTATAAAATTGTAAATACGAACTGTTATAATAATCAGCAATTAGTTCATAAACATTCAAACTATCATTTGTAGAAATAAAAATTAAAAATTATCAATATTCTAATTATAGTTGGATATTACAATAGGAGGTGAAAGACTTATTTCAACTGAATTATTTTAAAACAGTTAATCATTGTAGAGATAATCTGACTTCTATGTATTATAAGTTTGAGTATTCTTCAAAATTTATAGTTGGATGTATTTATCTAAAATTAAAAGTAAAATTTATAAAATGTTAAGTGTATGTCAACAAGTTTCTGCTTACGTCATTTTGCTGTTGTATCCCTGTGGTAAATCTTATCCACATAATATTCATAATTCTTTTCATTAATAAACCTAATCAAGTACAGTAAAATAAATAAAAATTCGAAGCTTATGTGGATCAAAACTTCAACATAGATGTTTTGACCCATCACATAACTTTCTCTGTGCTACGTATATACAAAAAAAGACAATTAATATTGTAAAACTCTCTTAAAATTAGGTCATAAAGTAGGTTACTATGATGAGGATATTTGAAATTAAATTACGTTTACAGTGTCACAAAGAGGATCGCGTTTTAATTTTAATTGAATTCAATCTCACAAGGACAGCTTAAAGAGGTTTTGGTGAACGAGAGCAGTACAAAGCTTTTCAAAGAGTCATTAAATTCATCAATAAAAAGTAATTTAATTTCATCAACATCAGATTAAATTTACACGCTTTGCAGCTAGAAACTTAGGCTAACTTTATTTTTAAGCAATTCAGAACTCTCTTTTACATTAAGTTTAATTTTATAATTAAATCATTAATGTTTTAGATATAATTCTCTTTGGATGGGATTCTGTCAATCGATTTGACTAGTTGTTATGTGCAACGGTTTAGACAGATAATTATTAATCCACATTTTGTTTTGATTAATATGAAATGTCAAATTTTTCACCAAGCAAATAATAGCTAATTAGCCCCTTTTGGAATGGATAGGAATGTGCGTCTCCAAATTTCATATAAAATTAAATATGTGATAAGTAGTTAATGGCAATTTTGGCATAATACTGTTTCCTAGACCACTCGTTTTTAAATAGAGTCATTCTCTTAATATTATTCATAGTTAATATAGTTTATTATGGATTACATTAAATAACATAGTTTTAATCGCTCATTAGCCTGGTGGCTGAGTTGTAGTATTTGAGTAGTCGAAGGCACGTGTCAGGTTGGGTATGGGGGTACGTGCCCCCCCATACCCAAGTTTCCTTCTCGAACTCAAACTCTCTTAAATATCCACTCTGCATAAACCGATTTAATAAAACGCAGGTTGCTGGATACTAAACAAAAATTAGTACTTATTAGCACACGAAATTTATTTGTATCTATTGCAGTAATGAAACTCATATTTATCCGTTTTAGATCGCTGTCAAAACATTTGATTAGATATCCTTGAAACTTTGCGTGTATATCTAAATAAAATGTCAAATCAAATACAATATAAGCGGGATATCTAATCAAAGTCAGTGACGTATCAAACAGGACTTATACAAATAACGTTTTTAAACAAAAACATTTCATTTATTCGTTTGGGTTGATTCCACAAAAAATTGTACAAGAATTGACAGGTTTTCTGAAAACCATAATGTAGTGAGCTTGTGTTAGCTACAACGTAAATAGTTAAACTTACTTAAGTGGATTTTAATAATTATTTCCTTCGGTAATAAAGTTGTGCACTGAAAAGCCGATTGTTTGATTTTGATGTCATTTTAAAACAATATTTCATTCACAACCTATAAACTTCGATGTTATGGACTTTTATTATATGCAAAGTATAGCATTCCTTACTTTTCAACTTTCCTTGGGAAACCGGAAACAGAGTTCTGTCACATTTAAAATATGAAAACATTTCCACTTCCGTCTTTTCTTGTCGAAAGTCTTCTCTTGACTTCTCTAGAAGATCCGTCCGTCCCTCCACCCCTCCGTTTTCTTATTCTACATAACCCTACAGCAATTTTTATAGATTATAGTGATATTTATTTTGTCGGAGAAAAATACGATTTCGCCTTAGAGTAAGATTTCAGACCTGAGATCACGAATTGTGCATAGACAATATTATTTTAAATACTACGACTAAGGCCTTATAATTTCATAAACCAGTAATTTTTTTTTTAAATAATTCAAATTTTGGTTTTTATTGCCTAAGGGGGAGGTTTGAATAAAACAAATTGTTAAATTGGGTATATGATCAAGTGATACTTAATTTTCAAGGTCATTATGAGAGGAGATAAATGACTTTTACAAAAATATAATTGTCTCTTTACATATCAAAATGCAGACAAAAACGTGATTGTATTAAGATAATTACAAAAATTATTTCTTTTTAAATAATCATGTTTATTTTTATTATAAATTTATTTTTGTTCTTAATAATTAGAATTATTTATTATCTAAAATAAACTGATTAAATAGATAGCAACGTTTTTCTATGTATTTGTTCAAAGGCTTCTCAATACCTACTCAAACGATTATCTTGGTGTTATTTTTCGGAATTCTTCTTCATTTCTGTTTCCAAAACCTTTTATTGATTTTGGTTTTGTGATGAAGACAGTGATTTTAAATTCCACCATAAAAATAAACCTAGTATATTAAGGCGAGGAGGCCACTCGTTCTTAAACCTGTGACCCATCGAACAGTTCCGAAATCTTTCATTTAAAACCATTACTTCATGGTTGTAAGAAAGTGGAGGTCTTGCTTGTTTGATTTTTTAAGAATACAGAACGTTTCTGTTAATACAAGAGTTCAATAATTATTTAATGTTTATCACTATTAAATTGTTTGGAATTGGAATAACTTCAGTTGTTGAACAATTTCAAGTAAACATAGTCATTCAAATTATCATTTATAAAAAATAGTTCTGGTAGTGGGTTTGGATATAAAAATGTAAATAAAACAATAATTTAAGAAGGAATTATTTTTGTAACTTTACTATTATAATTTCTTTTATGTCTAATTTTGTTTTAAGTTGTGAGAAATTAATGTTTTTAATGTCATTCTCTCCCCTCACCAAAATCTTTCAATTGATGTATTTATTGAGCATACAACCTATTTTGGACTGCCCCAACCATCTGAGGAGTAAACACCTAAAATTAAGGTAACCCATCGTACCTGTTTTAAACAATAAAATAATAAAGTTAAGATGGAGAGATGCAATTTCCTTTTTATCTATTTTAATACAATCACGTTGACGACCGCCATTTTAGTTAACGTTGTCCAGAAAAAAAAATCGCTTCATTTACCTTGTCTCATAGAGCTTTTTTAAAATAATTACTTGACCTTATATCACACTTTCCATCCATCATAAGGCTCTTGAAGCAGCACCTCATTACAATGCACATACCGTTAAACCATGTTCACTATCTTCATATATCACCAAAGTTTGATTGACATTGACAGAGTTGATTTTGGTAAATTACGTCTATTATAACCGCTCCAAGACCGATTTTTCTTACACATAACTAACGAAGAGAAATTTTTGGAGACGTAGGAATAACTAAGTTTTCTTGAATCTTTAGAGGATATACTTGAACAATTTAATCAAAAACGTATGTGGGTTTTCTTATATCTACTATCCCCAAATTTTGAGTTATAAATCCCAAAATTGTCCCGAGATATGGCCAAAATATGTTCACATAGCAAATTTAATTATTATCTTTATATTTAAAAGATTAAACTTTCCTTAAAGAATTTTCATAACTATTTTAAATTTACATTTGACATTTTGGCTCAAGAAAAATATTTTTATTCACTGATAAGTATCAAACCATGAATTCTTTTAATCTTTATGTCACCAAGCTATTCTGAAAGTTGTGCGTAGGACTATTCTGATGTCCTATCCAATACAATTCAAGGAGAGATCCTTGATCGGATATTGTGTCCTTACATTGTCTGAATGTTTTTGATTAAATATAAATTTTGTTTTGTCTTTAGCTGTTACAGGATCCTTTACGGTCATACAATAAATTAATGTTGTCGTTTATTAATTTTATGAAAGTTTACAATGTTATCTAGTTTTCCTGTTGTTATTTTGTTAATTTGTTGCTATTGTTTTTTGAAAATATTGTACAGATTTTATTACTTGACTATATTTGTATCCTGACACTACAAAACTAGCATCTTTCTAAAGCTAGAAATGCGAAAGAGGTTGTTTGGTGGTATTCCAAAAGATTAACACAAACAACTGAGTGCTAACTTATGTAGATCAACAAATATCAAACTGGTTTAGTTGGAGTTAGACAAAAAACGTGCAGTTTTAAAACAAAAGCTGCGTTTAAGCTGTGTTGCCAACTTTTAAATAATGTAACTGAAATGTAGTGTGAAAATTGTGCTTAGGAAATTTGTTTTATTTTAAACTTGTGTGTTAAATAATTAATGTAATGTATTTTACATAATTAAAAAAATATATATTAACTAATTTGTTCTCAGATTGTTACACTACGGTTGAACTTACGAACATTTTAAGTTTGGAATTTTAAAGATTTATATCTAGTGGAGTTGGGAAAATATTTTAAATGTTGAATAGGAAAATGTAAATATCTTCCTACAGTTTTGAGATATTCTATTTAAAATAATCTGTAATTTTTTGTAACCATCACAAACTGTTCATCTGTTAAAAATGTATCATCCCTTTTTAGTTTAATTAATTATTTAGAGGTTGGTTTATTGACAAATTCTCTTGCTTTTATGTAACAGGTTTCGGGTACGATCCCTATATTTTAAAATATAGTGACAGTATATTTAGAAAATTTGTGACATTCATTAAAAAACAATGTTAGAAATTAACATTACAAATTCACTATTTTGATTAACAATACATTTACCTACTATCTGAACCAAATCATTCTGCTTAAATCTGTCATGTTCGTCATTTCTTCGACGATAATTTTTATCTTTTAAAGATTCTTCTTTGACTGTAGTATCGCCGTAAACACACGCACAATTGTTTATAATACTTTTTTGGCGTTATTGTACATATCTTTTCAAACAGCCAATTCAACTGATTATGGTTTATTTATCTTTGAAAGTATTAGGTTTATTTATAGTTTAGTTATTGTAGCTCGTGCATCACTGAAGATGGCGACTTTGTCGTCGAAACGCGTGAGAATTTGTGTTCAAGTTTTATTCTATTTAAGTCTACCTGTGATCACCAAAATTAATCTTAATTTAGTTTTATTGAAAATAAAATCACTTTTAATAACGATTTCCACAGTTTGGTTTATAAATAATAATATCCCTATCAGAAGATAAAGGTAATGCAATGTTTGTTTATAAACTTAAACATACAGTTTACTTACACATACCAGAACTAAACGTTCATTTGGCTTCACCTATTCGTTATCAACTTTATTTTATTTTCCAAGAGTTTTAGGATTTTTGTTTGGTCATAATCCTTTACATTTCATTGACATCAAACGGCAATTTTGAGATATTAGTTCACAGTTCATTTTCACTTTTAATCAAAACTTGTACAGACAATTTTTTGGGGGAGATGTATAGTTTTCTTCAATTATTTAGGGATAAAGTAAAGAAAATCATTTATAATTTTGTTGTGACAGGTTTTGGTTTATTTTTAAAATTAAGAAAGAAACTCATTGTTCATTGAGGGATAACCAAAATTTGCCACATACCAAACATCATTATATTTCTAGATTGGTATGTAACTCACTGCATTAATGAGAAACGTTTTTGTACTCATATGATCTCAATAAACATGTTTCCCTGATAATCCTAATTTCCATTTTATTGTCCCATCACAAAACTTTATAAAATAATCTATACTGCATTGTGTGAGGAAATAAACAATGGATAATTTGTAATTGTTTACTAAGTCTTCTTTACATAGTAGATTAAACCAAACTGACACAATGTAATCGTAACTAATAAGAACCGAGAATTTCAATCATCTAAAGTATTAAAGTGGAAATTTTAGTCAAAAAATAGAGTACACAAGTTATAAAACAATCTGAATGAAAGAAAACCTAATTATTCTTAATAAATACTTTATTTACAGCAAGACGTCGTTTCGATTACTATGTCTCAGTTGTTATATGTACATGAAGAATGTTTCATTAAAGGTAACAATTAAAGATTATGACTTAATCATTAAATTGTCGTTTTTCTACAAATAATTGTTTTTTTTTGTGGGATTTTTATATTGTTTTATAATTGAAATTTCCATAAGCGTTGCTATTTTCATTTTTAAAACAATTTTCAGCTAACATATGTAGACATGTTGAATATTTAGTGTGAAATCCTTGCGGTTATATAAAAAAGAAGACTTGATTTTTTTTTATATATATGAAAACAAAGTTCTGTGATGTTGAAGGTGGTAAAGCTGAAATGGCTTAACGGATTTGAATATGCATTCTCTCAATAATGAAGAGTCTGTATGCCCTGGTTATTTCTTGCCATTTAACGACACAATAGTTTTTTTAAATATAAACATTATTTCTGTTGTTATTATCGAAAATAATAAATCTTATGTGGTTATACATTTCAAAATATCTTCAAACATGTAGTTTTATAAAACCCATAGAAAGTATTTCTTGCCGTCTTAACCGATAATGAGTACTAAAATAGTTTATATATGAACTTAAATAATCAATAATTGAACACAATTGAAATCATGATAAAGAAATTTCGTACCACTAAAATGGCTTCTTTACAGGAAAATAAAAGGTTGAATATCCCTCAGTGAATTATGTTGACGAGTAATTGAATTGCTTGTTGCGTAACCTGCATAGATTCATCTTCCCGATAACTTTATAATTTCCTGTTTGTCCGAGCTAACAGCTTTCATGTCTATACACCACCACACACTACACAGACAAGTTGCATCCTTTTTGTGCAACCCTATAGCTTTTTATGTGTTTCTTGAGAATTCCATGTCCGATGATAAAAAAAAGTGACCGATTGGGCTTTCCTAGTTAAAGAAACTTATTGGTTGTCTTAAGAAGAAGATGACAAATTTAATACAATTTTCTCAAAATCAGGTATAACGATTTTGATCAAATCAAATGTATTGGTTACCATCCCCAAAAAAATGGGACTTCGTGATTTTACGGTTAAAAAAAAAAAAAAATCTAAAACCAGGCCATAGGAATATATTAAAAGAAGTAATTTATAAAAATGGTCTTCATCGTTTTAATTTAAATTTTAGTGAGACGTGAAGATTATTGCCCCAATGCCTTGTGCAAAATCGTAAGTAAAAAGATTTTAAAAGTACAGGAATGAATCTTGGTTGCTGCCATTGAGAACTCTATTTTAGTCAAATACCATTTAAACTGGCGACAAAGTTATGGGACAAGCGAAGCTGGTTTTGACCTTATTTAATTATATACTAATTAATGTTTCGAATACCCGTTCATTAATAACATCGTAACTGAATTTTATTTCGTCTTGGGGTAGGGTGAATGAGAAAGTATAGTTTTTGCACATTATAGTTTTATAATCATTACGTTTTCTCTCTACTGTTAATTTGAACTACTGGAAGGGTGCATTTTATACCAAGTGTTGACACTATTCTCATGTGATAATGGTAAAAAGGAAAGTTTGGGGAAGACTTTATGGGTAAATTATTAGCTTTAAAACTTCAAAGTTGATAATGTGACAGCAATTATCAGTATCTAGTTGATATTAAAACTTAGCAAATTATGTTTGGCTTTATGAAATATGTGTTGAATAGAGAAATGTATACGTTGTGAGAACAAGTAAATGTTAAATTTATGTGGGTATATTCGTTTAGGTTTTTAATTTGATGTCTGTTGTCCAAGTACAGTACAGCTTAAATAGATAGCCTATACCGTTTTTTATGAAATTAGTTATTTTATACTTATCAAATACATTGATAGAGGAAAAGTGCTTATTACCTACAATTTGAGGCTATGGAAATATACACAGGATCGTTCAGTATACTGTACAAAAATCTATGGTATCAAGATATTGCACAATGGATAATCTGAGTAATTGTTTGGGCGATTTAAAAATAAATTGAGTTTTTTTCTGAAAATATTCGTTTCAAATTTTCTCAGTATATGATCGCAAGGTTTAGAATTATAATATGTTATGATTTATAAAATTGTGGGGTTAGTTTTTCAATAGTAGAAGCTTCAGAACAACAATACTTCTAGTTAAACGTATGAAACGAGGAGGTGGGAAACACACGGAAAAATGCAACAACATAAACCGGGCTCGTACCTAAGTAAATTGAGATGGTTCAATATTTCGATCAGTTAAAAGTTAAGGGCTCCTTGACAACTGGACTACGTCGCTCTTCTATTAAAGTTTTAAATAATCTTGACCGTACGTTTGTATATTGCTGTTGATATCATTTTATAGAATGTGAAATATTTTCAGTTGTTTATTTGTAAGGGAATTTATTTCAACATGATACAGAAAGAAATTAATTTTATTTTACAAATGAATATTGTAACACACTAACCTAAAGTTATTAATTATCTTTAATTGGACATTTCTTATTAAATTGAAGTTTACTTACCGTCAAACTAAAATTGAACAAACTTAATCAGCTGTTTAATATTATTCTGTATAAAAGTTGTAGCTATTGGTACAAAATTTGGTATTTTCTCTCTAAGTAACCTAAACTATTATTTACTCATAGTTACTAGGCCTAGTGTTATTAAAAATATACCTAGATTTTCTATTGAATATTTTGACAACATAAATCAAACATGTTTTATTCATATTATTAATAGAATTTTTAATTAATAATATTTTCTGTTAACTAAGACATGCACTTCCTTGAACACGTCCGATATCTCTTCCTGCTGGTGCACAGCTCGTTCTTTAATCTCGATGCGTGATATCGATTTTCATCAACGAGGGAGGGGGTAAACGGATTTGATGCAAAACATTTCCCCTGCAATTTACCATCTAGGCAATCCGCTAGTAGAGCTGTAAGAAGAGAAGTATCGCCGGGAAAAAAGGGAGGTGGTGAAAGGATTTCACCACAGACACCCCCGCTGGCGAAAGGAAAAAAAAAACCAAACAGCCTCAAGTAAAACAACCATTAATGAAACTGAAGAGGTAAACACTATTATAGTGACATTTTAACGTAGCATGAAATGATTCACTGAATTAGTTGCGGATGTACAACCACGAATGATGCTGTATATCTTGTACGCGTATGAAAGTCACAACTGAAGAAATGGTAAATAAAATCTTTGCTATTATGCTGAATAATCGGCGATTGAAAACATCAAAATTGTGATGTTTTAAATATGAACGCGTTTGTAATATCCCGTATGAACATTTGGGTACGAGAAAGCTATTGACAAGATTTGTACCGCATTTACCTACAGTTGGCCAAAAATGTAATTGTCTTGCAACGGTGTTTAGATATGTTTAAGCGTAATGTTTGAAATCCTATTTTTGGAATGCGTAAAGAAGCTGTATCATTGGAACAAGTGTATAAAGCTTAACGAAGACTATGTTGAAAAAAATCCACTGTTATCCATTGCATACAGCGTTTATATGAAACTAAAGAGTGATTTCAAATTTACAACACTTCATAGGATTAACTATCGGTTTAATTATATTGTAAATAGCTAATTGGTAGTGCATGAAGTATGCATCTGTATTGATATTAATGAAGTATTCACGAGATGTTCTTGTCAACTGAATATTGTTACTAGGCAAAGATAAATAATACCTTCCTTTTACCAACAATTGGAAATAATTAACTATATTATTAAATCATATATTTTTTAAATTAGAACCCGATTTGACAAAATATTTGAGAGCAAGTTCGTAAATAATGTCTATTAACTGTTAAATTTAATATTGAATAAATAACACACAAACAGAAAGATATTGGGAACAATAGAAACTTAACCTAACCTAACCTAACCTAACCTAACCTAACATAACCTAATCTAACCTTGAGTCTCCATAACAGTTAATCATTTAAATTGTTGTTAAACTTTAAAAATCTAACCCATAAGTAACCATTGAATAATAATTCCTCTGAATCGAAAAAAAAATTATTACTAATTTCTTATAATAACACAAATTATACAGTTGATGTAGTATGATACTACATAAATCTTCAATTAATTAAAACTAACAGTGAATTAATTAAATAATGAATATTATATTAATTATTTCATTTTATATATTAAATAAAATAGTGAACATAAAAATAGGTACACACCCAGCTCCTTTGTGGTTTACTTCGAAAACAGCTTCGTTTATAGATTCGTCTAGTGTGTCAGGAAATGGATTGTGTGTCAGGAAATGTAAAGTTTAATTAAAATACTGAGGTGGAATTCATTAGTGTTTACTATACTTACTTTATAGTGCATGAATATCGGGGGAAAACACAAGCAACGGATTTTCCACTGAAATACAGCCTAAGTATAAACATTCACAAAAAGTAATGTAGAGTTTTTACGAGAATTTACCCTCTTTTACTACGTCACAGTTTAATAGAGTTTCTGCCTACAAGAAATGTTACTTATATTTCACTTACGTCAAATATATTGCACCAATTGTTGTGTTTTATAAATTAGACATGCCGGTAAATGAAACTAAAAGTCTCGGACATGAAAACGTTTATGAGAATGCGGGGGCAAATCTTAATAATTCCATTATTTAAAAAAATGTGAATTATTAGAAGTAAACTGATCCATCGAATCGTCTGTAATCGTACCATTTTGTTATTAAAATGTAAAGATAAACTGCCCAATTAGTTCTTTCAAACTCTCATTATTTTGTAGCAAACACAAATAAAAATTATGAATATAACCTACTGATATATTGTATATTACAACATAAGGGGAAAGACTTATTTCAACTGAATTATTTTAAAACATTTAAGTTAGGGTCGTAATGAAACTCTGACTTCTACGTAAAATTATAAATTATCAATTGGAGTATTCTTCAAAATATACCTTTCCCACATATGTCTAAAACAGTAAGAGTAGTAGGACTTTCTGTTCACATGAGCCAGTAGTAATTTTACCCACGGCATGAAGTCAAGTGATACATAATTTTAAATAACTCGGTAAGACAAAATAATTTTTTTTGTCGAACCTTAAATAAAATGGCGGCCCTCCACCTGATTGTATTAAAATAGTTAAAAACAAACATTTTCCCATCTTAGTTTTAATTTAAAAACAGGTAAGAGAGGCTACCTTAATTTTGGGCTTAGTCTCTTCAAAGGGGTAATTAAACATAGGAGGTATGGTCAATGTTGATACATTAATTGATACTTTTTGGAGAAGAGAGACAAGTGGTATTAGAAAACATGAAATTCTTACCACTCAAACCAAAATAACGGCATAAAACACGATTATAAATAATAAACAAATCATTCCTTTTTAAAATATCTTTGTTAATTTTCATTTTTATAACATATTTCGGTTATTAATTATTTTTTTTATGAATGGAATAATTTTCTTTAATTTCAAATTTGTATCTAAACCAAATCACGGAACTATTTTGTATGAATGGTAACTTTAATAGCTATGTTTATTTGATCTTGTTGAACAAGCCAAAGATTCCAATTCTCAACAATATTACTGTTATAAGGATAAAATCCTGACGGGATTAAAATGTTAAACAAAAACGCCCTGTGTTCTTAAAATCCAAATTGGCAGAACCTCCTCTTCATTCTTAGTGTAAGGGCGTTTTTAAACGAATAATTTCTTAAGCTTTCGATAGATCTCGGGCTTGAAATAAAATGGCCACGCTTAAACTCCTGTATTCCACTAGATTTCATTTTATGTGTAATTTAAAATCATTATCTAATTCACAAAACTAGCAACAGTTAAAGGATTTAAGCGAATTGAAAAATAACACCAAAAGTATTTATTGGAGTTGGTATTGAGCTTGGTTGTACAAATGCATAAAGACAGATGGGCAACAATATAAACATTTTATTTAATAAAAATTGCAGTTATTACCAACACAAATTTATTTAAAATATAAATAAAGACGAAAATTTAAGGAGAAATGTTTTTTTTTTAACTATCTTAATACAATAAAGAGTTTTATCCGCATTTTGGTTTGTAGGGTGACAAATACATTTATTTAAAATGTCATTAGTCTCCTATCATCAAGCATTGAAAATTAAATATCATTTGAGTACAATTATATCTATACACCTGGTCTAACATCTGAAATTTTAAGCAAGGCGGAATCTAAATATTCCCTGTAAATACATAATATATGTAATAAAAACAATAGATTTTGATGATGAAATAAAACCAGACAAAGAAGAAGATAACAAATAAGTCAAAATGGAGAAAAGTAAAACGATAATCTAGAAACGTGGTGAGTGGTCCAGCAACTAATTTGCATTTAGAGAAGTACTTAGTCCCTCCCCACACCATCGTAGCTCCATGTTGTTGGATATTTCCTACCATTAGGATGCAAATTTCTTATCCAAATTGTTACATAATGTTACAGATGCTAAAATTCTTTTATAACAAAGAATAATATTTTGATAATGTATTATAATGTTCCGAAAATTTCTGTTTGTTTAGTATTACTGAAAAGTTATTACTACAAAGAAATATGTTATAATGAAATCATTGTAAAAGACCTTTAAGCAATGTTTTCTGATGTGAAGAATCTTAGTACCCTCACGAAAACTCGTGTCTACGAAGCTAAAGAAAATGATTTTCAATTTATAAATAATTGGTGTAAGGACATGGGATGGTATAGATGTAATTATTATTTATCCAGATATTTTCATTAATTTGATCTATAATAATCTGAAGAAATAAAATAACCCAAGAAATTAAACGAAGCTATTTCTTCCGACTTAATTCGTTAAAAAGTTAAATTCATTCATGGAATGATTGGTATATAGGGTTTACAATAAACAGTAATCCAGTAAAAAATATAGGATTGAAGTATTGTCCAGTAAAGAGAAACACTTTGGAAAGCGATTCTGGTCATCAAAATTAAAAAAGTTACATATATCAAAATATGCTTCATTTTTCTTCTAGCTGTCGTTTGTAAAAATAAAATATAACGCCAATAAGGATGGAGATAGCAATACCGAATTTTCAGCATGTTTTATACTATTAGTGTGTAGTGTACTATTAATTTGTTTTAAATGGCGTTTATTATGACATTGTTGATATACAAATCTTTTAACGACCTCAATCGAGTGATCACATAGCACCTGACTTAATGACTATTATGAACCTCGATTATAGTGTATATACTCTCTAATAGATAACGAAACTGTAAAAATTAGATAGGCCCTACTTTTTACCAATTTATTTAATGAAGTTTGAGCAAAAATGATAGGTTATTTCCAAGATTTCCTGTTATAAATTTTAAAAATGGTTGTGTTTTTACAGTAACATTATTTTAAATACTTCGTTCACTTCCTTGTTATGTTAGATGGTACAGAACAGATTCTTAATCCTACAACTACCAACAATTCTGTGATAAAAGATAAAATAATTCGTAATTTTAATTTTATAAGTTCTAAACTATGTTTCACGTATTTTAGCCAACAAAAATGTCCTATGGAAGTTGTTAAACAAAAATTGAAAATCAACCACGAACGCCGTCTCTGAAAACAAAAAGTATTAAAATAAGGGCCTAACTTGTTTAGTTTGTACTCCAGCGCAAGTCATATTTGCGCTGTATTAAAATCGCAAGTCATATGTATTGCGCAAGTCATATGTATTAAAATCGAGGTTGCTCAAGGTCAGTTTTTGTTTTTCACCAATTATTATTGGACCTTATTTTTGTTACAACAATTTTGCACATTGGGTGAGTTATTAATAATCATATTTTACTAAAATTACAATGAAATTGATGTAACTATTTAAAGAAATTATAACAGCCACAGGGTAGTAGATTTATTCTTATTCTTATTACTACTACTTTTTTACCGACAACTCACGAACCGGTTTTTTAAAAAAGATGTCGACCAATATGATTCGTTTATATCCTTAGAAGCTTCAGCAAAACTTGTGAAAATAGTTTTTGTGAAAATCGTTTTATATGTTTTTTCACATATTTCTCTAAATTTAGATTTAAATGAAATTATGAACCCTCGCATATTATGTGTACATTCTAAATTTGATTAAATCGGTCCACACGTTTGGTAGACCACTGTGTATGTAATAGACGATAGACATCATTAAAACCTAAAGACCTGACAGAATGATACACTTGCACTAAAGAGGGAAGTAATGCAAGTTACAGAACAGCCCATCAACATCTGAGGAGGCAGTTTGCAGTGGACGTCCACTAGGTGATAGGTTCCTCAACCCCTAAACAATATTGTGAGTTACATATTATCTTACCAAATATAAATGAAGGAATCAACACGTACATCTAGATATACTAAAGTTAATAAGATTATTTAGGAAACTGTTTCAGTGCAATGGGTTGTTATGAAGCTAGCATTCATATGATATTAACATATAAATGTTTTCTAAAGTAAAAATTAAGTTCATAAGTTCTAAGGAAACCTTGCAAATATTATTATAATTTAAAAAACTAGGAAGAAATGAGGATAAAATATAGACGAATTTGGAAGAGGAGGATCTAACTGAAGACTACTTGAAGAGATATGTACATGCATCTAGCGATACCTCGAGATTACCACAATAATTGAGGCCAAAAATATTGTTTTATAAGGAAAGAAAACTTATATCAATAAGCTAATTTCAATTTGTTTTCAACGCGTCATCATTCTGAACATAAGTTTGTACACTAGGTTTAAGGAATAAGTGGGATATCTGATACATTTATTTAAAGTGAAAAACTTGAATATAGTTTTACGTTTGAGACTTAATTAGATATTAGTGATTTTGTTTAATTTTGATCCATTTACCTACAATCTAAATTAAAATGATTATGGCAGTTTAATTATTTGTAAAATTTAACAAAAATTCTTTATTACTTTATTTTGAAATTATGTAATTGTAAGTTTGTATGTAACAATACAGTTGTGACTAAATGAGAAAATGAAGTTAAGGTAAGATAATAAATTATTCGGTTGCATATGTACGTCATGCAAGGGAATTGAGGGCATAAATTCCTTTGCACATGCCAAACGTGTCCTGTGTCGAATGTTGTGTTACAACACTTGGTACTTTGTAATCTTTGTTTTATATTTGAATAATATAGTTTATTATTCTATAAGAACGTAAGCTTTAAAACAGAACAATCCGTATATTTAGAAAAACCATAAACCAAAAACATTCGTTCAACAATATTGTGTTTAAATAAGTTGTACAAAATATTGCATTAACTTTCTCATAAACCTATCTAACGAAGCAAACATTTTGTTGTTATCTTTCCAAAAAAGTTTTCATAATAATTACGAACTATGATAAAAGAAAAGAAAGGAAATTATATTTTCATATGATAAGGTCTTCCTTCATTTACTTCCAAATATTTCTTTTCCTTGTCAAATAACGTAGACTTATGTGTAAATTGTATGTGATTGAAATTACGTTTATAATAACGGTCATGGTTTATTTCGGTTTTACTAATTATTATAATTTAAGTTATTATTATAAAATAAGTTTTCTAGTTGCATTTTAGCAAAGAGATTTCAGTTTTTAGTCATTACATTTACTTCAAACTTGAACGTTATTAGTGGAATAGATTTTATAAAATTATGTTTTTTATAAGTGTTTCATGAGCGATTTTTGATTTATTTTTGTCGGTACCGTTAAACGCCTTTTTTTTTTAGAGCTAGGTGAAAACCAAAATCTTTCTTTAGGTATTTAGAGGCTATTTTTAGAAAAATGTAATGGTAATATTGTGATTTCGTCTTATTGGGGATTTACAATTCGTACATTTTTAGTTATTGGAATATATATAGTTATGATCATTTATAAAATTTGATAAACAACGGTCACTTTGTTTGGACTGTCGACCATTGGACAGAAGGCAAACAGACATTCATAATTTCAAAAACCACTTTCATAGGATCAAAATATAAGGAATATATTTGCCAAATCTTGCATTTAGTCAAAATGGCTTCTGTTTAAAATAAAATATAGTTTTGGGGCTTTTAGTTGATTTTATTTTTATTAACAGATTGTATGTTAATTTGAAATCAGTGTTCTTATGTTTAAGAAGATGCATTGTTCATTACTTTTTAAATTGTACTGTATGAAACAGATGTATTTATTAGTTAACCTCGTCTTGATGTTTCAATCATGAGTTTTACAATAGCGGAAAAAATAAAGTGCTGTTCAAAGGCAATGATAATATTTAATAATGTTCCTGAAGCAAGAAGACGATTCCGTACTTATTATCCAGATATTTAATCACAACTTTACAAATCAATAGCAAAGTGGAAAACAGTATTACTGGAATTGTGAGTGAACTAAAAGACAGGTATTGATAATGAAATTCTTAAGATACCATAACAGTTTTTCTGGCATGCTTATGAAGTTTTCATTCGATTGTGTTATCAATGTATGGTGGTAGATGGTATACAATTTGAATAGTGATAATTGTATCTTCTTTTTAATTTTATTGTTTAATTTTTTTACTAACTTAAATGTATAAAATTACTAAAATTCAAACAATGTAGTTATTAAAATTATTATAGTAACAATAGTCTAATAGTCTAAAACCAGTTTTTTTTATTTGTACACAAAATATTTACTTGAACATGCTGTGGTAAACTTATATACACGTTTATAATATTCATGCGAAATCGTTATATTTAACCAAATGGTTTCAAATATAATTAATTGTACCACAAGTCAGAAATTTTAACATCTTCTTGGGTACACTGTTTATACTGTGGTCTATTAATTTTAAATGAGCGAAACTTGTAGAAAAAGCAATCAGTGAATGAAATACAACCGAAAACAAACAGTTTATTGTGAACAAGGCGACGTTTCATTATATCTTCACATGTTACACGTACACAAACTTTTTTGCCATCGTTTTGTGGAGAACTTGTATTTTTTCTTTCTTTTGGTGGATGTTTAAGCAAGTGAACGTGAATTTTAGCACACAAGTAACGTTAATGAATAATAAAATACAAAATAAAAAGTACAAAGTGGTAAGGGTTATACGAGGTAAGCAGGATACAGGACATGTCCTGGCATGTGGAATGGAATTTATGTGCTCAATTCGCTTGTACGTCGTGCATATATCACAGGCAAAGCCTGGAATAATTTATACCTTACCTTTATTTACTTGGTTTGGTTAGAATTAAATTGTAACATACGAAAATAAATTAATATATTTTCAGAGTATTTAAATAAACTTGTATGTAGGTATACGGAATTACATGTCTACAAACACGTAATTATGGTATGACCTTCACTCTAATGCACCGTCACGCTCTCAGTGACTAACCGATTAACTACTAAAGACGCGTTTAGAATAGTATCTGATCTCAAAATGAATATTACAAACCAAAATCGGCATTTAAAAACTAGTTTTAAATAAATAACTATTTGGAGGACTCTTAAAGATTTCTTTTACCTTATAAAACATGTAAATTAATGCTCAAGAAGAATCCCCAACACCAATTAAAAATTGTCTATGGTCATTTACAGCAAAGATTGGCGATGTTGGGCCGTCTAAAGGAACCCCAAATTTTGTTCCTGTAATTTAACTGTTTGTTTAAAATTTCAAATGAAATAAACGGTGCAAAAACATTGTCAAACCCTTTTAACTCAACGATCCCCAAACCATTTGGAAACCAACCGAAATTCAAAATGAACCGCGTCTTTGGAACAAACTTTATATATTTAAATATACCGTAGCATTGCTTCGGTTGTGCCAAAAGCATCCGCAGTGTAAATCCTATGTATTAAAATCGGGCTTTAAATTGCGACGGTGACATTTTATTTTTGTATTTTCACAAATTATTCCTGATAGGTAATATATTCTAACTTGCGATTTCTCACACAGGTTAGAGTCATTAATATTCATATTGACCTAAACTCTGAACGAAATTTGTTGATTTTAAGATAATTTATAACAAACTCAAAGCCTATTTTTTGTAGTTTTTACTGATAACGTACGTCATAGTATTTTTGGAGTGATGGCGAGCGATCCATTTTGTTTAGGACCTATGAGGCAAAGGTAGAACAAAATAGTTAGATCCAATGTTGAGAAAATTATAGTTTTATGTTGTTGTTTTTGTAATACATATCCCAAACGTTAAAGTCATCGATAAAGTTGAAACAATTCCTAAATAATAGCCAAAATATTTCCGCATATTAAACTTTTTGTGTGTTTTAATAAGTTTTTGTGACACTTTCAATTTTTCCTTTTTGATAGAAATTGGTGGTATTTCTACTATAAAATAAACTGTAGAAAAGAGAGAAAAACATTATTTCGCTGAAACTTACGTCAATTTTCTGAAACCCTAAGCCATTTCTTAGGACACTAACCTTCCTACTGGACGTTCGTGGCTTGATTAAATATAAATTGAACATGAAAGTTCTTTTGTTGGACAAGAGAAAAAAGGTACGTGATGTCTTCTGCTTCTTCTTCTTCTTACATCGTTTAATCTAGATTATGTTATCCCACAACAAATTATGTTTTTTCAAGTTGTGTTTACCTTTCATTTTGTAATGGTTAATGCACTCTGCTCGCTGGAGCATTAAACTAAATGTTGTTTTAAATACAATTTAAGCATTATATTTTCGTGATCTAATTTAGAATTCTTCTATATTTATTTCAAAAGAGAAAGGTGTTCCACGAAAGTAGTACTTTTCAACGAATTACTTTTACTTTCTCACAATAACCTAGTGTAGGAAAAGTTGAGTGATGAGTGAAATTCAAGATGTCTGCGGATTGCTGTTTCGAAGTCCTCCGAGACCAAAAACTTGGATTTTGGAATGACGTCTATAGTTTCTGCAATCTCCTATAACCCAAGTTAACTGGATCAGTTTAATCAAATTTGATATGTGTGTGCATTTTGGACGTTTTATTATTATTTTTATTTTACTAAAAATCGGTTAAACTAATTTGATCAAGTGTAGCCTACAAGGACACAAACAAAACACAATACAGTGAAAATTTCGATTCATGAGTTTCACTGAAACGTCAAAACGCAACAAAAATGAACGTTCAGTTTTAACCCAAAACAATTTTTTTGTAAGAAAATACGTTTTGTGTTTACGTTCTCATATATAGAGTACCTAGTACAGGAAAAGTTACTTGATGTGAAATATGCGTTTGGGGGTGGGGGGGGGGTTGAAGGATGTATACGTTTTGACTATCGTATGTTCAATGCTCTACAGCCCAGATGCGAAGAAAATTTTTAACCATTTTTGAAATGTGGTTATTGCCATATCTCACGACTTATTTTATATAAGTCAAAATTGATAGTCTCAAAAGTTTTTGATAAATTTTTCTCAAGTGCAGCTTCTAGAACCAATGATTGTGTTATAAAATACTTCCATCTACATTAATTGCCAGTCAGTGATGCCAGCAGCAATAAGTGAAGAGAGAGCAAAAAATAAAATTTCACTTGGTCTCTTTGACCCACGACTGCAGAAGAAAAAATCTTCATTCCTTAGACTCGAGTTGGTAGTCGGCTCTGAATCTAGTAACAATACGAATATCAGATTTTATTTTGAGGTCACAAGACATCTTAGAGCCCCTACCCCACAATTTTCACAACCCTCTTCAAGGATTAAAATAATATACTCGTAGGTCTATTGAACAATGCCTTTATTATTACACTTCATCATTCGAAAGGTTTGTTTAAAGCTAAACTCATGAAAATAACTTTTAATAAATTATTATTTTCTACTGCTATTATAAAATTACTGAGCCTAATCGATTACAATATTTTATTATCAGCAAATTAAAAGTTAATATGAAAATTATATTTATAATATTATTTAACTCATATGAGACTGGAGTTGTAATTCTGTCCAACCCTTAGGGACAATATGGAATGTGATTAGATAAAGACATTCTATTGTTACAAACATGAGTGTTATACAAGGAAACGGAATTAAAGGCAGATTGTTCGCGAAACTTTACAAAGGGGACGTGTTTAAATAGCAATATGTGAGAGGGAAGCTCAAGTCCGAGGTTTAATTTATTTTCTCCTTCCATTGGCTTCAGTATAACCCACATTTAAAACCACGTAAATGTAATTAAAAGTTTACGCTTACGGTTATTTTGTTGTTTTCATTTTAGGATTATATATAAAAAAATTAACGAATAAAATCATTTAGAATCTACAAAATACATGATGTAACTGAATGTCAATATAATTTGGTAATAAATAAATGTGAATCTATTCTTGTCATTATTAAATTTAAATTTTGGTTTGAGTTAGATAAATCTAATAATGATAACATTGTGATTGGTGGATAACTTTATTTCATTAATAAAAACAAATGTTTTAATATTTCCACAGCACTTTTTGCTTTTGAATGGTTAAATACGTTATTTTCTGTTTAGATTAATATCAAATTTAAACTTTAATTCAACCAATTAGAATTTATAAAAAAATTCAAATGGAAAATATAAAAAACTTTTATATATAAAAGTCAACATATTAAAATGTGACTTCGTAGTCCATACCAATTCAAAGAAGAAAATCTACTGAAAAAACGATATTTAGTCAAATGTGTGATTTAACAACAATTTTAAAATGTCCCTTTTCAGGCTAAAATTTATAAAAATGGACCCCTTAGTGTACAAATGGACCACGAAAAGAAGATTTTTTAAAAAAAGCAAAACAATTAACCTATATAAAACTTTTTATAATACGCACTGAAAAAAATCATGAGTGTAACGGAAATTTGTATCGTCACGTCACGTGGTCGCGTCACAAGTGATCGTAACGACATCACTCTTCTGCCATCTCAGCGCAACCAGTCAATATGTGCATATAGACATTGTCAGTCTATTAACAAGAGAGAGGCCGTGTTCACGTGTTAAGTTTAATGTATATTATACCTTCATAAAACAAGATTATAAGCGTCATCATGTTATTTACCCAACCCGTTCATACAATGCAGTAGATTCAGAGCCTGAAACTGCAACGCCCAAAAATTGATCTCTCGGGCCGTCTATGAAATATCAAATTTCATTAGATGAAGGAGTCTTATGAAGTATATAACCAAGGATAACTTGGTTTTAAAACAGTTGTTACAAAGGTTTTCTGAACCTTGTGATTGTGTATATCACTACTTTCTTGACATCTAACGGACGTAGTAGTTGCGTATATCACCACCATAAGGCCTAGTAGATGTGTATATGTTGAACTGTCTCTACTAGCTTCGCTCGTGTCAGTGTAGTGGGTTTTGAAAGCAGTAGAAAACTCTTCTTGCTACAAGGATAAAATAAAGCAAAAGCTTAAAGTTTCAAAAATTTAATAGTATAAATGAGCTACAATTGTTTCGCCTTGCGGCATCATCGGGCAACTGATAATTTACAGGTATAGATAACTATTTAAACATAAGTACAGGAAACTGAAATACAATAGAGAAATCGGGAAAGGTAGGGGGATGACCTAGCAGGTAGATAAAGGTTAATGAACTATGTTACGGATGGGTTTTAGAAGAGGAGACGAATTTAATACAATTTGGTCATTAAAGTTGAGAATAGGCCTAAGTGAAATAGATCTATTTATTTCTAAACATTCTAAATTATTTAATCTATTGCTTTTATTTTCTATATGTAAGAGTTTAACATTCAATTTCGGATCAAAACTATGACCCGAGTCCAAAAGGTGGTTAGCAAAGTTAGAGTTTCTATAGCAATGTTTCATGCTATTTACATGTTCTTTAATTCTAACTTTTATAGATCTACCTGATTGACCTATGTACTCAGAGTCATAATCTTGACAAGATATTTTATAAACTCCACTATTTTCTAACATTTCTTTTTTATCTTTATTATTAACCAACATTTTCCCTAGATTTTTTGTACAATAAAAGGCAACTTTACGATTACATTTAGTTGAAATAAGGACTTATTTAATTCTTCTTACTTCTTGCTACATTAGTATCGTGAGTTGACTTTGGAGGATTTCCTAACAATAGTATAACTACATTCAAAGTCTATCTGTCAGAGTATTGTTGTTGAATGAATACAATTTTGTAAACAAATTACAATATATACTGACCAAAATACTCAAACAGACTTTTAATGATGTCTTCGGTTTCTTTTATTCTTCCTATATCATTTTTATCGGTACCCTGACTGATATTCTGTAGATAATCTATTCAATGGTTCTTTGAGCGTTTGATAAATACGTTTATTGAAAAAAAAATTTGATATCTAGTGAGATAAGATTGATTTTGTTATACACTTGTAGAATTTTATACTGAACTTTAAAATTTGTGATAATATCTTATTGTAATAAGTTTATACTTATTTACTCTTAAATTTTACATTTGGCCTCCTAAATAAAAAAAAAAATCATTTCCCGGAGTTCTAAAATCAAACATTTTGTACATCAATGTCTTTTTAGGACTAATAGAAATAAGTTTAGTTAAAAAACGAACATTTTGACATATATGACTTGCTGAATGTATTAAATAAAACTGATTTCTTGTTATTATGGTCGTTACATTTCCTCAGATAAAATTTCTTACTGAAATAAATGCATTTGTCCATAGAAATTTATTAACGTACTTAGTTTCTGGTCCAGCGGTACTTGGGATGCTGAGATACCAATTACCTTAAATAGAACTTTCAATTTTAATTTCCGTGAATTACCAACCGCTCATTCATGAGTAACTAAATTGGATATTAATAATAATCATTCTAAATCTAATATGAAACACGGAATTTGAATTTGAATGAATTAACTTCACTCTTAAAAAGTAATATTCGGCTAACCTTAACTCGAAAACAAAACCTTTTCCGGCATGTGTTCGTATAAGAGTGTCTCCATATGGTTAACTAGAATCAGTTTCGAATGACGTATTGTCGTACAATTTAGAAACACTTTGCATTTATCAAAATCAAAAGGTATTGCTTTTACAAGGCTACCTTACATTTATTAGTAATACTTTAACTGCAATTTCACGTAGTTTCCTTAATCAATTTATTTATTTCAATAATTTAAAAAAAACTCAATACACCACAGTCAACTTATGTTATTTAAGTTGTTTTATAATCTTAATGAAGTGTTATATTATTTTCATATTCTATTATAGAAGCAAAATCATAAAAATAACAATGTTACGTACTATCTAATTTTCCAAGAAATAAAATTTCTTTTAATTTTTATGTATTTTTGAAAAAAAAGTTTGGATTCTTATTTAAGTTACAATGTATTATTTAGGACCACATCCAATGCTAATGAAAATTTACAACTATTTCTCTAGTGAAGGTCTACAATTTTATTAGAAGATATAATCGAGTCTGGCTTATCAGATCGGTAACTCAAACAACTTACTTAGTTTTTAATCATAAATTTCACAATTTTAATACGAGTTATATTACTCTAGGAAATGTTTTAAACAATAATGGCAACCATGTTTACCAACATACAAAGATAAAAAAATTGACAGGAAACTCACGCCATAACTAGATTCGCCGTTGCATAGTTTGTTTTAATGATAAATTACTTCAATTATAAAAAGTGTTAAATTAAGGATATGAGTGAACATATTTTTGTGTTTAGAAATTAATATAATCACACATAGTTTCGTGATATTGACAATAATTATGACGAAATACACGTCAAACGTCTTTTAGCCCACACCACTTATAAAAACATGTTAGTAGTAGTAAAGTCCTTTGTAATAATATTATTGCTCAATATAAAATCCAAGTTACGAGACTGGGAGAAATGTTTATGGACATATTTATTGCTAAACATAAAATTCCAGACGATAACATAGGTCTCCAGAGTATTGTCTACGGGTTTAACGTTATAAATAATGACCTCATATTTATTTCGAAATCTTATATGAGGATCGAAAGATTCCTTACTTTTGCCCTGGCTTATTAATTAAACAATATACCATCTTGTGTTTCAATACAAACTTATTTGGAAAATTATTAATAATGACAAATAAAGACAAATTGATGTCGGTACTTCGGAAATTTTTCCAAGTGGTTATAACTCTTTTTTCTTTATTTGCTATTGATGGACATTAATTCGAATTTAGGTAAAACTTGGATCATTAATAATTTATTTCTGTTATCTTTAACTTTCTTATAAGGTTAAATACATTTTCATTTTATCTACAAATCATAAATTTGGAATAGTTATATAAATAAAATCATTTTGTTAAAAACGTACCAATATTTTCTTATTCAGCCATTTTGTTTTCATTGACCATAAAAAATGAAACTCGATGGTACCTTTTTTACATATCTGTAAAGTATCAAGTTTGTAGAGTGTTCCATATATCAGGAATATTATTTTTAAAAATAAGAACCTCTTCGTGAGACATTCTGTATGTTGAGGATTTTCAAATTATCAGCCGCGGGAAAGAAACATTCAAATTAAAAATAAAAGAGTGAAAATTGTTTGGTCACATTAGGGGAAATATTAATTAGAAATTACAAAACTAATCGAATGGAATTCACTAGGTCAGAGGAGGTGTACAGTAATGCTTTAATACAAAGTACTTTGCAGAGAGTGGTGACTGTTCTATGTATCTTGGAGGGATGGTAAAAAAATTAGGAAGGAAATAATATTCCTAGTATTAATTAATTTAAAATCTATATATTCGTCAATATGAAGTTCATTAGTTAAAAACGAAAATTATTAATGTAAAAAGAAAAGTCAGATAATTAAAGTGATTTTAAATACTATTATGTGATACCACGTTCCTGTAAATGAAAGATTGCTTGCAAGGTTTTAACATTATATTTTCGGCACCCCGTATGAAACGGAACATTAAGATGATATCTCCAAATTATAATGCATAGAAATAAAAACAATAGACCAGTGGCAGTTTTGATCTACTTCTGCATAAAGTAGTGTTTTCTATCCTTTCGTATTTTTGTCATTTCATTAAATAATAGTTATTGTTAATTTTTTTCTAGAGAAGATAATTTCGATGTTCATGAACAAATTCCCGCATACCATAATTTTCATATGAATATATAAACATTTTAGACGCCTGGTGGACTATTCTCGACTTGGTGATACACATTCTTCTAATATACCGAAAATACCATATTATAACACTTTTGATTATTTAACGATAATACCGGTAAAAAAAAACAGTATAATTTTCGCACTTATACCACATTTATTTCGAACATTTCTTATGTCGGGCAAGTACAACTTTCCATAATAACTTAACTGTCATTTCGCAATATACTTATATCTAACAAGCATAGCAACTTTTCCAATAAACGGGAAATGAAATAAAACTTGAAGAAAGAAATAACGCCACAGTCGAGCAATTTGTGAAACATTTTATTTTAATATCTTGCTATTAGGAATAATAGCAAAGTGGTAATTATGCTTACTTCTAGAAATTTACTCAATAGCATTATTTTAGGTTGTTAGGAACATTATGGCAATGGTTGTTTATTAATGCTTGTTATCAGCTGAAAAGTTCAATACTCCATAATTTTTAACAATATTAATTGAGATGTGATAGTATTAAAATTACATCAAAATAATAAGAGTATATTTAAAAATTTAAAAAGAACTGATATTTAGTTGTAAATAATATGTATACATAATCTATTCAAAAATGTTGGCTAGGATTCATATCAGTCTTTTCCCAAATAATCCAGTAACCGCCTTATGTTCTTTAACTTGCGGTTGAAGAACATATAAGGCGTATAAATCTCCACATTTCACATTACTGACAAAAGATTAATAATGCTCACAGATTAGTTGTTATATCAGTTATAAGACGGGTTTAAACAAATTTAAAGAAAGAGCAGAAGTTTTCCCTCTTTTTAAAATTTTACTTTCTCTTAACATAACTGGAATATGATTGAATAAAAATTATGTTAATATTATGAAGAAAATATTTTTAGGTTATTATACCAAAATACACATTCGAATACCTAGGCATTATTTTTGTAATACTAGGCGTAAATAAAAGGTTAGGTTAGAGAAAGAATGAGAAACTTAGTAACCATAGCAACCACTTTCGTAGAGAATAATATCAAACAACTGATTAAGTTTGTACTTGAGTCTAATTTGAGTCGACGGTAAGGAAACTTCGTTTTAATAACAAATGTCCAATTACAGAGAAATAATAATTTTTAGGTTATTGTGTTGCAATATTCATTCGTAGACTAAATATAATTTTGTCCTGTATTAGAGTAGATCGCAATAAATTCCAATACAAATAATGGTAGTCGATCTCCAAATAAACAACACAAACTTAGACATTTATCAGAATATATTAAAAAGCTTACAAAATACAAGGTCGAATTTATGTGAAAAAAACATTCTAGAGGAGCGGCGTAGTCTAGTTGGCAAAGCGGGGTTATCTTTTAGCAGATCTGACTAGTGAACCGTCGCAAATTAAAAATTACGAGCTAGGTTTATTATATTGGGTTTCTCCGCGTGCGACCTACTCATATTCTTCATATATTTAACGAGAATATCAATGCTTGAACCCTTTATTAATCAAACACTAACTGTCATTTTTATTAATCATGTAACATTTCATAAAAAAGTAAAGTTCTAAACCTCACGTTCGTGTATTGAAGAGAATTTTAAACGGATATTTTGACAAAAAAAAAAACTATTTTTAAATCACCCCACACCTGTGTATTAAATATGGCTACAGTAAATAATTTGATCAAAATCGGTATATCAATTTAAGTTGTATTTTAGAGAGACAACTAATTAAAAACTCAAGCAAATATACCTACAAAAAATTAAACGTCTATTAGTTTACACTCTCTATACAACGTGTATTTCAGAAAGTCAAACATAGTTTGTTAAGCTTTAACATCACATAGATACTGATAATTGCTACCCCATTATAAACTTTGAAGTTTGGGAAGCTATTAATTTACCCTTAAAGTCTACTCCAAACTTTGTTTGTTTCCATATTATCACACGGAGATAGTATCAACACTCTTGCTATACAATGCGCCCTTATTATAATATGAATATCTGTTTTAAAGACAAAGCTAAGTTTGCTCACATTAACAGTAGAGAGAAATCATAATGGCTGTACAACTAAACTGTCCAAAAACATTGCATAAACTTTCTCTTTCAGACTTCCCCAAAACCAAAATTTTCAGTTATATAGTTGTCAGTCAAAACGTATAAACGAACAATGGACGCATTGTTGTAACAATAACTGTATAATTAAATAAGGCCAAAACTAGCTTCCCTGGTGCCTTAAACTAGTTGACAGTTCAAATAGTATTTGACTAAAATAGACCTCTCAATGGCGGTGACAAAGATTCTATTATGTACTTTGCCAATTAATTATTATGTTACTTTAAAATTCTTTACTTACGATTTTGCACTCTGGTGGTTGGGGACGTTGGGGTCATTATATTTTACCTTCTATTAAATGAAATCGGTAAAGCCAATTTTTATCAATTATTTATTTTATAATTATTACCGTAACCCCAATATTTTATCGATAAATAGCGAATTGCCGCTTTTTGGATAGATGGCGACCAAAACGTTTTGATTGGGAATTTATTCATTTTATCAAGGCTACAATTGATCGAAATATAATCAAAACCATTACCTAATCTAGAAAAATCGTATATTTTTTTAATATTTTCCTTTTTCTTATTACAATCAAGAGGTTTATACAAGTAGGAAAACCACAATAAAGTCAGAACGTTTATCACTGGACATGGAATGCTAAAGAAACATCTGAAATTTACGTGTCTGCACAAAAAGGATACAACTTCTCTGTGTGGTGAGCGATAGGAGACTTATAGGTATAAACATATCAACAGGGACTGTAAGATTTACAATAATCACGTGAATAAATCGTGGGGTTAACTCTCAAGTTTATAAATGACTTCACACTGTCTCATATTATCTTGCTGGGAGTGCAATAAGCCCTCTGTGCCTGACGTACTTTAGGAACTCAAATTCCGCCTTTTCTAGAGTGAACCACACATCTTATTAGTATTGGTTATAGAAAGGAAAGAGTCTTGTTACTTGGGAACCGATGAGGATGCACAGACAAGACTGAAAATTCAAAAGTTGTCTTAGCTCAGCTATGAACAATACGGAGCTTAACTAAGATGAGGCATTTTATTTTGTTATTTCTTCGTGCTAAATGACTGAAACTTGCAAAGTTTTAAGTAGAACAAACAAAGTAACACAAACCGTTGGAAATAAATATTAAAGATGTATGTTAGCTATTAAATGGTCTACAGTATTTAAGAACCAGACTTTACAACAGAAAGGTCAATAAAGGCAGAAATGTAAGAAAGAAAAAAGGAATTGGATTGTCTCGTTTTGAGAAAGTAAAAAAATGAAATGACAAAGTAGGCCTTTTTTGAAAAGGGTATAGAAAGAGAGGACTAACAAGAGTGACTTGGATTCGAACGGTAGAGAAGAAGTTGAGATCTTCGAAGACGAAAGGTGAAGACGATGCAATTTGTTACTGTTCTATGTTCGTTGAAGGATAAGTTAAATGGGCCAGTCCATGGAAGTCCCTGAAATTTGATGCAACAATATTCAATGTTATATAAAAATGTTTTACAACAATTGTTTATATATATCATACACTTATAACTTGTGTACTTTGCACAATCATTATTTGAACCTCTAATCAAACTTTCCACTTTAAACTTCAATGGAGTGAAATTCACGGTCTACTTATTAGATATGATTACATTGTGTCAGTTAACTTTAATCTCCTCTGTAGATAAAGCTTAATAAATATTTCCAAGTTTTATTTTTTTTATTTGCACAATATAAAAGTGTAGAGATTGTTGTGTGATAATATAATCTAATCTACAACGAAGTTACCATGGAAATATTTGTTTTGAGGTTTCCTGTGTTCATCATGTTTGTGTATTGTTGGTGCAGATAGTTAATTTATTGTAATTCGGTATGTGGGTAATTTTTACCATGCTACAATATGTTTTATTCCCTAAATTATATTTAAAATAACGCCAAAGTTTTCACCTGTTTCAACTTGAAACGACAAGATTTCGATTATTTAAAATGTATTGTTAAGGAATAGAAAAAAAAATTATCAAATGTATCTCCTAAAATATGGTTTTGTCAGTTATCGCTTTAAAATGTCAAAATGAACTACAGAATTTGTAATATCTCAAATTTAGCGTTTGATCTTCTATTTTTACTTATAGTGACAAATTATTACTGAGTTCTGGAACATCTTATAACAAGCTGTTAGCGTAGACAAACAGGAAATTAGGAAGGCAATTGGGAGGTGCGCTTATGCAAGTTGCCTCCAAACAAGCAATACAATTACTGTCAACATAATTCACTGATGAATATTCAATCTTCTACTTTCAAGTAAAAAGAAATTTGATGGTAAAAACAAATGTATATCACGTTTCCAATGATGTTGAATTATTAATAAATTAAGTCCATATTTAGACAATTTCAGAACTCGTTATCTGTTATAATAGGTTTAAATACTATCACGTATGGATTTTATAAAAGTAAAAGACATTAACACGCTAAAAGATTTTTGTATATGTAATACTAAAAAGTATTATAATTTTCGACAATTACAACAAAAATAAAGTTTATATTTAACAAACTCTCTTATGACATACAAATGCAAGAAATAACGAGGGTATACGGGCTCTTCATAAATGATAGAAAGCGTTTTAAAATCCGCTAAATCATTTCGTGTATAAGACCGTAAATCACAATTTTCATTCTATATAAAAAGATAAATAAATAAACTTTCATTTCTTATGGAACCACTAACATTTCATACAAACTGTTCAATATTTCATGGATATTTTGACTAAACATTGTTTTAAATCATTGAAATTAGTATCTTCAATCATAAAACAAAATAAAAATTCTACAATAAACATTTTATTTGTAGCAATCGACAATTCAACGAAAAAGTCATAATCTTTAGTTGTGTACACATTACAACTAAAGCTGATGACAGTTTTCGAAACGACGCCTTGCTGCAAGTAAATTATTTTTTGTTGCAAATTTTTAAAAATTTAATTTGATAATTGTCTTCTATAGGTATAGGTTACACAGTCGTTATTCAATATATGGAGCTGTCAACAAACTTTCCACTCTAAACTCCAGTCGAGTGAAATTCACGGTCTGGTTATTAGATACCATTACATTGTGTCAGTTTGCTTTAATCAACTCTGTAGAGAAGGCTTAGTAAACATCAACAAGTTCTCAAATATTTTATTTCCTCACATATAGCAGTATAGGTTGTTTAGAATTTTTTGTAATGGGAAGGAAATCGATATTAAGGATGTTAGGATATATCTCTATTGATGTCACATGGCTTTAAAAAATTAAGTCTTTTTATCATTGTTGTAGGAGAAACAGAGCAATCTAGAAGTGGTTATGATATAATGTGATATATGGGAAAAATTCACTATGCCACATTGAGCGTCTTTCCTAATTTTTTAAATATATAATATCCTGTCACGAAAAAAACTTAAAATTAATTTCTCAAATTTATCTCTAAAGAACAGAAGAAAACGGTAATATTTTCCAAGAAATGCCGTTTCTACAGTTATTGATTTTTAAAATAAAAATGAACTTGAACTAATATTAAAAATTGGTCTTTGATCTTATGACTCAAACCGAAATCCTAAATCCTTTGAAAAATATAATTGACTAAGAAACCGAACTTAGAAAAAAAACCTATAGAACCACACGTTTAGGTTTGATTATAGAACAACAAAATATTTGAGTTTATAAACAAATATTGCATTAACCATATTTTCTGAAAGGTATAATTATTTCACAAAAAATTTCAAGAATCGTTATGAAACTTCATTTTTTCTCTATAAATTAATTGGTCATAATTAGGATTTGAAAGTATTTCGAGTTACACTGAAATTAGTTCAGTAGTTTCTAGGATAAATGTACAATAATCAGTGGAATACGTGTTTTAAACAGACATATAGAATAACACCAATAAAAGTATTTCAAAATATATGCGCGTGATTTATCCAGATACAAATGTAAGAGAAGGATCTTAAAAGATAAAAATGATTGCCGCAGAAATTAGGAAATTAACAGATAGGATTGAAATCGGTGGCTCCAACAATGCATAAATATAGTGTTTATAAAATGTGTGAAATTGTAATGTTAATTTTAAACATTGTTTTTGAAATAAATGTCAGAAACATTCGAAATTTAGTGTCACTTTATTATAGTAAACGTAATTTTTGCGATAACTTGTGTTCGAGTTTTATTTTAATATTAGCTCACAAATCATGCTCAATAATCCTGAGGAGCAGACATCCTGAGTCTAGGCTACTATTTAAAATAATTACAGTATTCCCACAATTGAAAACTTCTATAGCCTACTTCATTCAGTGAGTGTTGAGAGTGAAGAACCGCCCACTAAAGCACTGACGTCAGGGTCAGGCCAATTCACAAGCGGCCCTTATGCGTGCGATGGGGTTGTTGTGTTTTAATGACCCCAATCGGACACCTAACTCAACGAACTCACTAAAGCTATCGAGAACTGGCTGTCGACTGGGGTATGACTGTCAATTGGGGGCACATTCCACATGACGTCCTATCCAGGTATTGGCTAGAGTCCTGTGTCCCGTTAGGGGATGGGCGGTGTTTCATTTTCTACACTCACTGATTGAAGTATAAAGACCAAACAAAACGTATTGGGTCGCGAAAATGACGGTTCGTCAGTTAAGAAAAACCATTGCAAAAGGGCCAAGAGGCTGTTATAAAATACGTGATTTCTCAAAACTGACTCTACTGATTTATATCAAATTATAGTGAAATGTTATATCACTTTTTTATAGGATTTAAAAATATGTTATTCACATTTTAAAAAGTCAGGAGTATTTTTTAATTATAAACCGTATTTAAATTGGATTTTGAGCCAGTTTTAACCTATTTGAGACTGGCGTCGCGTCGCGTCTGGCGTCCTATTTGACGGCAGAATGTCCGCGTAAACTCGTATAAAACAATATTTTCTCTAACTATTTAATTCCCGACATATAGTATTAGTCAGTTCCTTAAATTTATTATTTACAGTAAATAAGCTGAAATTGGGAATTAAATTAGCCAGAGACAATATTACTATATACGTTTAAAACAAGTTCAAAATACAATTTAAGTACTGCTTAATTACAGTGCAATTTTGCTAGTTTTGATCTATTTCACGTAACTATTTATTTTAAATTTAATCCTTCATTGGGATTTACACTTCCTATACAAATTTTTAACTTTATGGAACAATGGGAAGTATGGGAAATCTATAAACAAATATCACTATAATATATTACATTATATATAAGTTAAAGTTATTTTGTGCCGAATTAAATTAGTTGCACAGAAGTTCTGCGTATTGGTTTTTTTATTTTTTAAATTTAATTATATTTTTTTATTGGGAGCAATTATAACGACACATTTTTATAAAACTCTGAGTCTACTAGACAGCCTTTTATCGGATGTTATGTGTCAACATATTGATTTTCTGACGTGTAATTGTAGCTTTCAGTAATTGGAGTTTCTAATATATCACACGATGCTATGTCAACACTGTATATTATGTCCCACAGGGACTAAACCTTGAACCAGTTGCATACAAAGTGAGACCAATATCCAATAAACCAACTTCAAATTAAGTTATTTAATAAAGAAGCGATGACACATTTTTGACTATTACATTTTTGAGAATTGTTTACTTAGAAATGGTTAAAATGATCGGTTTTTATTTAAACAAAATGTCTCAAAAGTTTAGAATTATATGTACATTTTAATATTAAATATTTAGAATTTATTCCCAACTCTACGACGCATAAATCTTTGAAATAACAAGTTTAAAACGCTTGTAAATTCGACCGTGGTCTATCAGTCTGAGAAAACAATAATAGGAAAAACATTGTATATACAATAGAATATAGTAGTAACTTTTCACACGTCCTAAGCACAAATTTCCCCCACATTTTAGTGACTTTACCTAAACGTTGGCAACCCTGCATTAAAACAAGCTTTCGTTTCTAAACTGCACGTATTTTTATCCAACTCCAACTAACCCAGTTTCGTGTTTGTTTCTCTACACAAATTAGCACTCAGTTGTGAGTTCCATATGTTCATCTCTTGGAATACCACAAAACTAAACTTATTCATATTTCTAACTTTTAAAATACGCTAGTTTTGTAGTGTTATGATACAAATATAGTTATGTAATACAATCTGTACAGTCTTGCAAAAAACAATAGCATACAAATTAACAAAATAGCAGCAGGAAAACTAGTTAATATTGTTAACTTTGATAAACTAATAGACAACTGCATAACGTATGTAAATGATCGTGGATGTGGAGGGTATTGCAACAGCTAAAGAAAAAACATAATTTGTATTTTATTAAAAACATTCAGACACCGAAAGAAGGATACAATATCCGATCAACTCAGTTACGTTTTTAACAGTGAAAAGATTTTCGAAGTTTGATATTGATGGGAGAATACAATTTTTTTGGGTTAAAAAATTTTTCGACGAAATCTCTAGCAGTGTTTCTGATTGAGAACAATTCTTTCTAATTATTGGAGAAAAACTAGTAGCCTGTAGATCTGAAAATGTCTACCTATATAATTTAAATATGTTAGGAATAAAGAATAGTTTAATCTTTAGGATAATAATTAAATTTGGTATGTGAACATATTTTGGACATATCGCATATAATTTTAGTTTTTATAACTGAAAATGTGGGGTAGCAGATATGAGAAACAAATATATTTTTGATCAAATTTGCTCAAGCATACCCTCTAAAGACGTCGAAAAAAATTAGTGATCTATGTCTCCAGAAATATCTGTTCGTTATTTATGGGTAAAAACCAAAAAATTGGTCGTGGAACCCATAAAAACCTATAAAAGACGCAATTCCCAAAATCAGCTGTATCGTTGTTAAACAAATTTTGGTGGTATATGAAGAAATAATAATAAGTAAAATTAGGCTATCGTAAAAATAATTGATAGTAAACCAGAAGGAACATTGGCGTATTCAATGTTTGTTGTTGTTAAAAATCTAATCCCTTATAATAATTTGTCAAACCGATTTCAGACCTCACAAAATTTTCCTTATACATTTAAAATATTTTGCATTGAATATCATTATTTGTTTCAATATATTCGGTCTAATGTGATAATAGATATATCCGATTAAGTGAAAAAGTGTACTGACAAAAAACTGCTAGTTTTGATTCAGTAGAAATTCATGGTAAATTTTTGAGATTACGTCGCTATAAATCTGAACCCCTCATTTTAATGGGATGAGAATATATAAATCTTCTCAGTAAATGGTAGAAAATAAGATCTTTATATTGATGTTTAAGAAAATGTTTTAATATTCTGAGACAATAGAGTCAACGTTTTTGTATAAACAGTCTCAAATATCTCATAAAGTATCTTCTTTCTAAATATTCAAAAATTTCTGAAGTTTAGTAGTGATAGAAGAAAAAGTAATATTTTTGGAGTTACTAAATGTTTTAGGATAATCTTTTGTCTCCAAAAATACCTTCATTTTTCGAACACTTTGAATATCTAAATACATTTACAAAAGAGACACTTTCTGAGAATTTGAGTTAATTTCGTTAATTAACTCGATTTTTATGCCGTCAAAATTTCTATTTAAAGTATCTATTTTGCATGTCTTTGAAAACATTTTCCTAAATATTAATAATCGACCTTATCGATCTTATTCTAAAACACTTTCTAAATGGAATGCTCTATTCTGATCCACATAGATTGACTGCCATTTATTATATAGCTATGCAGATACCTCAAGGAAAATCATAATTTTCAGGACTTTCAAAATGGACGTTTTTGACAATACACTGCATGATTTAATCCGTGATATAGTTCACGATATAGCTCGGTTTTAATAAAACAAATGACACTGGATGAAAACATTTTAAATGTATGGGGATAAAGTTGTTATAAAGAAAATACTGTGTTTTCCAATTATTATAAGAATCATAATTCTTAGTTGAAACCTCTGGATTGTTTATTTTATTTTATATACAGTAATTTACCTTAGTCTATACCAATCTTTTATTAATACAGCTGCTGACGTTTCATCTTCAATCAGACATCATCAGGCTTTTGTACATTGTCACAAATATTTTACACACAAATATATAAACATGACATATAATATAAAACATCTTATGAGTTGAATCAGTATAATAGTAAATGGAGTTACTGATAGGAGTTGACAACAACATGTGTGTGGAGTTTAGTATATTATACTTAAACTGTATTATAGTGATTCAATTCCTAAAATCTTTTATATTATATGTCATGTTTATATATTTGTGTGTAAAATATTTGTGACAATGTACAAAAGCCTGATGATGTCTCATTGAAGATGAAACGGTCTTAGCTGCATTATTAAGGATTGTTATATATATATATATATATATATATATATATATATATATATATATATATATACTGTATATATAATAAGAGATTGAATTAACAAAATTCGAAAAAACGAAATAGTTTATTTGTTGTGAAACTCTTTAGGTCCAAAATATACTCTATTTTAAATATTGCAAGAAATACTTTCCCAGATATTATTTTACACTCAAAGCTCACGTAGGCGTATGTATTGATTTCTTCAAATATATTTAATGAAAAAATTCATATGACAAGTGGAGAACTCACAAAGGCTTAAGTTAGGAGAATGAGATCGCGCCCCAAACTGAACTGTTTCTCGAGTAAGCGATTCTGGATTGCTTCGCAGTACATATTCAACGAAATGGCAACCAATAAAACTGTGAGTTCACTTTGAGCACAAGCTGCGTCTTTATATTTCAGAGATTATTTTAATAAAGTTATCATATTATATATTTTCTTATAACTGTTTGTTTTTGTATGCACTTATACAGTGTTCCAATCATAGACTCAAATCGTAAAAGTAATGAATCCTAGGTTCACATTTTAAAAATTAATATTGTCTCTATTTATCTCTCCATTTTCGGTTGTAACAAATATTCACCTAAAGTAAACCACTATTAAGACCAAATCATGAAGAACAATACATCATGAGGTCTCTCCGATTAACTTGAAAGTTTTGCAAACCTCAGTCAACTCAACATACTCATTTATTTTCTAAGGTTCCACCTTATTATTAGTTGGAACTCTTTAAGAAATGCCAAGGTTTCCTTTATAGGGATACTCTGAAACAGAGAAAAAAACGTCAAAAGAAACGAAAATTTTATCTCTTTCAAGTTTTACATCTTTAATAGCTTCAATTTATTCTAAGTTATTCTTAATTGAACAAGAACTAAAATTTTGCTTAAATTTACTTAATTCTACTGTTAACCATTTTGAAAGGAAGTAAGTCGTTACATTTATACGTGAAACAATAGGTCTAATCGATTTAACTTCTTTATGTATTTTAAGCAGGCAATACAGGTACATCCCCGATTAGAAATGTAAAATTTATAAGCTTCTTTTTTAGGAATAGTTAAATTGCAATTTTTTACGGTTTCTTTAGTGATATTGATATACTAGTTTAATAGGTCCCTTATCTAAAACTTTAGAGGCTCTATTGTTATAATCTACCTTATCTACGATATCTATAGTATTGTCTTTGTCCGCCTTCAGATAGAAACAATCTTTTACCTTCATACCTTTAATTAGTTCCATTTTTTTTTTTTAACATTAGTTAATTTGTTGTTGTATTTTATATTATTTTATACTTAATTTAAATTAGTCTGAAGTTAAATTTTACAGGCATTTCTTAATAAAAGAAACATTTCCTTAAATGTGTTTACAGGAATTTTTTTCTTTATTTTGACCCATATAAACTACCTTCTAAATTATCTCCTCGCATTACAGAAACACTCTGTATAGTTCCAAGTGACATATAAAATGTGTGTAACATTGATTCATTTTTTTAAAAGTTTGAAAATAAAAAGACACACGAAAAAAATATAGGAACGTTTATTAAAATGTTTACACTTACAAATAATTTCTTAAAGTTTTGCTACTTAGTTTTGAATCACCCTGTATGTGAGAGTGTTATAGTTGTATATTTACTTTGAGATAAGAAATATTAGTACATCTTACTTTAATAAATAAACAACACAATTTGAAGTCACGGAATGATTCGTTATTTTTATCAGTTAGATCTATCGAACCTATTGTTTGACTGTTCAATCCAAAGTTCAACTAATGCTTCTCAAGACCAATCCTCCACATTAGTTTAGTTGTGTGCGAGTCTGCGTCAGTGTTTTTAGGTTATGTTTTGTTTGGATAGTGATGGCCTATATAAGTGTAAGTGTAAGTGTTTTCATGTGTACTGCTTTGGTTTTGTCTTAAAATAAGATGTTTCAAGTAAGATCATTGATTTTCGTTTAAACTATATTAGTCTATTATTATCTTGTTTTTTTATCTTTAGAAGTTAACATATATGGTGGTAAATAATGCAGGACACATGTTCGATAAAAAAAAAAGCAATTTTGAAGGCGAAATGCACTAAAATCGATCGGACATGTCTCCTGCATATATACCCATAAAGTTTTATAGAGATAAAAATACAATACTTAGAAACAAAAAAGATTGTAGTTAGTTATTTGTAAGTATTCTGATATTGTTTAGAATTTTTATACGTACGTAAGTTATTGTTTAAAAATTGTTAGCCTATACGTGGTTTTTGTTTTTACTAATTACTACTTAAATTTTAAATTTACGTTTAAATAATGAATTAGGCTATTTTGTGTGTAGACCATTTTTTCACTGTTTTATTTAAATCCAATTTAATTTTATAAGCCTAAAGAAACGATAATTTGTCATTGGTTATTCTTGCCTATAAGCAAGAAATAATAGGCTATTCCTCATCCAATATTTAGGGGAAATGGCAACACTTACTTGTAATAATCTACAATTAATTCACGGTCTATAGACACTCCAACATTGTTTGGGAATAGTAACCGAAAAAATCCTCAATAAGAATTCGGTTGTACTAAAACCCCATACTTCGTTTGTAACATATTATATGCCCTTTGTGAGAGTTTGTCATAAAAAGGACATAACAGGTATGCACGTCACACAACAGAAATAATTTATATTTTTGTGAAAGTCGTTCGTAAATCTAAACTAACCTCAAATTGATTTTAGGTTATTCGAATGAATCAGCTGTTATGCAATCTTTAAAATTGGTTGTAATTGAAAGGAATGTTGAAATATTAAAAAATTCAAAAAAACAGCTGATTTTAGAGTTCTTATAAACTAGGTGTATTTACAATCATTAATCAATTAAAACTTTTGAATATAATTCTGCCTTTGGTAAGACAGACACTTTGTCGACTATCGATTATGTGACGATTAAGTAAATAGTTTTTGAGATACAATGATAGTGTCATTTTGAATTTAAACCACTACTAAGTGAACTCTTCTTCCACTGCTACTACTGCTAAGTGTTATATTGCAGTTAGGTTTCATTACATTATTTTTAATCCTATTTGAGTATTATACAGGCCGCCAACCTTTAGGAAATATTTTTATGGGTCATAATAAAGAAAAAATTAAGAACAAATATTTTTCCTAAAACGCCTAGTTTTACATATATCCGTCATTTAAAAAAAAAAATTAAAATAGAAAAGACATTAAGTTCAGATTTGGTACACGAATATTAATTGCACGTTACGTTTTATAAGTGTACCAAAACTTAAGACTATATTTTCAAAATGGCAGCTGTTTAAATTATTTAATATTAATATCTCCAAAACCATCAATTATTCAAAAAACTCACGAGAGACAAAAATATTTAATGGCAAACAAAACGATTTTTGTATTTTTTGTTGGATAAAGTATAACCAAGTTATTTATTAAAAACAGGAAAATAATAATTTCTTGGTAGTTGTTTATAACACCCAAGATTGACCTAGAACCAAAATATGTTTGAATTATAATAATTTTAAATGTGGCCCTTAACTATTTAATTTCGTTCTTACTAAATATCTTGAAACATCTACAACAATAAAACAAATGTAAATTGTGTTTATTATTCAAATTAACATGACTTCTTTTGTTTGCAAATTATTTTATAAATACAAATTATACTTAGTTATTAAGTTTGGAAATTATTATTTTCCTGTTTTTTGTCAATAACTTGGTTATCTGTTAACCTATAGAAAAAAATACAAAAGAAATTTGTTTGTCGTTAAAAAAAGAAAACTTTTTGTCTCATAAATTATGTTAAGTGAATGATTTTCGAGACATTCAAAACGTAATATACAAAATGCGTATACTATATCTGTATTTATAAAGTTATAATATTTTAGTAAAGATACAAAATGTCGGATATCTGGAAAACAGAGCGTTTTAGGGGAAATGTTTATTATTAATTTTTCTTTAACCTGGCCCTTAGAATAATTTTCTAAAGTTGGCAGCTTATTTACGAGATACTTTGTATAGTTCTTTTAGCTAGTAATTATTTGAAAATTACCGAAATGAGCCCAAACTGCCGTCGGCGTCATCGCCGTCATCGAAATTTCATCAAATTCATTTGATCTGATTTTGAGATATATATGGGTCAGTGTCAATCTTTAAAAAATAAATTCAGAATAAAACTTCTAGGAGAAATAGCGACCAGTATATTTTTAGGGAATTTAAAATGTACATTTATGTATTCAATTTTTACATATTATAAAGTGTATGCAATATATACGTACTATCTATTATTTAAGTAATATAAACAAACATTACTGCTAGTGTGATTTGCTTTGTTATAATTGTCTCGCCTTACAAATCACGTGTCACTAAGGGCAGTTAAGGTCAGTACTAAGTACTATATACTATGTAAGCACAAAGTTGATTTTAATGCAAATATTTATCAACAAATTTAATAATCATTCTAACAAGACTGATGTTGTGATGTGGCCATTGTAAATTATATTTCGAACAAAAACCTCCCCCCCCCTGCACAAACCCAAAATCATAATTTACGGAAGAAAATGTCACTCAAAAACTATGAGTGCCGATTGGTTCTAATGAATTTCATAAAAATTTAATTATTATATGTAGCCAATATAAAACACTGAAACCCCTTCTACAAGTTTGGAACTGTAATAACATAGGGCAAATAAATATTTTATTTTAGTTTATTTGTGTGTGTGTGTGTGTGTGTGTGTGTGTGTGTGTGTGTGTGTGTGTGTGTGTGTGTGTGTGTGTGTGTGTGTGTGTGTGTGTGTTATTGTACTAAACTTGTGTTAGGGGTTTCAGTGTTTTATATATAGATAATATAGTTACTAAAATAATTCCTTTCTTATATTTTCATGTTAAATTTTATTTTTATAACATTTTTCAGTTAATAACGACTTCTTTTTTATTTTAAATTAAACATCCAAACGCACTCACAGGACTGTTTTGTATGTGTGGTAATCTGAATGGTGATGATCATTTCAGTTCTCAAAAAATTTATCGTGATAAACATAAAATCTCGATGGAAATCCTATAGTCGCCAGTAAAGTCCTGTGTTCTCAAAAATTCAAACAGGTAGGACCTTATTTTTATTATAGCCATGAAGTAAAAGTAGTTTTAAATTAACTGTTTTTTAACTTTTCGATCGTTCGCAGGTTTGAGATAGAATGGCTCGCAATTATAAGATCAAAAAATATATTTAAAAGAAAAATAAACATAAAATGCAAGAAAAAAATTAAATATCACTTGATAGTTTACCAATTTGTTTAGTCAAATCCCCCCCCCCCCCTTTGACGAACTGAAAACCAAAATTTATTTTACTCTTAGAAATATCTGGTTTATAAAATACTCAGGCTTTATTCAGAGTATTTAAAATAATATTATCTACGAAATATTTTTGATCTTAGACCTGAAATCTTATTGTAAATGTGATCCCCAATTTTCCCTCCCTAAATTAATGCCACAAAAACACTTTTGATGTTATCAACATGATTAAGGTAAAATAAAACCAGACAAATGAAAGATATGAAATAAGTCAAATGTAGAAGAGCGAAACGATAAACTAGAAATGGGGTAAGTGGCACCGAAACTAATTGGCAATTAGAGAAATCCTAGTTCCTCCCCGCACCATCATAGCTTTGTGCTCTTGGATATCATGGGACTTTCTCTTTATTGCCATTAGGATGGATATGTTTTATCCAAATTGTTACGTAAAGTTACAGAAGCTAAATTTCAAAGAATAATTTTTGGTGATGTGTGTTTGTTTAGTATTAATGAAAATTTATTACTACAAAGAAATAATAGTAAAATACCATTAAACAAATGAGGTGTTACTCTTTTGAATATGCTGAGACATACTGGCAATGTGATTTGATTTCCAAAATCATAGAACAAGCACGAATCGACGTCATAGATGAAAACTTCTGTATATGAACGTAATTACGCTTTATCCTTGAAACTAAAATTTCCATTACTTGAAACTTTGATAACACGAAAAAATAAAATAACAGAGGAAATAAATCAACACTTTCGAAAGTGATACTGGTCTTCAAAATTTAAAAACTCACTTAAACATATGTCGAAAAATGCTTCAATATTCTTCTGTTTGTCTGTTTACAAAACTAAGATTTAACTCCAAAATGAATTAAAATAGCGCTATCAAATTTTTCAGAATGTTTTATACTATTAGTTGTTATTGTACCATTTAATGGTTTTAAAATGCCGTTCATTATGACGTTACTGACGTCAGAAACTTGTAACGACTTTCAATCGATTGATCATATTTTCTTCAACAACACTTGAAATGATGTTGATCACACAACCATGTGAAAACGGTATTGTATGTATCCATTCGATACGGTAAAAATTTAGTACTTACAACCAATTTATTTATTGAAATCCAAGCAAAAAAGATAGATTTTTTGCACGGTAATTAGTCCTGTTTTAAATTAAAAATTGGCTGTGTTTTCCCAGTAAACTTTGTTAAACTACCTTGTTACGTACGTTGGATGGTGGTACAGAACAGATTTTAAATGTTACAGCTATCAACAATTCTGAAGTAAAAGATAAAAATATCCTTAATTTTAATTCCACTCTCATTATATATTTTTTGTTAATTATTCCTTAATCGTAATTTTTTATAGCGATTTTACAACCTAAGTTGACTTATTAATGTCCATATTTCACTAAAATTACAATGAAATCGATGAAACCAATTTTGAAAAATTAAGTATTTTGTAACACCACTGGGCTATTTTTGGGAGGTTTTGACCAATAACCCAGGTATCGGCATTAAATAGATGTCGACCAATATGATTTATTTAGTTCCTTAGAGGCTATAATTAAGCAAAACTTGTTAAATTAGATTTTGGGAAAATTAATAAATATTTCCCTCCACATTTTAAGTTTAACAAACTGAGAAAACCTTCCAAAATATGCGAACGTACTAATTTTTTTGAAATCGGTTCACCTATTTGTACATGTGAGATATGACGGACAGCATTAAAATTTTTAAAAAACTTTCTTTGAACCAGGTTATCTCAAAACTATCTGCAAAATACTACAACATTATTTTTTTACACATGAGATAATTTTCTCTATACTACTTATTAGTGATATAGTAAAAAAGGGATCACACGACCGCTCTTCTATTTAGGCCTACAATTTGTTAAGTTGGTTCACTGAGGCCGCAAAAAAATCCAAAATGTAAAACGTAAAAGTTCTACCAAACTTATAAAAATATGAAATTTCAATTTAAGACCATTGTCTAAATTAAATATAGTGTGCATTTCAGAATTAATTTATACATTATTAAAGAGACTTAATTCAGTAAAATTCTAACACAAACTAATCAAAATATAAAAGCGCAGCGTCTGCTTCAAGTGATCCCGCAGTTATATTGGTTGATTTTCTGATTAATATTTAACGCAAAGTAGACTAGAAAGGCTAGATCGAGAAACAGTTCAGCTTAGAGGACGATCTTATTCTCCTAACCTAAGCTTTTGATGGATATGTTAGTAATAGTAGTAGTTGTCACATGGAGATAAAATTCACTGCAGGTTGGGTAAGTCTAAATACAGTGAGTGATTGTAATTTTGTGTGTAACATTACATTTGTGACCAATCTAAGCAAATGAAGGTAAGGTCTAAATTATTAGAGGCTCTGCCTGTGATATATGTACACCGTTCAAAGGAATTGAGCACATAAATTACTTTGCGCACTCCAGACGTATCCTGAACAGAAAGTTTGTTTACAACAACAAACTCTTGATACTTTGTACAGTTTTTTTAAAAAATATTTTGTTAATCTAGTTTACTAATGAATTAAGAAATTAATCTATAAAATAGAGTTATTAGAGTCATAAACACAAAACATTTGTTCTTCAATATGGAATTTATATAAATTGTACAAACACTTTCTCACAAACCTAACTAACCAAGCAAAATATTTTTTTTTTTATCTTACCAAAAATGTTTTCATACTAATTACAAAAAAATTTCACAAAGAAAAAACATCTAATAATGATCAGGAAGAAAAACCATTATTCCGCACTATGTATCCAGCTATTGAATCTCCATCATACAAATCATTAGCAAAGGGGAAAACAGTACTAATGGAAAGTATGAGTGTAATGAACTTTTAATTGAAAATGAACTTCTCAAGATTTCCACAACACTTTTTCTGATATCTTTCATTTGATAGTACTATCAATTCATTACTGTAGATGTTTTCCAATTTCAATAATAATTATTCTTTCTTTTTGATACGTATTGCTTCCTTTATTACTAATTTAATAGTGAAAAAAGTAGTAAATTTTCAGGTGTAATGAAAATTACTCTCTCTCTCTCTCTCTCTCTCTCTCTCTCTCTCTCTCTCTCTCTCTCTCTCTCTCTCTCTCTCTCTCTCTCTCTCTCTCTCTCTCTCTCTCTCTCTCTCTCTCTCTCTCTCTCTCTCTCTCTCTCTCTCTCTCTCTCTCTCTCTCTCTCTCTCTCTCTCTCTCTCTCTCTCTCTCTCTCTCTCTCTCTCTCTCTCTCTCTCTCTCTCTCTCTCTCTCTCTCTCTCTCTCTCTCTCTCTCTCTGCAAAACTTGTGGAAACACAATCACTGAATGAAATGCAACTCGTAAAAACACTTTATTGACAACAAGACGCCGTTTCATCTTCAGGTTTCTATGTGTACACAACCCTTTGTGCCATCGTTTTGAAAATTTGTATTTTTTTCAATTGGTGACTGGGGTTTAAAGTAACTGAATGTAAATTTTAGCAGACAAGTAAAATTTAATGAATTATAAAATGTAAAACAAAGAGTACAAAGTAACAAAGGGCAGACGAGGTAAGCAGGACACAGGACACGTCCAGGCATGTGGGAAGCAATTTATGTGCCTAATACCCTTGAACGTCGTGCATTTGTAACAGGCAGAACCTGGAATAATTTATACCTTACCTTCATTTACTTGGTTTGGTTACAATTAAATTGTAACATGCAAAATAAATTAATATAAATTTACAGTATTTAAATAAACTCATATGTAGCTATACGGAATTACAAGTCTACAAGTAATAAACATATATAATGGTACCTAAACTCACTCTAATGCACAATCACGATCTGAGTGATTACCGGATTAATTCCTAAAGACCCATTTAGAATCGTATCTGATCTCAAATTGAATATTACAAATAAAAATTGGCATTTAAAAATAAGTTTCCATAAAATCATTATTATAGATTTCTTTTACCATATAAAACATGTATATTAGTGCTCAAGCAGTGCCCTATAACCCTTAAAAGTGTTTTAATTAGAGCAAACATTTACAGAGTTGGACTAAAATAGCTCCAAATTTCGTTCCAATATTTTAAAAAGTTTGTTCTAATTCTTAAATGAAATAAACAGTGGAAAAACATTTGGGAAACTTTACACTCAACCATCCCCAAAATCTAATGAAAACAATATTGAATTTGGACAGCGTAAATGAGCCTCATATTTTGTTCCCGTATTCAAGGGGAGGCGGACCCTCAATATATTTTTTTTCGATTTTTCTTTTATATTTTTTTCCCTAAAATATAGTTTTTTCTGAACACAGTGATATATAGTACTTGTAGGTTTGAAGTAAATTAAGTTGAGAATAAAATTTTGAAATAAAGTTTCCACCGACGCCAAGCCTCAGCATAATTTGTGCCCACGAGAAGAACACAGTTGGTGTAAATATAATAAAGCCAAATTACTAAAAAAAAACTACTCTCATGAAATAAGTATACCAGAGCCTATAATGCTGGTCATAAAGCCAACATTTCAAGCACTAGCTAATCCAGAACTTCTTCGAAAGTGTTTGCACGGCAAATCTCAAAACGTCGATGAAAGCTGACAATGTTATATGGACCAGAGTGCCAAAAAGCGATTTGTTACCATCACCACCCTTGCTTTTGGGGCCTATGATGCCATTGCATCCTTCAATGATGGCAACATAACCAAATGTAAAATATTGAAGGCAGTAGGCATTGAGCCAAGCAAAAGAACTGTTAAAGCGATGAAAGAATATTGTACTATGAGAGAGTGCGACGAGCTAACACCGTTATCAATGACTACCAAAGAAAAGCTAAGAGAGAAGTCAGGAACCTAAAAAGAAGACTAAAAGAAAACTTTGATGATGAAGAGGATCCTGCATATGATCCAGGAATGCACTAACATTAAGTAAAATACATATTTTTACTAGGCTATATCTTCGATTTTGTTTCTAAAACTAAAACCTAACTAAAAAAAACCTAAAAAATACAAAATATAGGATCTGGTAAATTTTGGTATGCTATGTTAGATAAAATAAATAATGTCAAGTAGGTTTATGGTCATGGAACACTTTTATTGTCATCTGTCTGTAATGTTGACCAGCGAATTCGTTTACGCTGCGTAACGCGTTTTTCTTTGTAGGCCTATAAATAAATTTTATATCAAACTCAAACTACCCTACTCTATCAATTTTGCCTTACCTTCAGGTATAGAAAGTCTAAAAAAATAAATCATACCCCTCAATAACTAGTAAGATAAACTATTTTTTAAAGTTTTTTGCGTTTTTCCGAAAGTTTGGTAATTTACAAAATTTTCAAGTTTATGTTCCTTTTTCTCAGGAACTACTGAACTGATTCTTTTGAAATTTTTTGACAGTGTTTACTAGTTTATTGTACACACACTGAGTTGTTGTAGACATATACTACAGTAATAAAGTACTTAAAAAAAATGTTAAGAAATAAAAAAATGGGTTTTTCTACAGTGTTTTTGTAAAAATAACTCTAAAAAAAGTTTTTTGGTAAACATGGCTAAAAAAAACTCTGTGTGTGTCCAAAGGCCTATTTAAACTTGATTTAAAATTTCAGCATGATTGGTGAAGTAGTTTCTGAGAAAAAGGAACATGGGTTAACATGGCTTCTTATGGAGGGTTGTTCTAATCTGAAATAAAATAATCGATGCAAAAACATTGCACAAACCTTTTCACACGAACATTCCCAAAACAAAATTTATAATGATGAACCAATTGTTCTACGTAGTCATATGATATGTCAAAGTCATCTATTCATAACAGAATGGTAAGGATGATTATTCTACAGGAATAGATGACTACATATCGGAAACAACAGACGTTTTCAAAGTTTGTGATATTCAGTTGGCCTATCGATCACACTGTCATGTTGTAGGTGTGATGATCTGACAGCGCCGGATATTAAACCTGAGCGTGGTTTGTTTGCAAAACAAAATACAGGAACAATATCAATGGGTCAAACTTGTATTTTGTTTCACAATTTATATATAAACTGTTGGTACTTTTAGTATTGACATACTCGTATTAACTGATAAAATATAATTAATTTTTTCTGCGATATTTGAAACAGCTTTTTTTGAATTAAAAAAAAAGTAAATAGAAAACTACTTAATAGTTGGTAGTTTCTTCGGTTTTATTACAATTATGTAATAAGATAGTTAACTATAATTTTATACGCATATTTTAACATAATAAACTTGTAATACTGTGGAAAGTAAAACTCAACACTTAAAGGATTCAATAAATCGTATTTAAAACCCAATGCCGCTACCTTCCTAGTGGGTGACACAACAATCTTCAGTGACCAAGAACTAACAGTAAATTAATAATACAACAGCTACTATACACTTGAAGAAAACAACACTAAACCGTAAAAATATAATAGTTTAATCCTGTAATGTGTGTTTCTTGCATTGGGATTATAGTTTAAGTAAATATTTTGAAGTATATAACCTCTGAAAAACTATAATCTATTCCTTTAATGATGGGCCTTGGTGGGTCGTAACACATTTAGTTAGAAACATAAAGGATCGGACTACAGTTTACATTTTATTTTTATATGTAGGTACTTGCCATGTATTGATAGTGTAACTGTATTTTAAGTAATAATTAATTTGATATTTGTGTAACCCTATAAAAACATAAAAATTCAAAAATAAATGAGTTTAGAAATTTTTATTTATTTGGTTTATCTTTCAGTGGAAAATTGTAGATAATAGTTTAATTTTAGTTTGAAGTTCTCATATAATTTTTTTTTACAAATTCCGATAGTTATTTTTATATTTATTTTATAAAACCCATACAGAATTCTTAGTTGGAGCATTCGCATCTCGCGTCCATACTTTAGAAGAATCGTGCTGTAGAGTACTGTTTTGAATAGATAACATTTAAAATTTATCTAAATAAATTAAAGAACAATGTACAAACATAAATTGATTTGCTTTAAAGAATTCAATTCCACAATTTATTAACGATTGATGGTGGCCAAACGATTCTACCAATCTTTATAAAATTTACTTCGTTAGAAACTAACATACAGACTAAAAATGTCAAATAGTCAATTAAAAACAGAGCTTCCCTTGGTCAATTAGCTTATAATTGATTTTATTGCAGCATCATAAAAAAAAAATATATGTATGGGGAGAAGGAGGTGAGTGTTTATTATTTTTGTTTAACAATGTATAGGTTATTCCAAACGCAGAGACAATTGTCACTCTCTTAGTTTTAGGGATCTTTAAGCTCAATTAGTGATACGCAAACTATCCTTTTACCAAAGTGAGTAATAATAGCGCTTCATTTATTTGAATTCATCAATATTTTTAATCTTTCATAACAAAAAAAAAATTTTAACATTTTTTCTTATCATTATTTTTAATACTATAATTCACACAGTATTTTTGGTCTGAGCACTCTAGTCCACTGTGCAGTAACTGTTTTGAGTAGCCACCTTTATAAAATGAATAATCAAATTAAATAAATCTGTATATTCTACGAACGATTTGTTTCAAAATATTCAAATGCTAAATTTATAAGGTCAAATGCGTGTAATAATCGTTATAAATTTTACTTCTTTAGAAACAAATATACAAACTAAATACCAAATAGTCAATAAAAACAGGGCTACGCTTGTCTCGGTCAATTAGCTTCCAAATGATTTTATTACTACAGAAAATGTTTTGGGAGGAAGTGAATTTTATTAAACTTTTGTTTGAGAATGTTTAGGTTACTTGAAATTTAAAAACAATTATTACTGATTTTGCGTCAGGGATATTCGAAATGTAAATTTTCAGTAAACATTTGACCTCAATTTATTTGTGGTATATTAAAAACGCTATCACAATACAAAATTGAATAATTAATAGCGATTCAATTATATGACTTTATCAATATTCTAAAACTTTCACAACACAAAGAAATTTTAAGGGAACGTATAAGGAAATTGTAAATGTAGTGATTCAGTATTGTTTCATGCGAATAATTAGTGCCAAGAATTATAGAGCTTTCCCTTTTCTCTACAGCTTGACGTGGTATCACAACATGATACTTTTTTGAGATGCATTTTGTGATACCAAGTCACAATTAAATCTGATAATAATAAATTACCTTCAATTTATTATTATTATTATTATTTGAAGTCTTGTGACTTCAGTCGATTTCTACGTTATGACATGTTTCAGAGCCGTAACTCCATCATCAGACATACGTTTAATTGTTCACTCAGAAGAGCTCGCCATTATCCTTTCTTTATAAAAACTTTCCTCTTAAAATAAATTACTTTTAATCCTTAATTTAAATCTTTGAAAAATATGTGAACATATATTTTCAACTAAGAAACTTAATTTTTTTTCCTTTTACTTTCTCATAAAATTTACGACCAAAATAAGGAAAAATTGGTGGAACTTATTCAGCTTCTTAGTGCTAGTCAATTAATTGACTATATCAATGCTATAAAAAATTCAAGGATAAAATAAAGCAAAAGCTTAAAGTTTCAAATATTTAATAGTATATACTATTAAATATTTGAAACCTTAAGCTTTTGCTTTATTTTATCCTTGAATATGGAGTTTCAACAAGAAATATCTGCTATTACATTAAAGTTGCTATAAAAAATTATATTACTTGAAGTATTTTCGTTATTTTTCATCATCGACATTTACACAAACTTAACTATAATATACAAATTATAATGCAATATGTTTGTTATATTGATTATATTAGGATATTCTTACACATATCATATTCTTTTTGTATGCCTGCTGTTTGTAGATGATGAAATAATTGTTTTCAAGTGAATGCCAGTTGTGGTAGAAGATGAAACGAAGATAAGCTTGCCACCACTTCTGAGAGAGAGGAACATGAATATCTCTCAATAATTGCAAGTATATTGCGGATAGATACATGTTTAAGGTCTAGAAGGAAAGTTAGGTAAACTGTGGAACTGAGCGTGCAGAAAACACCTAACAGAAACAGATGGTAAAGAGAATTACCCGAATTCCGAATGATTATTTGTCGCTTGCGCCAGTTCAGGGGATATTGTTAATGGTGACTAAACAATTACCATTTACCTATAACCTAATTTTTATTCACTTCTTGAGCAGATGAGATATTAGCGACCCTCTAGCGTCACAATGTAAGCAACGAAAACTAAAAACCAGGCTTGTAAACGAAAATACACTTCACAATGGAGGCACTCAATATGAAGTGTCTTTGAAAACTAAACAATAACTTCATAATAATGATTCGAATTTGCCCCAAACCACAATCACTAGAAACTTTAAAATAAAACACAATTATCTGATTAATTGTTCTTTATTAATTAATATTTATTAGTTGTAAAATCCATATTAAGTATATCAATGTAACATATTTATGTATTCAATTAGTTGTAAGATATATATGGATTTTAACTTTCTTAGTAATCTAGGGAAAACCCAGATGTAATAAATTAAGTAGTCACATTATTTTTTATTGTTAAGTTATAAAGACTTGTGTAAGGAGTAGTACACCTGTTCTCATTAGCTTTGCTAGAGGCACAGTCATCTTTCACCCCACTCCATAGGTCAAAAACATATAACAATAACTTGACAAAGGGCTAGCCCAAGCCTCTATCTTACTGGCCAACTGATCTGTGGAGTAGGAGAGATTGTAGCTTGCACTCAGGTTATAGTTTTAGGTTTAATTTTATTTCATTAGTAGATATGTAAGTTTAGATTTAGTTTATAAGCAAGACCTTCCGATGATGATAACCATGTTATCGAAATGTACACCAGGGCATTTAGTGGAAATAATTAATAAAGAACAGTTAATCAGATAATTGTGTTTTATTTTAAAGTTTCTAGTGATTGTGGTTTGGGGTAAATTCGAATCTTTATTGTGAATTACACCACAGTGTTCAACAAGATTGTATAATAACTTCATAAAATTACCGAAGTAAAATCAAACTCAAAGTTGTTAAATCACCAACTTTAACGTTTAAAAAAACCACTAAATAACGTTAGAATTATTATTCCGTTAAAACTAAAACCTAAAATTTTAATTTTCAAAACGTTTCAAACCGAATCAAATAAGTTGTATATTATTTCGTAATTGTTGCTCTCTCAGCTCAATTATAGTCTAGATATGTTTTCTTAATGGATAGTAAAAGTTGTAGTAGGGATATCGTTTACTCTTGCTTCCTATTTGACATGAACCATATCAAACTCATATCGACTACAATAGCCATTGTTTTGTTTTCACAATGCGTTTCCATCTGGACTAGTTAACTTAAACAATAGTCTGCATATAACTAACTGTCAGTCACTGACTATAGATGGTAATTTTATAAATTTGTTGGAATATACTATTCTTTTCTTACATATACATAAAACAAGTTACATGATAGTAAATAAATCAATAACAAGTATTTCATGGAAATAAGCGCCCTGAGCTACTTTATACTAAAAAAAAAATTGGGAATTATGCCCATGGGTTTTATGTGTAGTTGAAACGAGAGTACTGATTTTAATCACATTTGTTTTGTATGTATATTTTGACCATATGAGCCCTTAACTGGTATAATGTTTCTTTCACAAGTGGTATCATTTGTTTCCTCCATCAGGGGCTGCCTTTAGTGATTACGAGTGTGGGAATCCTAAGGTATATTAGTTCGATCTACGACTTTTTTTACATAGTATTGTGTTACACTCTTCTCTTTCACCTTTCGTATCAAATCTATTTTGATTCAGTCTTGTTCCCTAGCATCCCTGATTCTATTAGATTTGGTTATAACAGGGATAAGAGTTTTTGTTTTCTTACCTCCTTGTTTATTTATTGTTATTATTATTATTTTAGACGATGATGACCTGTTTGGCTTTTGAGCCTCTAAACAACATTAACATCAACAAACAAAAATCATGTGGTCTCCCTGGACATTCCATATGAAAGGGTAATAAATTAATACATTTTCAAAATATACAATTTTAAACTTCTCACCATTGTTTTTTACTTGGTAATTTTTTTAAAAAATATGTAGTAAGTTTAGGCATTGTGTTTTAAAAACTAAAATCACAAAAGATCAAAATAATGTACTTTTACTTGATATATTTATTCTCTAAAAGACTAAATGAAATACCATAATTTCTATAAATGTTGGGGGGGGCTATCTACAATAACAACAACAAAGAATAACAGTAACGTAAATGTTATCATCGGTCAGAGGAACCACTACACACTTAACAACGTAATAAAATATAACAACAGAAAACAAACACACACTAAATCGACAATAATGACCCTGAGTCTAAAAATAGACTTAAGGAAATTCATTTAAAGAAGTGAAATTAATTATAGGCGTTGTTATAATTGTTCAAATTTTAATTAAATATATAGAGTTATTACTAGCCTAAACTAGTCGCAAATCCCAAATAAAATGAAATTACTTAGTTGTCTCTATTAGAAAGTTATGTAATGTAAACACTTTATTAAATGAGGTAGGAAGCCAACCAATGACAATACCTATAACACTTAACTTTGCCATTTTAATTTACAATTTCAATCTGTTATTGATAAAGATTTGCAATTGTAAAGGAGAATAATACATCTGGTAAAGAGAGACAAAGATATTACAAACAAAAGCCTTCTCTCTCCCCCTCACAAATTATTGCCATTATTACGGATTTAACCTTATTGTTATTGAAGTTTTCATTTCATTCTACTAAGAATACTTCAATAGTTTTATCTACGGGGATTTAGTCCCGAGTTAGTTTAGTAGCTAAGACTATCGTCTTGTGTGCAAAAGGATCACCCTGACGTAAACAGTTTTGGTGTTCACCCAGCATCGTAAAATAGTGCTACGATTAGTAGCGTTCCTGGCACAAAAGCTAGAACTATGACAATCGGAACTCAATATGCTGACCACATATCACGTGACTACAACAGATTGCACTAAGGATTTATTTACTGTATTTATTTTTGTATTTACTTGACACATAAAAGTATTTTAGAGAAAGTATATATATGATAGAAAATATCAATATATTTTAACACCTTAATTAAATATTAGTGTTAAAGTGTCCTTGGGGGAATGCGTAGTTTTTGAAAAAAATGTTTGTTTGTCATCTCTGCGGTGTTATAATACACAAATAAGTATAAAAATATTGATAAAACTAAATTTAAAAATTCACGTTTTCCGAAAATCGACTATACGTAGACTACAACGACTTTCCTAACAAGTAGCATCTATGGTTAAAAAAGGGTAGTAGTTGCTATGTCTCTAAAAATATCATTTCGATAAAAAAGAGGAAATGAATTATGCCGTCGTTAGAAAAGTTCAAAAATATCAAAATCGAAGCATGCAAATTTTATTAAATCTTGAAAAATATGAAAGTTTATAAAATAAATAAATTTGAAAAAAAGTGAAGGTAAAGAGATTTATGCTTTTAAGATATTGTTTTTTCTAAATGATTAACAAGCAATTCTATTATTTGCTTGTTTTTTATCACTATTTCAAAAATATTTCATCGAAATCGCTTCAATCGACTATAATTTATGTTGACATCTAGTACGGCATTTCTTCTTTTTGACTTATCTCGATTTATCGGAAGTGGCGTTCAATAAGTTTTGTTTGGGATTTTACACACAGCTTTTTACTAATCTCTCTCTCTTTCTCCTTCTCTCTCTCTCTCTCTCTCTCTCTCTCTCTCTCTCTCTCTCTCTCTCTCTCTCTCTCTCTCTCTCTCTCTCTCTCTCTCTCTCTCTCTCTCTCTCTCTCTCTCTCTCTCTCTCTCTCTCTCTCTCTCTCTCTCTCTCTCTCTCTCTCTCTCTCTCTCTCTCTCTCTCTCTCTCTCTCTCTCTCTCTCTCTCTCTCTCTCTCTCTCTCTCTCTCTCTCTCTCTCTCTCTCTCTCTCTATATATATATATATATATCAATTAATTTATGCAAAACTTGTGGAAACATGAATCACTGAATGAAATGCAACTCGTAAAAACACTTTATTGACAACAAGACGCCGTTTCATCTTCAGGTTTCTATGTGTACACAAACCTTTGTGCCATCATATATATAACTTTTACTTTTTGACTATAATAATTTTTATAGTAGAGTCATATAAATATAACATATCCAAATATGACAACATTGTAAAAGATTAGTTTTTTTAATAATTAAAAAAAACTACATGAAATTACAAATATAAAGTCATAAAAATAGATTAAACATATAAGTTGGACAAAGTAAGAGCAGTAAATCCCACAACACGGCGATTATTAACGAAACTGACTCACCAATACACACTCCTCAATAACAAAAATAGTCTTAATATCTATTATAATTTGTTTTATAGTCATTAAAGACTCGGGGGGGGGGGTCTATTAAATATAATAATTCCTTCCGTGCAGGGAGTCTTGTGGATGCTATTCTATGCCGATCGCATTTACAATCCACCTTTTTTAGGTGTTTCTTGATAATGAATGTCAACGGTATGAGCTGTATTGCTCGTAAATAGACAATATTATAATGTTATATCTAGGATATGAATGTCTGAGAGTGTTAGAATTTTCAGATCCTTATGAACATACTAAATTCACGATATATTCTCTATGCTTTAATTTTTAAATTATTCTTGTTGCTTTATTTTTTATTTTGAACATTCTGTGTATTAGAATTACAAACAATCTCTTAATTTAACAATCGTTTTATGTTATTACAATGTTTGACCAAATTTCTAACAATGAAGTAAACGAACAACTCAAAACATCTCTATACTGTCCAAGAATTATAATTAGATTCATAAGTCATGCTGACTTAACCACTCTCTCAAAAAGACATTATCTAAAACCATGGGTGATCTCTTTGTGACTTCTCAAAAAAACATACGTCCTACTGTAATTTATTTAAAGACTTATTTCCACAAAATATTAACTTGCTGTATTTGCTGTATTTATTTATGCAAATACATTCTGGGTAATTTCAGGCCAGATTTTGTTATAAAAAGTATGGTTTGTATCATTCGCAAATTGAATAATACTATCAATATTAACAGAAGACGAATTAAAACATTTATAGCGGGTTTTTAGGAATAGGCCAATGTGTTTGTGTTATCACAGCTTTCACAGAGATCATTTCCAAACCATCTGAAATTATCTTCGAGTAGTTCTTGATTTAAGTTTATGAAAGTGATTTAAGTAACAGACATAATAAAAACAAAAAAGTGTTTCTTTTTAGTCTGCAATTAGGTTTTCAGAAACGATTACAAAGTTTCCTACATCTTCGGATATACCAAGAAGGAATATGTATATATGTTAGTAATTTGGTAATCTGTACTTTATCCCTTTTTGCTGAGTCAAACATGCAGTTTGAGGATTAAAAGTGTTAGACAGTTTACATTTGAACGATAAACTTCTCTGGTCGTTAAATTTTAGTGTTTATGGGCGGTGGAACAGATTTTTATTATACAGACGTAATCACATTTTATCCAGTTCATCGAAATTTCTGATTTAACTTCTTTGTCATTAAATAACAGAGTAATAAGTTTGTCGTCACTTTTTATCGTGTTGTACCATAGAGAAGGATACAGACTATATGTTTGTAGTAATAACATACTAGAGAGGTGTAAGCTAGTCGAGAGAAAAGGTTTATTGAGAAATGAGAGGGTTCAAAACTACATTTTCATTCCCTATTGGTCAATATATAGAGATATGGGTGGAACGATTACATGCAGAATTGAAAACAACAATATTATATCTAATTTAGTGTTTCTATCCTAATTTTTGTCGCTGATATTGTGCTGACGTACAAACAACGATAACGACAAAGATGGCGGACGTTAGGCAAGTCGAATATTACATTTTTGGTTTCCTGAGGCTATGAAACGTAAATATGAAATAAAAAATATCCAAGTTCGTAATTTTTTGAGTTGATAGACTTGTCTTCATAAACTGGGTAAGTAAAAAATGACGCTTAGGATGAAATTAAACAACCCCATGTAAACTAAACTATGTGGCTTTATATAAAATTATTGTACTAAATTATGATTACTTGTAAGACAGTGTACACTTCATACTTTAGAGATCCAAAAGTTAGAAAGTCTACATTATAAATTCACTAGAACACAATTGCAAACCTTCATGCCTTTTGACAAGAAAGTTAATGTTTTTATTACAAAGTTTGTTTCTTTAATGTAAATGATTAGGAGTTGCAATAAAACATAGAAGTCCATTTATCAACCATTTCATTGTTTTCTATTTGTTTAAAAGTTCTTGAGGGAATTTATTGTTGGTTTATATAATGAGTGGTCTTGAGTATCAGTGTGAATGGAGTTGTAGTAGATAAAAGTTTTGAGATTACTTAGTTTTAGATACAGAGAAACTACATTTAAAAAGGAAAATAGAGAGTAGTTTAGGGGTTATGGTGAGAATTTCCACAGATAGTCATGTGGTGTACATAAACAAAATGTCCATAGAAGATTTGTCAGGGATGTTTTAGTTTTCTGCCCCTCTAATCACGAATTGTTTTCTCTAAGTATGCACGATATTAGGTCAAAACTGTCCATGGAGCCCTCTGCAATAATTCTACTATACTGTATTATCGAATTGTTATATCATGAAATAGGTTGGAATTTGTTCATAAACATCCAAAAATTTATACACGAATTAAGGCGAAACATTATTTTAGTTGCAACTCAGATTTTCTGTTTATTGTACTTTTTAAATTATAACATGAAGTTTTTTTTAAATAATCTCTAAATACATCTGTCTTAAATTCAAAGTAAGGTTATTTTTACTTTTATATTAACAAGAGCTATCACCAATGTCCATTTTTCAAATATAGTATTTTTGGAATAACGGCTTACCTCCGGTGTATCGTATCTAATTATACTGTAGTTGTTTATGATTATTTATTATATTTTATTTTACTTTATACAAATACCTCGTGTATTCTTTAATTTATAAAAAATATAATAAATTATTAAGTTTTTATTTAAAATAGTAAAATATTTTACCGTTTGCAAATTGGTATAAAACAATCTTTTCCAAAACGTGAAGATATTTAAAAAGTACATAATTTATGGAAGGTTTGTAAAAATTATAATGTTTGTAGATAATGTGCTTTTATCAACATGTGTTAAGCCATGCTATACTATACGTACTTTAAAACAGTTACATAGTAACTATTTTATTATTTAAAAAAACACAACTTTACAGAGGTAATCATTAAAACTTTTTGTTCAATTAGAGTTTCTAAACTTGTTTAAGATTTTTACCACGTCGCTTTACATCCAAAATCAATTTTCGTAAGTTTATGTTTTCAAAGAATACAAAACAGAAATAGATGATATTTTACTGTAATATTTTATTACTTGTTAACGACGCTAAGGGGTGACATTTCAGAAAACACAATATCTAAACTTACATTTAATTTTTGCCTTTTCGATTAAAACTTCACTACATTCCCTGTTTATAGTCAACGTTTTTGAATTTCGTTACTTCTCGTTTAAACGAAAGTATGACGAAATAGCGTATTGATCGGTAACAAAATGGGGTTTCTGTTTTCACTGAAAACATTCTTTTTGTAAGAAAACAATCATTTAGTGTTGTTTACTTTCCCATATATACATAGTATAAGGAAAGTTACTTGTTTGGTGAAAAAAATTCTATGTGGAGTTCATAAGGATGTATCCGTTTTGCCCCTCGTCTGTTGTGGTTCAATGGTATACAGCCCAATGCGAAGACCGATTTTTTTTCAAATTTGATATGCGGATATTGCCATATCTCAAGGTTTATTTTCTATAACAAAAAGTCTTGGATCAAGTGTAGTTTCTAAGGATCCAAACAAAACGTAATGGTCGACACAGAATAATGCCAGTTCAAGACTTATGAGTAAAAATACACAAAATTAGCCAGTAAAATAGCTCATTTTTTAAACGATACTCTACCGGTATCGTTTAATTTTAGGGAAATGTGGAGATTAATTACCCAAATACGTATCAAAAATAAGTGAACAAATATTAAGCTTCGGGAATAATTAGCAAAAAACCAAGAGGAACCTTGAATCAGTCATTAAAAGTCTCGATTTTAATCAAATACGATTTACAATGAAGTAGTGTTTATGTCACAAGCAGAGAAAGTTTAGATTCTTATTATTATTATACATGATCAGGGGACCCTTCGTTTGTTTTACTTTTTAATTGAGAACTAATGAACTGACATTTTTGGTGACTATTATTTTTGGATCAATGTTATTTGATTTTGTGGATATGTCAGTGGTAATGTCAGTGCAATGTTATTGGACTATTTATTTGATTATCGTTTAAAAGGAAGGTTTTACCCACTTGACCACATCGGCTTTAAAAAGTTTATTAAAACGGGTTTATTAATACATCACGTTTTGAAGTTGGAAACTGATTTCTATATGTAAATGAACTTAACATAACCTCATTTATGCACTTGTGTTACCCCACTAAATTTCATTGCTCGAAATTATTGATTGAGAATATGTTTTCTACTATAATTCCTCCCAGATTCTTTACGAAAGTTTCAATATGCAGTACAAAGAACCTTCAAAGTAAGTTAATATTTTATCGAGCATCGTGTGTGTTACACCTCACTCTTTTACATAAAGTGTCCAACTTTTTCCATTTCATAAGAACACAACTGACAGCCGTCTAGTTCTACTAACCCTAATATTCAAAAGAATAATCTCCCTACTTAACTTTAGATAGCAGACGTTTTCCACGTAGTCCAGCATTCTAAGTGAGACATACTTAATTGCTAAAGGGACATTTTAAACAAGCTACTGATACTTACTCAACCCTGTCATACAAAGTAATACACCCAGATTCTCAAATTCAACGATCAAAATTTGGTGTTTTGGTCATTGTAGGTCATATTAAACGGTATTGGTAGATCAATGACCGCATCAAGGACTGTCTCTGCCCTAGCGGGCCTCAAAGCTGTACCTATGTGAAAATGCCACCCCTTACTAGGCTCGTGTCGGTAACTCATATCAGAATCTAACCTAACCTAACCTAATCAATATCCCGTTTTCTTTGGAGGTCTATAATAAACCTGTTTTTTCCATTATTGCCCACATAACTCTCTAACCTCTCTTCTTGGATTAAACGACACTCACAAAGAAGGCCCTATATGCAATGCCCTCATCAGCATATTTTATTACACAAAAGATTTGTTTTGACACCAAACTCATAACAAGAGGTTGTAATGATTATTATTTTATTAAGGCTTATAGTAATTATTATTTCTAACTGTTATTATTAAATTACCAAGCCTGTTTGATTACAAAATTGTTTCATCGGAAAATTAAAAGGTAATATGAAATTACATGTATAATGTTATTTGTGATAAATTCATATGAGAGTGCAGTAGTAATTGTGGACAACCCTTAGAGACCACATGGAATGTGGTTAGATAAAGGCATTCTATTGTTACAAACATGAGTGTTACACAAGGAAACCAAATTAAAGGCAGATTGTTCGCGAAACTTTACAAAGGCAATGTGTTTAAATTGAAATCTGTGAAGGGAAAGCTCATGTCTGAATTTGTCTCCTTACATTGCTCCAATATAACACACGCACACGCGCGCGTTCACGGTTGTTATGGTATTTTAATTTTAGGATATTTTAAACAAAAAAAAATGAAGTGAATAAATTATTCGTTGTTTTAAAATTAAAATTTTGGTTTTGGTTAAAAATTTAATAATGATAACATTGTCACCACCAGTGAATAAACAAACAAATCACAACTATATTTCGATAAATAAAACATAAGATGAAAGATTTCTGACAGATTTTTTGTTTTAAATGGTTAAACACATTGTTTTTATTCTAATTTAATAACATATTTAAACCAATTAGAGTTCCTAAAAAATTGCAAATTCAAAAACAACAAAAACAAAACAGTAACCATTGAAGCCATGTCGAACAACGGGTTTTTGAGGGTTATTACATCTTAAAATCTGATGTAGTGTATAACTACTTAAAAGAAGAAAACTTTATGAAAATCAATATTTAGTCAATTGTGTGATTTAACAACAATATTAAAAAGTCCCTTTTCTGGCAAAAATATTAAAATATCCATTCCTTAGAGGAGAAAAAAATATGTGCAACTATATTCTTGGATGTGGCTCAGGCTTTTGATAAAGTGTGGCATGAGGGCTTGGAAAGTAAACTTGATCGCTATTTACCGAGGCAAATGAGTGAGATTTTAAAATCGTATATATCTGATCGATACTTCAGAGTAAAACATGGTGAGGACTATTCTGGATTAAAAAGTATTGCTGCTGGAGTCCCTCAGGGTAGTGTCCTAGGGCCAACTATATATTTACTATACACAAGTGACATCCCAAAGAATGATGGCGTTTTGACAGCCACATTCGCTGACGACACCGCTCTAGTTGCTACTGGACAAGACATGCAAGCAGCTACTGCCAAGTTACAATCAGCCATCAATTGTGTTAACAGCTGGACTAGGAAATGGCGTATTAAACTAAATGAAGGAAAGTCTACTCATGTCAACTTTACCAACAAACACTATGTGTATCAGCCAGTTATGATTAATGGACAGATAGTTCCACATGCAAACGAGGCAAAATATCTGGGGATGACTCTGGATGCTAAACTTCGTTGGAAGTCACACGTGAAAAAGAAACGTGAACAACTTGGAATGAAGTACAGACAAATGTACTGGCTTATTGGAGGGAACTCTGAATTGTCCGTACATAATAAACTGCTTCTGTATAAGCAAATCCTAAAGCCCATCTGGATCTACGGCATTCAATTGTGGGGATGCACCAAAAAAAGTAACATCCAAGTAATACAGACATTTCAAAACAAAGTGCTTCGTTGTATTGTCAGAGCACCATGGTATATCCGAAATGCAGACATTCATCGGGATTTGAAAGTGCCTTTAGTCGCCGAAGAGGTACAAAAATATGCTGGAAAGCATGCAACCAGACTCCGTGATCATCAAAATTTAGAGGTGGCACATTTGATCAGCAACGTCCCACAAGTGCGGAGGCTGAAGAGAAAGAAACCTGTTGACTTGGTGCAGGATTAATACACATGATCAAGTGTAGTTGCATTGTGAAGGACGACTCTGGACGTCTTTTCACCACACAGCCAGTTTGATATGAGAAAAATATTGCTAGATAGTTCTAACTAGTTGCAATTGTATATAAATAAATAAATAAAAAAAAAAAAAATAAAAAAAATTCCTTAATGCGCAAATGAGTTACCGAAAGAAGAGATTTGTTGAAAATCAAAAAATTCCCCCAAGTGAAACTTTTTGATAGGATGTTTAAAATTCATGAGCGTAACGGAAAACTGTATCGTCACGTCACATGGTCGCGTCACGAGTGTTATATATATTCACTCTGATCTTATTATAATGAGTGAGACCGTGACAAATTTTTCGGTTTAATGTATATTGAACCTTTAAAAACCCAGTTGATAAGCATGATGATGGTATGGTATCTACTTAACCCCTTCATTTAATGTAGTACAAATAGATTCTGAAAATGTAATAGCCAAAGTTTGGTCCCTCGAGCTTTTTAGGAAATATTCAATTGCATTAGTAGATTAAGGGATATATCCTGTGTATGCAATACAGGGTGATTTTTTTTTAACAGTTGTTACAAAGGTTTTCTGAACCTCGTAATTGTGTATATCACCTACTAAGGGGCCTCGTAGATGTACCGTCTCCACTCGCTTTGCTCGTGTTAGTGTCTTGAACATAGTGTATATCGAAAAATTACATATGTGGAGAAAACTCTTCTCGCTACCTTCGTGTCGTGATTTGGTTCTGGAGAATCTTCTAACTATAATATAATCACATTTTCTTCGTCACGGTTTTGATTTATATTTTTGAGAACAACTTCCTTATTTGTTATCATGTTAAATAAAATGGTCCTATTTTTATCTAATTTAGTTTATTATACGTTAAATATCGCTTGAAATATGAACAAAAAACTTTTTAAATCAGCCACCATCTTGACACTTTCAATTATTTTTTTTCGATTTTCAACACATGAGCACACCATGGTCCTTTATACCACATTTCGTTTTCCTAGCTTAATTTTTTGGCTGATATCGTGCTTCTGTACAGACTACTAAGACGACACGTAGACAACGTCAACGACGACGACGTCAACAACAACGTCAATGACAAGAATGTCACCGATGACGTACGGATGGGATAACAAAAATAACTTTTTTTTTGGTTTTTTGAGGTCATGAAACGTGAAGAAACATTCCCGAAATAAATTAATGGTTAGTCTGTAAGACTAGTTTTAATGTAATACAATACATAAATTTGAAAAAATATAATGAAACGTAAAGATTAGTCAAAAAAAGAAGGTTGAAATTTTTGGTGATTAGCATAATAATTGCACTATTCTTCCTATACTGGGTAAACAAAAGGGTCTTATTATTTTGTGAGTTTATAATGCAAAAAAAAAAAGTGTAATTGATGTGTTTCTATCTGTATTTATAATCATCAGGATAACTTATTGTAAGTCAACAAATCTGCCTTGCTGAACGTATTATGGAAAACGATTTTTCTACTATTATGATAGTTAAACTGCATTTTTTCCAATAAAAATCCTAGTGAAATAATTGTATTTATCCCTAAAGCGTTGTTAAAGTACAAAGTTCATGGTCCAGCGCTACCTAGGATGTTAAGATAACAATTATTAAAAAAAAGAACTTTCAATAATAATTCTGCCGTGATCGACAAACGATAATACAGTCCTTAGATGAGTAACTAAAATTGAAGATTAATAACAATCATTCTATATATGAGACAGCGGAGAATCGTTTATAAGAATTTAATTTTTGTAACCTGTATTATACTTTTTATATTTTAGTTTACATAAGACAATTGTATCATTTCTTTACGTTTAAAAGAAACAGATAAATAAATGAATAATATTTTATTAATATAATATTAAAGAATATTTTTTGTTAGTATTGACAACCTGGTATATGAACTTTAGGTGAAGTAGTACAATAAAGAATTTAATTTTTATTTTTATTTGTTTAATATAATGAATGTTTAGTTTTTTATATTTTGCATGTCTAGTTGCAATCCCGAGGAACATATGTAGATATGCATTATATTTGTTTGTAGTCTTTGGAAAGATTCCCCTCTTTCGTATTTCTTCTCAGGTCCTTTTTGGCCAAATCCCGTTCTCTTCTATCCTGATGATATTTGATTATTCTAGTGATATGTGTCTTTAATTTTGTATAGAAATGATGTCTGAGAGGTTTTTTTAATAAAAAAGGTAATAATATTTTCAGTTTTGTTTCAGTTAAATATATACTATTCATAGATTTATAGTATATTTTATTTTTGTTACATAATTTGATATGAACAATATTATTATTAATAATAATTGTTATTATAGATTTAATATCATTACATAATATGTATAGTAATAAAATACGACACTATTACAAATGATTTCACTTTATACTAAAATATTACTGATGTTTCTGTTAACAGTCCTCTTACTTCATAGATATTCATTAAATCCAATATGAAAACTGCATAGCTGAAGTGACACAACTATATTCCTAGTAGAATACGTAAAAGTAAACAATATTACAGCTACTGTAAACTTGTACAAAACACAACTTATATGGGGAAACATAAATAAAAGTTTACGAGTTTTTGTTGATGGCATAGTGATTTAACATTAATTGGAATCACATTTGGAGTAAATATTATACTGTAACTTTTGATGTATATAACCCCTGAAATGCTGATTCTTTTACTAAAAAAACTAACACTTATCTCTAGTATCAGTGACCGGTGACCAATTTTTTTGTAAAATATTATATTATTTTTCTATTTATGTAAATCATATTTTTATTATGGTCGAGTACCTTTATTAATCTCTTGTTCATATATATAACACAAAATGTAATAAGCAAAAAATATATTTTATAATTTTTCTTACACAATATATATACATCCATTATGCATTTACACAAACATACTAATAAAATATAATATTTTTATTATTACATATTTATTAGTATTATTATTTTTATAAAGTATTATATAAAGTATATTATTAGTATTATAATAGTATTTTTATTTATAATATATTTTATTAGTATGTTTGTGTAAATGCATAATGGATGTATATATATATATATATATATATATATATATATATATATATATATATATATATATATATAGTGTAAGAGAAATTATAAAATAATATTTTTTGCTTATGTCATTTTGTGTTGTTTCTTACAACGTAATATCCCTAAAATATTTCATTATTATATTTTACTGTTAACCATGTGGTTCAGTAGAGCCATAACGTACAAAATACAAAACAAGATCCCCTTCATACTCACGCGATCCTTCCTTTTTTCTTTACCAATTGGGTTTTAGAAAAGTAATATAAAACGAAAAAATACCAAGGGGTTAAAATTCGTTAAATGATTGTTTATTGTTCATCACAACATCTCTAAATTGGAAATACATTGTGGTAATTACTATTTGTCCTCAAATAACACCAATATATGGGTCAAAAAATCGATGAAAAGTTCTTTAATGGATATTGATTTCATTTTTTTTTTTTTGGAATGACATGTGTCTGTCGTCTGCCTAAGCGTCTGTTGTATGTAGAGTTCCCTATTACACCCTAACGTCTATACTAATTTGATCAAAAATGCTATTAAGTGATATTTTGGTTATGTCTCAGAGAATGTTTTAAATGATTTAACATTTTGGATGTATTTGTCATTTAAAAAAACAGCACGTTTTGTTCGAGTGTAGCCTTTAAGGACCCAAAAAAGGTAGTGGTCACTAAAATACCAGTTTGTGAGTTGGGTAAAAAAATGGTCATTGGATTGTTATAAAATAGTTAATCCCTCAAAATTAACTACGCCAATTTAGTTCAAATTTTTGCGAAATATGACAATGAACGACCTAAACCTGTTGAATATATAACGGTTTAGGAACTATTATCAAGATATAAATCCTGACTTTCGTAATGTAAATCTTGATTTTAATCCATTAAGGTTTACGTTGTGGTTTTAACTATTAAACTATTTAACAATCCATTTTAAAATATTTTCTTATTTTATTACTGACACTTGCCGATATAAAATATTTGATAACTAATAATTTTGGTTTGTTGTGAGATATGGTGAGTGACAAAGTTTGTGATATGTATTTACACAATTAATTTTTATTAATTTACATAAAAAAAATGGGCCTTACTAGGTTAATGAGCCTTACTAGGAGTGAAAACTCCTTTACGATTTTTTTTGATTTAATTTGTTTGTCGCAACTAATAAAAACTATAAATACCTGTTTTATTAAACATTTGTGAGGTGGTATGTATATCTGCGCAGAACAGATGAGGAATGTGTAAAGGAATTTATTGCTAGAATTCCCGCTGCATAGCCTGCATATGTTAGGGCTATATGGAATTCCTAATGTTCCCTGAAGACCAAAGGATAGTTTCACCTTCAGATACTTTAGAGTGAAATATAAACCTGCAATAAATAAAACTGCTCAAGCCAGCTGATTCGCTGGCTGATATGACGCGATTTTTTTGCGCATCCACTTGTTTGACGAAACCTACTTTAATGAAATAATGATAACTGGTTACACAAAATTAGATATATTTTTATGTAGATTTTAGATACGAAGAAACGAAAAACAACGTTTCAAATGTTCTTTTTTTAAAATTTAGCTACAATTTATGAAATTATATTCGATGTATCGTAAAACACGAAATTATTTACTGTTTATATTTTCACGTATATACGATGATACAGGATATACGTGTATACGATATGATTTAGAATTACACGACAATAATTCGGAAACTGCTTCTGCTAGTAAACTTTGAAAACTCTCACATAAGCAAATGTCATAAAACACTTGGTTTTCGAATGTAGGCTAACACAATATTTCGCTCTCAGTTCTGATCCAAGAGTGAAAAAAGCTATAACTTAATATGATTCATAGGAGATAAATAAGGAATCATATTTTGTTGGTTTTATATGTTTTTCTGATCTGCGAAAACGAATAAAATCTGTTAAAAATCTGGATTTCAAGTAATGCTCTTGAAAATTGGTGTAAAAAAAAACTAACACAAGACAAAAATATCTATTCTTTAGGTTAGGCGTAAATTATCGTTGTGAAATGGCTTTTAAACACATGAAAACTTTGAAAATATCTTTCAAAGGATTTAATTCCTACAATATTTATGTAAATAAAGTAATAAAAGAAAAATTAATTGACTGATATTTAGCTATTTAAGAAGAATTACGTTATGAAGAACATGTTTGTTATGTTCAAAATTTTAACTCTCTTCTACCACATATAAGGTCCGTTTGAAACTTGTATTTGTTTTTTCATACCTAAATTCTCTATAAATTTTGTTCAAAGGTTTTATGCGTTTATTAGTCATATGAAAAAGTTAATTACAACTATTTAAAAAAAAATTGTGCTTTCGACATTTATTTGTTGAATGTTACACCTGTTTTCTTGTAAATTACTTGAGATGCAGTTCTACATTGGATCTTATTCGTTAAAAAAAAAAAGGAAAGTTAAACGTACATATACATATATATATATTATATATATATATATATATATATATGAGCCAGTGAGAATGACAGTGGCGTAAGTCATGAAATTAAAAAATTTGAAATAAGTCCAGATTTATTATCCTTATGCATTGTTCTGTTTATATTGATAATGGAGTAAGTCATTAGTACCACCGTTTGCCCCCTAGGAGTAGCACTAATATTCTTACTGAACAAAACAGCTGTTTTGTTGAGAATGAAAGTGGAGTAAGTCACTGTGATGTTTGTTTACATTATAGTCCAAGTGCACAGTTTTGTTTTCGCATGTCTTATGGAGTGATAAGTTTTATTTATTAAAGTTAAATGTGTGTGTTGAACTGTAATTAGTGCTGTATGTCAATACTTAAAAGTATAATGGTTTAAATAACCACAAGTGAGTAACCTGTTGCATCTTGTTATGACTGAATTTAGAGGTTATGTCAAAACAGTTTACTTCTGTTGATAATTCTTTTTATGAGACATTAAACTATAAATAGTAAGTACCTATAATGCTACAACAATTCAATAACAGATTTGAAGTCTTAAGTAATCATTCAGATTCTTCTGAATTTATTGACTATGTCGACAGAGATCCTGATTTTGATCCTGATCAGGCTAGGCCTACTTTGCCAAATTTTGTTAATGCTCTAGCTCCTGTAAGAAGAATTGTGTCGTCTTCCAGTTCAGACGGTGAAGTAGACAGTTCAGAAATTGGACCGGTTAACAAAATTAAATCTAGAAAAAGAGGTAGGAATCCTTCACTACACAAACAAAACAAAGCAAAGCATGGCAGAAATTCTGGTCAGCTGTATGTCACCAAAAAAGGCAAAATTATTTGTGAAAAGACTTTTCGTGATACTCTCTGTTCTTGTAAAATGAAATGCAATGACACAATTACAGCATTACAGCGAAAGTCATTGTTTGAATCTTTTTGGGAAATAGGAGATTTCAGACGACAAAATGCGTACATTTGTTTGTGGTTTGATCCAACAAAATGAAATAAAACAGAGAAGACTAAGGAAGGAGGGAGGCTTAATGATGTCAGCTTCAAATAAATATATTTTAAAATCAAACAATGGTTTGTCAGTCGTAGTGTGTAAGAAGTATTTTCTAAATACATTTTGTGTATCTGAAGGAAGAGTTACTCGGGCTTTAAAAAAAACAAAAGATGGCAAGGCTCCAGGCAAGGACCTGAGACGTTCTAAAGGCTGCCCTACATGAAAAATATCAGAAATCGATACTAATTATGTTATGCAACATATACTGTCATTCCCGTCTTACCAGAGCCATTATACTAGGAATCATAACCAAAACCGAAAATATCTATGCGAATCAATAAATCTCAGAAAAATGTATTCACTGAATGTCGAGAAATGTAATGAAGTTCAGAAAACACCAGTCAAGGAACATTTTTACAGAAATATTTTTAACACTAAATTTAATTTGCACTTTTATCTTCCTAAGAAAGATACCTGTAAAAAGTGTGATACCGGTATTTACAAAATAAAAAAATTCCAACCCTGATTTGCACTCTGAAGACAAGCAGAGGCTTGAGAGAGATCATGAACTTCACTTGAGGAAGTTATAATCCGTTTTTCAATAATCTGAATACAACGGTTGGAGCTGTTGTTGAGGATATTGGACCTTTACCACTGATTGAAGAAGCTGACGATGGATACGGACCTGGCGAGGAAGAAGAGGATACTGGACCTTTGCCGAACATAGAAGCTAATGAGGGAAATGAACCTAACGAGGAAACCATTGATATTTAATTTTAAAATGGTCATTTTTAATTTAATAATGTTAATCTATCTTTTACAGTGTGTGATATTGTTATCAAAAACTAAGCATTAAAACATCTGCAATAACAAAACTATTTAGAGCTTAACAAAATTAATTTCTCATGTTAAATTTTTTTAACACAATTTCTGTAGTTTTATAATTGTTCCAGTTACTATTTACCCTAAATAATGTAAAAAACCACGAACATGTTCAATAATAATAACAAGATTTATTGTGGTAAGTCGTTTTAATTTATTGTACCATGCAAATCTTTGGGATGAGAGTGGCTTAAGTCATTAAGCCCTATTTTTTCACGCTATTTACTTAATTTAGAAACATACAAGTTATAGTGTTAGATGAATCATTTAATTTGTTATAGAAATTAATTCATTATCATTTGATATCTTTCGTCTTGATTTTTTTATTGCAGTTTTAACAAAACGTTAAATATCTCCAAACAGCAATAAAGTGACTTACGCCACTGTCTTTCTGACCGGCTCATATATATATATATATATATATATATATATATATATATAATTTTGGATATATATAGTTTGGATCTAAAGAATTACAGTGTGACTTCTTTCACTCTTAGAGAAGAAATCTTCGACTCTTTGTAATTAAAAAACGAAGTGTTTCCGGTAGTGTTTGCATAAAAATGTCTCCTTAATTTTACCCCTAGAATCAATTTTTGCCGTTAAATTTAGAATCGCTCTGTATATATCGAAAACAAAACGTATTGCTTTTACAATGCTAACGTACTTTCTATAGCAAGATTTCAGCTTTTACAATGATAACGTACTTTCTAAGGCCAGATTTCAGCTTTTACAATGCTAACGTACTTTAATTTTCATTACTGTTGAGACCGATGGTTCTTGGTGAAATTCCATGTTTAAAGATAATAAAACACAATTTTATTTTTTTAATTATTTTTTTATTTTGTATTTTTTATACAAAAATAATTTACACAATTAAACAATTGTGTTTTATTATCTTCTAACGTACTTTCTATAGCAAGATTTCAATGTAAATAATTACACGTAGTTACCTTAATAAATTTATTTATTTACGTAATTTCAAATACATTTATTTTAGTAATATACCATATTATATCAAATAAGTTGTTTTTATTTTCGTATTGAGGTATTATATCCTTTTATATTTTTATTTTTCATTTATAGAAGCGAATTCATACAAATAACAAAGTTATATAACACTTAATTTCTCCCTTTTTTAATACCTTTTTTAAATTTTAATTATGTTTTTATTTCAGTTACAATTTAAAACAATATCCAATACTTCTGAGATTTTGTAAAATTAACAAAATATTCAACACTTTGTCCAGTGAAAGTTTTACATTTTAATAGGAGAAGTAATGGAGTCTGGCTTATTAGATCGGCAATAGTACCCATTTAGTATTTATTTTTTATTCAATTTAAATACAATTTACATGACCCAAGGAAATGTTTTTAGACAATTTTGCCAACCTTGTTAACCAATACATGAAGATAAATATTTTAAACTCATTTAATACGTATGTTCACGCAGTTGTAAAACTTTTTTAATGATTAAATACGCCAAGTAAAACACCACAAATTAAGGATCAAAAGTAAACAGATTTAATAAAAATATATTTGATATTATTACCAGTTGTTTCTTGATTTCGAAAATAGTTACAACGAAATATCGGTCAAATATCTTTTAGTCAACAACACTTATAAAAACATCTTTTATGTATTATTAGTTTATTCCTTTATAATAATTTTATTTTCCAATAGAAAATCAAAATTACAAAACATAGAGAAATGTTAATCTTATTTCATTCTGAGTTTCAGGACATATTTATTGTTAACCATAAAATTCTAGATGATAAAATCCAACTCCAGGTTTTCTACTGTTTTAACGCTTTAAATATCGACTTCATATTTATTTCATAATCTTGTGAGATGATCCAAAGATTATTTATTTTGCCCTGTCTTTTAATTAAATGATAAGTCATCTTGATTTTCAATACAAACTGATTTGAAAAAATACTAATAAAGACAATCAAATGACACTAAAATTATTAGGGGCGGTTTGAAGGGTTGATATTATCACAAGGATAGAACAGAATGATGTTAAACTCATTCTGACAGACTGTAGATACTTTAAACTCTTTTCTTCGAAAGTAAATTTCAATCCAGATACAAATTGTAATATTATTTTTATTTTTAATAAAAACAAACTGTTATTATAATTATTAAGGGAACAGTAATGTCAATTCACTAAAGGTGTACGCAGCAAATGTTAAATGTGTCTTCATATATGGCTTTGAAGATGTTTAGCAGAAACAATAAAGCGGTTAGACCTTTTGTAAATAATTGTCTGAGATCTATGTGGAGGGTGTGATGCTCAATAGTAATTTCAATTTATCAGCTGTGGGAAGGTAACAATCAAAGCCCTTTCACATTAAAAAACAGAAAGGAAATTGATTAAGGAAAACATAATTAGAAATTACAAGGAGACTAATGGATTGGAATTTTCAAGGTTAAAGGAGGTGTAAAGAGAACGAGAGTTCAGGTTGGCTCTAAAGATATGGTGAGATTGTTTCAAATAGATTGCCCAGGAGAGAACTGGTGGGTGTTCTATGTTGCTCAGAAAAAATATAAAGAAAATATTATGTCTAATATTATGTCATTTTTAAATGCAAACCATTTAAAACTACAAATTCAAAATGTTTTTCGTAAAAACAAAAATTATTAACGTAAAAGGAATAGTCAGGTACATTAAGGGTTTATAATTTAAGGGTTTATAATTTAAGATTTATAATTTAAGGGTTTATAGTTTAAGGGTTTAAAATTTAAGGACTTATAAATTATGGGTTTATAATTTAAGGGTTTATAATTTAAGGGTTTATAATTTAAGGATTTATAATTTAAGGGGTTATAATTTAAGGATTTAAAATCTAAGGACTTATAATTTATGGGTTTATAATTTAAGGGTTTATAATTTAAGGGTTTATTATTTAAGGATTTATAATTTAAGGGTTTATAATTTAAGGGTTTAAAAATTTAAGGACTTATAATTTATGGGTTTATAATTTAAGGGTTTATAATTTAAGGAATTATAATTTAAGAGTTAATAATTTAAGGGTAAATTAAGGGTAATACAATTATGTAATTATTCTTCGTTACAGTTAATGAAAATTGCATGCAAAGTGTTAAGATTTCACTTCTAGTACTCATGTATGGAAAGACAAATGTATTGAAGACAACTCACAATTATAATTCATAAATATTACAGTTTCAAACTATTTCTCCTTAAAGTATTGTTATCTTTCCTGTTTGTATGTTTGTAATATCATTCGGTAATACTGATTTTTAAACGTTTTTCTACAAATTTGGATGTTCATGAACAAATTCCCTGGATATAATAATTTTCGTATCTAAATATTAAAATTGCAGACGGCGATATGGACCATTCTCTACCTGGTATTAATGTTACTCGTTTAACCTTTGGAATTGTATAAAAAATCTCTTGTATGTATTGTATTCAACTGTATAATATTTAAAGAGAAAAATTTATACGTGACATGTAAATAAGTGTAATTTCAAAAATATTTTGTCTGAAAATTATTGTTATTTTTATCGAAGACGATTTATATAGGATATGTCTCAAAAATTGTTTTAGAATGGACTAAAATTCGGGTATTTTGAATATGTGGTTAACGAGTAATGGAAAAGGAAAAAAAAGAAAGAAAAGAAAAACATTACCTTAGCCGCTGTCATTAACATTTTTTTATCATATTACAAAAGTTTATTATATTTCTTAGAATGTTAATTTTTTTGCGCTTTTGGTATGGATAATTGTGAAAGTTTATGTATCATTGCTAGGTTTTTTATTAAATAGATTTTTTATTTTAATATTATTTATTTTTTTAAGCTCAAGGAAATTCCTAAATATTTATATTTACTACAACAGTATTCAGTAGCGTTTTAAAATCCACCCCGTTTTTTTATTTATTGGCCAAAATTTATACCCACATTATTTTTTTGAATAAATTTTTTGTATATACAAATTTACAAAAGTGTTTTAATTAAATGTACTAGTTGTGATGCAATAAAAATGAGAGATATACATTCATTTTTTTTTTTACAATTCAAAAATTATCTGTAAATGAAGTTTAATTTATAAACTGTATCAACTTTATAAATTGTAATTATATTTCTGTAATTATTGTTACTGTAGATAAAACAAACAAAGAAATTAAGATAATAAAAAAAAAATAAATAAATAAATAAATTACAAAACATACCCTTTTCGAACACTTTTGATCATTTACCGAACACATCAGTAAGAAAACAGTGTCAATTTTCCAACTTCTACCAACTAATTCGGAACAATTGTAACGTCGAGCACGTACTACACACAACTTTCCATATTAATTCGAATTTCATTTTGCAATAAGTATGTTTTTATGAAGCTTAAAAACTTCGATTAAACATATTAATTAAAAATGTAGCGCCACAGTCGGGCAAGTTGTGAAATATTTTACTTTAAGTAAACAATAGTGGAGAGTAAATATTAAGATTAGTTCATTATTAGTGCTTCTTTATACTGAAGGTTTATACGCTATACACCTTAACAATACTAATTATGTTGTGATGGTGTTTCAACTACAGGAAAATAATATGGGTAAATAATATGCAATGTTATATACATTTTAAAATATATTTAGTTGTAAATGGTATGTATATAATCTTTCCGAAAATGTAGGGCAGAATTCATTTCAGTCTTTCCCACATTACCCACGAACCGCCTAATTTTCTTTACGATGGTTTCATAAGGTCGTGTTCCTTTTTCAAAAGATAACTACTAAACCGGTATATTTGTTAACGACAGCTACCAATATATTGTGTTTAGGTAATTAAAGACTGTATATCGGTAAATATTATCTGATCTGGACCAAATAAGAATGTATAGTTATTTTCCTGTGGCTGGAACGCTTGAAATATTACGTTATAAAAATAAAAAAATAGAAAAAACCTTGAATAATAATTACAAAATTCGAAATTAGATTACTAGCGTTACCTCATTACAGCTGTAGAACATTGTACATGTGACAGACATCAATTAGAAAAACACAAATTTGACTTAGAGGAATTTTAAAACGATTTAAAACATGGGAAAAGTAAACATCGATTAATCAACTTTTCACAGCTTTTTAAGAAAACGTGTTTGTGAGAAAATATTCGTTTGCAATAGGCTATTATTTTGTTTTTATAATTTAAAGAACAAAACAATTTTTTTTTCGAAAATTTCATATCGACAGAGTATTATCAGTAAATTCTGGTGTTGTTATTTAAAAACATTAGCTCCATCTTATTTACTACATTTTGTAACCCCGCAACTATTGTTTACAAAGAAATTTTAATCTAAACTGAACCTAGTTATAGATTAATGGGGTAAGGAGAGATAGGGGGGGGGGAGGTGGATATTCTAGAAAGGTAAAGATAAAACACTTGTCAAGAAAAGACGGAAGTGGAAATGTTCTCAGTTCTTAAATGTGTTAAAACTCCGGTTTCTCCAGAAAAGTTGAAAAGTAAAGTACACTACTTTATATAAAGTAAAAATACGTAACATCGATCGAAGTTTTAAGAAACTTATAGTTTGCGGATTTTTATTGGTTGCAAATGAAAAATGTATTTATAAATTGTGGTGATAATGAAACAATTGACTACGTTGTGCACAACTTAATTACTCAATGAAATAATTACTAAAATCAATAAGGAAATTATTTCAAGTATATCGTTGAAATATCATCAAGTTCAAACATCCACGCTAGTGTACAGTTTTATAACACCTGTCAATTTCTGTTCGGTCTTTTTGTAGATATGTCCTAAAAAGGATTTTTTTTATTTAAAAACTTTAGGTATACAGGACCTGTTTGATAAGTCAATGGCTTTGATTAGATATGACTCTTAAATTGATTTGATTTTCCCCTTTAAGTTTGGATTTTATATAGATATATACACAAAGTTTCAAGAACATTTTTGACAACGTTAGAAAGCGAATAAATTTGAGTTTCATTTCTGCAATGGATTCGCATGAGAATAACCACTTTTTTTACCTGGTATATTAGTTTCATCGCATGAAATCGTTCACTGAATTTCGTTTTGGTAAATTAACGAAAATTACGTCACTCTCAAGTTATGTGGTTCGTGAGTAATTTGTAAAGTACTTAAATGAATCCTTACAAAAATTTGTGGATGGATTGTATATATTTATTTCGAACTAAATATTTGTTCATATATCAATTTATACGTGTATTTTAATTTCACTCTAATTGGAATTCCACCGGAAAGTCATTAATATTGTTAAAACGTACTCTAATTGAACCTTTCATCTGAAAGCAAGCACCAAAAATAAATAACCCATCCTGCAAAAATTTCCTAATAACATAAAACACTGCTGTTAGATAAGTTGCTGGAACCACCCCCTCGCTATTGTTTCTTAATGGCAAGACATTAAAATAAATATTTCACAAATTGCCCGACTGTGGCGCAATTTATTTCCCTTCCAGTTTTATTTAATTAGCGTTTATTGGCAAAGTTGTTATGCTTGTTGGACATAAATATATTGTAAAATTAAAGTTGAGTTAATATTTATATTGTTCTGTATTAATTGCCCAGCAATACTATCGTATGTAATTAGTATAGTCAAATCGCAAAATTATAACTCTATTTTGTTTATATTTACCTTATATTATCCGTCATGTGATTGTTCGTCTAGGATTAACGAGTTTCGGAACTATGTTTCATTATCAGAAATTTGTCACTCGTAGAGGTCGTCAAAAATTAAAATATTTTAACACAATAAAACACATTTAATTACTATTTTGTTACTGTTCCTACCGTTATGTGACAGAAGGTGTAGGAAAAGGATATTTTTGATATGGGAGTCGAGAGTTATACAAGCAGCCTTCTTATCATTTTTGTGTTCAATTTGGGTATATTTTTTCATTTTAATCTTTAATGTAGTTTCGATACCTGGTCATCATCGCTTTATACAAAAAGTAGAAAAAACATAAAATAAAGACCCTACAATTCAAAAAAGTTTAATAGAGACAGGGTCAAAAGAGAACAAGATTTGGTCAAAAGAGACGTAATAGGGAATATGAGAGAAGAATCTAACAAAAGAAGAAAGATGTAGGAAACATCTGGAATGCCATACCAGTACTCGCTATGTGTGAGCCTTTGAGGAAGATCTTATAAAGCTTATTACTTGGATATAAGGCTCCTTAGATATTCTGTGGATAAACTGTAAACCTTATGAAGTTCCTTTGCTTCTAGTCAATGTAGCCATGATAGATGGTCTGTCGCTTTTTCAAAGGTCCAAGGGGTTTTAGACATTATGTCGATAGAGAAATACAAATTACAATGTCATGTGCTCAGACAATTCCTTTTGGAGGCTCCTGTGTATAAGTATCTCAGGTGGTAGTGTTCTGTAACGAACCCCATCACATTCCATACTTTGACCATGACTGGTCTGAGAAGCAAACCAGAGTTTGTTCATGTTTACACCTAAGCTAACCTAAGCTAACCTAACCTAACCTAACCTAACGTAACCTAACCTAACCTAACCTAACCTAACCTAACCTACCTAACCTAACCTAACCTAACCTAACCTAACCTAACCATCACATTCCATACTTTGACCATGACTGGTCTGAGAAGCAAACCACAGTTTGTTCATGTTTACAACTAACCTATTCCTTCTCCCGAGTCCACGTGTTGATGTCGAGCATCGCAAGCCTTTTGAGTAACGCAAGCTTCGTAATTAGTTTAACCTAAACCTTGTTCCCAATGGACATTAAAATAAATATATTGAGTTGCCCGATTGTGGCGCTATTTTCCTATTCCAGTTTTATTTAATATAGTGGATTTTTTTTTGTAAATTGTTTAGGCTTGTTAATCATAAACATTTGTAAAAGATTATAACCCAAAATATGTATTAAACCATAAATAACATAACGATACATGACTAAATAGGAATAAAAAATGTAAACAAACCCGATGGAAGTCGACATTATTTCGTACTTTATAACTTGCAGTTTATCATATTTTCGTTCTATATCTTAACATTAAAAAAAAATTGTGAAATTAGTTTGGGACAAATTTAAGACTTTCAAACTTTACAGCACTGGACATATTTTATTTTCCCTTTAGAGATACAGTAACATCAAACTTGGAGATGGCAACCAAGAAGATTTGTTTGGTTCATTAGAGGCTACATTTTAGGAATATTTGATAAAAATCGATAAAACGGAATTTTTATTACTAGTAAGACTCTAATTTTGAGTTTTAAAACTACAATTCAAAAACATTTGAATACATTGTTCCATATACACAATTTCATCAAAATTTGGCTCCACTTCACAAACATCATCACTACATGAAACCCAGTGCACCTCAAAATTGATATTTCCATGAACACTCTAAATCAATATTGTGACCCATAACTTCCTCTCTACTATACATGTGAGATATTAAAAACTGAAGTTCCAACTAATTAACAATTTAATACACAATTGGTTAAAGGATTTAAGGGTTTTCTCAAGATCTATTAAACGTAAGGGTAATCAAATGTAAGAATACTTTTATTTAATGAATATAATTTATGATTTTGAAACATCAAGTACTGATTTGACATCGGCTGAAAGTATTTAACTCCTTGAACCCCATAAATTAAAAAAAAATGTTTTGACTTTCTAGACTGATTATCACGAAACTCTTAAATTTGTATGGCACCATTACTCAAATTTAAAACCTGGCTATATCGTCAGTAATAATAAATTCATGTACAGCATACATCAACTGTATCCACCATTTCATATTTTCTAATCCCTCAATAAATGTCTACCTACGGTTTATCAACAGACCATATGCTACTATACAATGGCTATAAACACACACACGTTTTTCATTCTATTTTAACACATTTTCGCTCTCCGTTAATATCCGGAGCTGTCAGAGTGCCTCTTCAAATGTTGACGATAACTTCAAATGACAATGTGATCAATACTGAATATAGAAGGCCGTGGCGAAAGCGTCTGCGCTGCAGAAATCACACGGGATAAAATATTACCGTGAAATATCATTATCAACTTTTATTAAACTTTCATGGATATATTTGCAAAAAATGTGGTTACATGTGAGTTATTGCTTATCGGTTTTAACCCCGCCAAACATATAAAGGTTCTTAGTTTTTAAAACCATCATCTTGAAATATAAGGTATAAATCATAATATAAATGATTAACTGCCATTCGGATCCAAATTATCCGTTAGTTTGTCGATCTTGACCTTGATGGCAGTAAATATCTACTAAAAGTAAGATTTTCAATGCCATTTAGATATTTCTAAACTTGTGTTACATTTCTTTTAATTTCAGCAAAAACTCTGTTGTAGTTAACGTATCACAAAATTTGGCATCGTTTGTGTATTTAAAAAACAATACATGATGTTTCGAAAGTGTGTATCATCTCCCGTTATCAAGTGAAGACCCAGGACTAAAACTCTACTTAAGGTGTCGAAATAACTAAGAACAAACGTGATCAAGTAACAAACATAAAACAAAGCAATAAAGGTTTATTACAAATGTAGTGAAACGGTACATGAACAATTAATAATTATTTTTTTTAAAAATGTCCACCGTCATTTAAGCTTGATTTAAATTAAATAAGTCTTTACAGTACAACTGAAGCAAATTTTAGCCCTCATTTAAATATATAACCTTGGGAAATTTTCACCTTTTGATTAAAAAATACCGATATTACATTTTTTGGTGACGATTTGTCGAATTATATTTGGTTTTAAAAATGTGTGAGTAAAAAGTATGTGCAATGTGTTTGCACTATTTAACAGGTCAGTAGTGGGGAATATAAAAGAAAAAAAAAAAACAAATGCACCTCTGCTTATCTCTTCAATAACTTCTCAAAACCTTTAAAACAGATTTTTGTAAAGTTTTTAAAAATGTTGTTTTCAGTTTATTCTTATATATATATATATATATATATATATATATAATATATATATATATATATATATATATATATATATATATATATATATAAAATTTCATAAAAAGTTATGTGGGTCATTGGACAGGTGTTATAATCCTTAACAAAAATGTCCTGTTAGGAAAATGTTGAAGTGTAAATCCGAATGTACATAATATAAACTTTTACTATAATTGTAATCTATATGCACAGAGCTATAACAAGTGCCAAATTTGTCCAATTTGTAGGAACAATTAATATTTGTATAGATGTTTCCAGGAAGGGAGATTGTAATAGGCAGAGTTTTATATTAAAAATTAACAAATAATTACCTAAGAGATTTTGTCGTTTCCTATTGTGAACACAATTTATATAAAATAAATTAATTGTTACTATTATCAATGACTACATAAATACTATAAGACACGACATGGCCATGTTAAATATTCTACGCTTAGTCTTGAGTTGACCAATACCCGCTAGGTCCCTCTGCTAGAGAATCTGAAGTTGATGTGACTGGCCCCTAGGTGGCTCTACGGTCAAACAATGTTTCAGGCGGGTAAGAGAAAACGCACTGATGCCACATATGGGACCAGAGATGCGAGGGAAGGTCGAGAATCGCTTATCTCAGCGCACGAACTGACAACACTGACTATGCTGACGGAAGTAAGTGAGAAGGTTTGTGAGAGAGAGGTCAACAGTTGTACAGTCTCAACCAAGTGGGATGTGTACAGTCAAGCACCTGCTGTTAGCGCTTTCTGATAGCTGTGTGTCAAACTCAGCACCCGTAAAGCGTAGACTATTTCCCTATCCTATGTCGTGTCTTATAGTATTTATGTAGTCATTGCTATTATTTAAAACAAAAAACAAAAATATACTCTGTCCTAGTTTTTAACGTATTTCTCAAAAACCACTTAACCGATATTGGTACAGGTAGCGTTTATCTTCTCCCTATACTACAATGCCAGTATAAAAAGGTTTTAATAATAGTTGGTATTAGGGTAACATTATTTCTCAATGGACAAAAAAGTGTAAATCACCCAAAACTTAGAATACAGAAATACAATATAACTATGTCCGAAGACAGAAGTTGTGAAGTTAAAGGCGGCACCTTTATGTATGCATGATACATGATACATAATTAAGCAATTTAACGTGAAGGCGTGAATTTCCTTCTTTACGCCCTTAAACCGCAGCAGTTTGAGGGTTGTGTCCTTGACGTGAATATAGAATTTGATGTGTAAATAAATGACAAAGTGGTTCTATGAATAGGAATAGATTATATAAGTAGAATTTTATCCTACTGTGTGTGCGTGCGCGCGTGGTCGGGCGTTTGACTTTTTTATTTATAGTATAGATAATGATAGTTCAATAAATTCATGAATAGTTTTCTTGAAATATACGTTTTCAGGTATCCTGAGCCCAAAAAGTGGTTTTTGAATTGGTATCTGACGTCCCTTATTCTTATATGAACAGGGTTTTTATCTGAACTACCCAAAAGAGGATCGATTGCTGACTTTTTTTTTAATAATTCGAAATTTAAATATGTCCAACATTGAAAATTACCTGTAATAATTGTGATGAAATATTGGTATTATGTAGCCTCTAACAACCTTATTGTAACGTACTGGTCGCCAATTCAATTTCCTTCATGCCCTTACATAAGTTTCTGTAAAATTGTTAAAGCCAGTTTTATTAAATAGGAGTTCGTAGTTTTAGCTTAATGACGGATTTTCTAAAATTTTGAAGTAGATTGTTTTAGGATTAGTTCGTGGATGTGTAAGAAAGTTTGTGTAATGCTTGTTTATTATCGATTTGCTTTCAATTACGTAATATGAAAACTATTCTTGTGAAAAATTTACAAAGTTATTTTAAATGTTTCTAGTAGTCAAACCCATAGAGGAATATTTATACCATTTGCAAAGCTCAGGATCTTGCCAATAGTGGGTTCTAATACCAGAACAAGTAATAACAAATCCTTAGTAACCTTTCTTCGTGAAATTTTGGGTTACATCTCTCTTTGGCATCTTTATTATCAGGTCTTTAACGTTATTAGAGTATTCAAGGACTAGGTCTATATTTTATGCTCTTGACCTGACGGGGTCAAAGGATGGAAACATTTTAGTGTTAAAATCCCATGTGCACCCACGGTGATGTACAGAATATTGCTGTGGGAAATCTTTTGCATGTTTTTTCGACTCTACAATATGTGAATTTTTTTGAATAAAAATGCAACTAATGTTCTTAGAGTTTTTATTTATATTGTTACTTTAATGATAATATTGTTTCATTGTTATTACTTTTTAACTTTTATTATATTGGTAGCTGTTGACGTCACTGTAAATGGCACATGAATAAGTTAAATTAAAAGTAAATTGAATACAAACCATATTATCTTCACTTATTTAGGTTTAACTCAATATTATCTAACGATTTCGTACAATTTTTAGTTTATAAATAAAACAACTTTATCAATACAAAGTGTCTATATGAATCCGAGCCTGTAATTTCGGATACCTATTGTATCATCTGATACATTGCAGCCTCTTTCACACCGGAAGTACATTTAGATTTGTTATAAATTGTTTCCTTTTATTTATCGACGTAAAAGCTATTTCAAATATCGTTTGGAAGATAATAGATAACTGCAATTGTTAAGAGCGGAAGGAACCAAAGCTGAAATGTATTGTCCCTCCCTACCCTAGCCATTACAATATGATATATTTTTACATCTAAAACCTGTTGCAGTATTGAAGTCAGATTCTATATACTCTAGTTGCAAAGGTTTTATTTTGAAATTGTTATTTCACGATGTCATAACATTAAACACAGCATTGATACATTTGGATCTGAAAATCGATTTCTTATCACGTGCTAAAATTATTATTCCTAACTAAATTACTAAAAAATATTAAAATATGCCTTACGGACTCAAAGTTTAAATAAAACAATAAGAGAATCAATAAAGAATATAGAGAATACAATATCTGTTACAATATTACAATACAATATTAGAATACAATATTTAATAAGAGTGGACAAAAATAAATTCAAAATAAAATACACCATAAAGAAAGGAAATATATTTATAAAATTAGACTTATCGTTTGGATCCTGAATATATAAACATGAAAACCGGCCCAGATTGTGTAGCTTCCCTCTACTGCTACTAGCTTTACTATCTTTGTAGTTGTTTTTTATAACGATTGTTACTATAGTTACAACAATAAACATCCATGATCATTCATTAAATATAAAACTAGAATATGTATTTGTAGATCTTTGATCTCGCTGTAATATTTGATTGACTTCTTAAAAACACTCAGAGGCGTGAGTATGGTCTACCCTCTTTTTATTTTTCCTATAACCCTAGATGATGTATTTTACATCTTACTTTGTTTAGTCTTGGGTTAGATTCCCCTCTTTTATTTTTTCTTATAAGGTTGGTACCGACCAACTTTTACATTCTTCTAACTGTAAAGCTTTTAGAGTATTCGAGGACTAGGCGTCTCAATTTAATTATATTTTTGTTCTTTTTTTTTAAAGACGATAATTTTTTCGCCTTAATTTTCTTCAGCTTTATACAAATAGATCGTCATAACTGATACTGGAGTCAGTAATCTGGTTATTCACTTATTGTCTGAACCGTATATATTTAAATTGTACGCACTTTCTTCTTTGTTTATCTTGATTTTCTTCCAGTAAATACTTTTTTAAGCTCCTACGATTACTAACATAGGTACTCTTAAAATGTACATGATTTGAATATTGGTTCTTTCCTAATTTCTAATAAAAATAATAAATCAAATAAGTGAATGAAATGGACATGTTACATTTTTGTTGTACGACGCTGTGCATACAATACTTTCCTAAAGTAAATTTAATAATTTAAATGAATAAACTCAAGTAATGGAAGAACTGACTTTAATCAATAACCGATAAACAGATTGAGACACGTGTGTTACTGGCAGAAGCATTGACAACGGTGATGGGAAATAAATGTGATTAGAAAGCAATTTGAAGACGTAGATCCCATTAGTAAGGTTTTGTGTGGAAGCTTTCATCTTGGGATTCTCTTGTCAAATGCATTGTACTACTTGACATATCAAAATTGTGAAGGCATGACAAGACGAAAATTTAATTATTATTTAGCAATACTTTATCTTAAGTTTGTGTAATATTAAAAATAATATGTAGCTGTGGTTGAAGGATCATTAGGATAACCCGAATATTAAAATTTGGTGAACAATTAAACTTAGGCCTATTGCTTAGGAAAACATACTTTAGGTCATTTCCTTAAAGGTTCCAATCCACTCATTCTCTCTAACCAAACTTCATTTTTGGGTAACCAGCTTTGATAAAAACTAAACTAATAAATAATATGACTTTAATTAATTAAAACTAAAACTACACTTACACATAGCACACAGATCAATAGACCATTGACCATTTTGCACTCACATTTACCGAATTCATAGCGGTGGGATTGGGTTTGTGGTCTTCTCGAAAACTGGACATCATCATTAACCCGATTTCTTTAACCGCCATTATAATTTCGATAAAGATATCTTGATTTTAATAAATTAATAACGATGAATTAGTAAATTATGCCTTCACTTAAAAACGAACCCATATCGACTGTCCAGCTTATTAGACTCAATTTACAGGATGCGTTGTCTAGCTCTCTCCAGCTAAAGTAATATTCAAAAAGTTATGCTACACGGTACAGAATTCTGGTTGGCGTGACTCTAAAACTTCATATTTTGGAAGATAATTCTGATTATCAAAATAAAGTTACAATGAAGATATTTCGTTTACTGTTTGTTTGTCTTTTTAAAAATTAAAGTATAAAAACAGAATGGATTGAAAAATCGATTAATTTTTTTTTTCAGAATGCTTTACAGTATTAGTTACAAGTGTATTCTGAAATCTGGTAAATTTTCTCTTAACCGTTTCAAAATGGCATTCATTGAAATAGTCTGTGGCCACATGTCTCGAAATCCATCGCTTTTACATTTATAAAACACAATATGTTTAGCCTATTATAACAGTGAATAAGGTGATAATTTTACCTTAAGTTGTATGTTGAAAAAATGCCAAAATTTTGATAAAAAACTGTTTCTTGGTTATTAAACAGAACACACAAGAAATTGCCTTGCTGTTCTAGTACTGAGCAATCAACTGCTTATTTGAAATGTTGATTGATGAAACTCTCATGTCTCTTATACTGTGTTACCGAGAAGGCTCTTTTTAAAAAAAATTATACCAAAATCTCGGCAATATTTTAACATATGTACAACACAAATATAGGTAGCTAAATATAATTAAATGTGCTAAATATTGTATATCTTATAATAGATTGTAAAATAGACGGGTTTCATTGTAACTGAATGCAAAATTTAGTGTTTCGTATCAATTATTTTTGGAGTTAAGTCTTGTTTTGAAATAAGTACAAACTTAAAAATATAATACTTAGCAATATGGACATATATTTACTGAAAAAAATGTTATTTATTTTTATCACCGATCAATTTCCAAAGTTTGGACGACTGATTATAACTAAGTTTGTACATTTTTCATAGCGAAAAATTTAATTAATGACGTTAAAATATAATCTTTAACTTTTAAACTTGTGTGGGAAGCTAGAAAAGAAAACACTAAGAGAAGAAGGGGGGAAAAAAGATAAAAAAGAAACTTAAAACCTGCAAAACATAGAGTGGCAGTTGAACAACAATTATTTCACTCAACTATCCAATTTCCAAGTGGAAATTGTTACTAAATTTCTCATTTTACACTAATATCTATCAGCACAAAATACACTAATTTATCATGGTAAAGGTAAACACACGTTGTACGGTAAATGTCAATTATAAACTGTAACTTATAGTAGTAAAATTTATAACAACGGAACAAAAATCTTGAGTTTTGAAAAATAAATGATGAAAAAAACAACTTCTACTTTATATACATATACACAAATCAGAATATAATGATTTATAAAAGAAAAAACAAACTCAATATATTATAATAAATTTGTTATGTTGTTGCCGAGTAATGACGTATAGCAAGCCTCTACTTTGATTTTATTATTTTTTTAAATTATAACTTTCATTGGTTTATTAAACTCTTTAAGGAATTCATTGATAAAACTATCTTTAGCTTCTGATGGTAATTTTTAAAAAGCCGCCATAAATCATATCGCCTACGGGTATTACATCTTGAAAAACTTTACAATATTAAATATAATTAACACTTCTAATATAAAAATCGTAAATGAAAAGTCCTTCATGAAGCTACCCCATACACAGCAATTCCATAATTTAAACAGGATGAGAACAAACCAAAATATAATAATAGAATTGGTTCAGAATAGAGCTGAGACAATGTACTTACTAATAATACTACTAAACTGATAAAAAAAAACATCTCACAATTGAATACAAAAACACTCAAAACCAAAATAACTAACGGTGTATGGCTTCTACTTTAGTTTTCAAATACATTTTTATAGGAATAATGTGAACAAGGAAAAAACCTCAAACAAAAAAATATCACAACTACACAAAACGGTATAATGCGTTTATATTACACGATACTATTAAATTTAAATTTCCATGAGGCACGCTGTGGCACAGCTGACGTAACGGTAGTGCTGTTATATGCAACTACGTGGTATAGAAATCGTATGTAACAACTGTTTTAAGCAAAAATCCCCATGATCTACCAATACAATTTAATATATTTTACAAATTACTTAAATATATTGAACAAACGACTTGAATATACCCACTTTGCTTGTGTCATAAATGCATCCTCAGCGTAAATTGTGTTTTATTAAAATTGGTCTTTAAACACGGTCGTCAAGGATATTTTTGTTGTATTTTTGCAATGATATATCTGAACCCCTCTCTAGTGATTACCACTGAAACTTCTCTTTTTACAAAGTTTCATTGATTTTGTCGAGTTTCAAAATGAAACAAACACAATTCATAATTACAATAACTAACCGAACTACAAAAAGTTTTAAAACAATACTTATAGCTGTTCACCTTGATGTTGTTAGAAACTGTTGTATCTTCTTCCTACTCAGAAAGTAAGAAATCTTCAAAATAATTCATAGTATTGAGCAACAATATATAATACTCGTATATAATATTAGCTGACTGCCCCACTAACACCAGGAGATAGTTGAGATAGTTCTATAAAGAAATTAATGTTTTTACACAACCCTAATGGTGGTGGTATGGCAATAAATTATGACCCAATACAGCAACGCACCAATTTTGATCAAAATCGACCCATAAATAACAAAGATATGATACTTGTTTTAGGGGTAAAGACACTCTTGGAATGGAACATTTTCAAAACACTTTATTAGTACGCGTTTCCAGACCTACCCAAAACCATGTTGAAGGGTTTTGACTTATATATATATATATATATATATATATATATATATATATATATATATATATATATATAATACAGAAGATGTGTGATGAAGGAGTGTCACCAAGGGCTTTTTTTCAAATGTAAACAAAAGTTTTCTTTTTTTTTAGCAGTAATAAGTAAGTATATAGGGACAATAAATATAGCACTGTACTTAGAAAGTCCAGATATTAAATATTATAAAAATATTATTTAAAAATAATGAAATTAAAAAAATCACATTTTTCAGGATATCTGACGAGGCCCTTTGAGACTGTACAAACTTGTCACGGTACAACAAATTACTGATGCAGATAAAGTTCTGAGTCCAAAATTCTGTGAACAAATCAAATGGAAAACGAAGAGGCCTTCCTGTACAAGGTACGTTTTAGTGCTGATATAACATTTCACACCAGTGACAAGGTGAAAAATGATATTTATTTGTGGAGCATGTTTGCATAGTCCAAAAGTGAATGTTTGTTATTTTAAACCCTTAACATATTTTAAATGATTGGCCAGTTTTGTTTCATTAAGGAAACCATAAACCGTATCATATATCTGGATATCCTAGACAATTATAACATTTTACAGTTAAACAAAGGTGCCCGATATGGACTCCTTCACTTTCATGATCAATCATTTGGCTGCCTCGCTCACCCGATTAGACTCTTGAGTTTTTCCGATAGGGGTTTTATTAAATATCATATGTTCCACCTTTACCTGTCGATTTACCTGAGCTACTAAATATAATGTCCACTGCAGGTAAGAAGTGACGTCTGATGTACTGTCGAGTTTTCTAGAAATTTCCTACAGAAAACCAAATAAGAAATAAACATCACTAAAAATGTAAATTAGGTAGCTGTCGACGAAAACATGAAAATATATTGTGTATAAGACGGTTTCTTTCAAAACGTATTTTTTAAATATTTACATAAAAAGTTAAAGTTTAATTTTAATTACCCTGATGATGGAAGGTCGCCAGAAAACTGAACTAAGTATGAAGTATGAAATACCTGGTAAAAGGGTTAATTGACATATTATAAAACGATATTAAATTAAATTTAATTAAATTAGACCAACTATTGAAAATTTAAACTCTATATTCATTTCATTAATAGATGTATTTACTCGCAATTGCAACTAAAACAATTTTAGATGTCAGTAAATTTTACAAATTTTGCTAATTCCCCTAGTCTGTAATTAATCCCACAAAGCATTCTTGTAGCATGCTTTCAACTACCACCTGTAAGTCTTCGGCACGTAGCTGCAACACGTTTTTTAAACAGACTTCAATTTAAGTATAATGACGATCACATAAACACGTCCTCAAAGCCGCTCGACGTATCTGTGGGAGAATTTAGTTCATCTACGTTCAGTTTTATTTAATAATTTTGCTGCAGTTAATTGTTATATTTTTCATTATTTCTACAAGAATCTTCTTCAAATAAACTGCCCAAAAACATCTCTTAATAATCACTCATGATAATTTATTCCAAAAATGGGGGGTGATACTTTATGCACCATGGACGTGAGTGATTTCCCTGTATTGGACTTCTAGGCGTTACCTGGGCTATCCATTAAAACCCTAAAAGTCCTTTTCCCTGACAGAATTCACCACGAAACCGTTTTCAAAATAATGGATGTTGGTGCCATCTTCTTCAGCCTATGGGGGCCTCTATTTGTCATAAATAATTCCGGTTAATTTGGTTATACAATTGTTTCAACGACGTTTTACACTCAATTCTTCATCTTTCCAAGGATCATGCCGACCATCTTGTTGGTGTTATTTCTTTCACCATTTCTGTCAACGACTTTTTCTCTACACTCCATCTATCTCAGTTGAAAAAGTGTATTGCGTATCAACCTTGAAGCAGTTCTGGCAGTGAGTATAGGTGGAGTTATCGCTCTGCAACATCCTTAAAAATACATTGTTGAAATATTTGCCTAGATAGAAATTCGGTAGTGGACCTCTATGTGCCCTTGCTTTTGCCAATCTTCTACGGTGGGGATGAGCCGGATAGTCCCCCTTCCCATCGTATCTCCTATCCATCCCACTTGCCATCATTGTTGTTGTTCTGGCTGTATTTTGGCATCCTCCTAACTTTTTTTTGTCTTCTCTGAATTTTCACCCTTTTCAGTGTCAAGAGATCAATAGGGGCGATATCCGTGGTCACTAGGATATCGGCCTCTGATACGGTGGAATAGACACGCAACTCTAACAGGCTCAGTATCCTTTGCGGAGAAGCTCTTCTGTACTTTTCGTGTCTGAGGCAACTAACTCACGTTATCACAACAATATCTCGTCTGATTTGGTCTCCTCATCAAATGTTGGGACGTTCGCTGTTTGCCATTTGCCAGCCTAGCAAGTTGGTTTTCGTGGCGGGTGATACTACTGATAATGCAAGATTATGTTTTGCGATTGTTTAAGTTGTTACTAAAGAGTAATATTCATTGACTTGTGATTTTGAACATTGGTTTGTGTTATAAACTTTGACATTTCATCAATTTTAACCTAATAAAGACTTTGGCTGATTAGGTTATTTTATCTTTTGTGATGACAACTAGATTTCATTTTACTATTCCACATATACGTTGTAAGGAAAGTCATGCGATGACATCTAGAGATAAAAACAATGACTGAAATTGAAGCAACGAAACATTTGTTGTTCCACAGGGAGAAGGATTTTGTTCTTTCAGCCAACGTATATATTTCTTATTGTTTCCATACTAGTTTTATGTATTCCTCTTTTAATTATGTATAAATAAATAAAGTTTTAATTTTATAAAACTAAATACAATAATTGTAAATTAATATCTCCAAACTGAACTGCAATGAGTAATGTTTTACCCGAATATATGACGTTTACAAAAATTAATACGTGGCTAATATAGTTAGAATCAAATTCCTTTGACATATGATTGAAATAAAATTTAAGTAGTGTTATATCTCGAAAACAATAAGACCGATCATCATTAATTTCTGCACATAATTATGAGGAACTCAATGAGTCATTAACATAAGAAAATTGCTCATTGCTCAGTTTTTGTCATCTGAAAATGGTCTATTGTAATGTAACACCCAGTGTACTATGAAGTAGTAAACCATAAAACTATTTCTAAAGAATTATTTTTAAGTACAGATTTATTTGTAATTTCAAATTAAAAATATTTTATTCTATTCAGCAAGTAAAACAATCAATAAATGAATAGGAATAAAGAAATAAAAACAATAATAAACCTTTCTTTTGCAGCTTTTATAACAATGGAAAATATAAATTCAATGTAAGCAATATTGTGTAACAAAGCATAGCGTAAAACATCTGTAACTAAAAGAAACAAAGGCTTAGTACAATATTAAATGGAAAGCTTAATTCAATAATTTTTCAAACTAATATATATCTACAAAGTTATAAACTTGAAAGGAACAAGTATCGAGGTTAATATCTATCAATTTCAAATGAACAGTTAATTAAACAGCGAATGTAAAAACTAACTAAAGTTGTGTAATTATTATAAAATAATTACTTTATTTTCTCAGTCTAAACAATCCTTATTAATATACACATTACCGGTTTCGGTAAGATTAACCACCATCATCAGATCATGAAAAATATTCGTTGTAATTCTTTTCACGTTCCAAACATAAAAATGTTTTACTTGTCAAGACATAAAACAACAGTACACATTATTAAAACTTTACACTTCACACACATGGGCACGTGTAAAACGTTGAAACTAAATATAATATCAATAAGGTTTTTAATTTTATATATTTATTTATATTTTATATATCTTAACAAATAAAATATTTCTATGCTGGGAATGTGAAAGAATTACAGCTAATTTTAAACAACCTCAAAGAAAATGATTGAAATTATTACATGTTATTATCAGACTGTGAATCTATAAGCGCCTGCTGTTCTTGTAGATACTGCCTTCCAATATTGGCTGTTATGCGCATTGCGTCATTAAATGTTGTAGGCGTATTTTCTGTTAAAAAGCAATTAATATATCAGATACTTAATAGGTTTGATAACGCATTTATTTATAAATAATTGTCAATACTCAGGGAAATTATTTCATTTGTTATTTTTGTGTCAACATCCTTGATGATCATTTCATCAAAATGTGTACATCACGAACATATATAAAATTACCAAAGATTGTTATTAGATGAATATTGCTATTATAAAATATGTTGAAATTTTTGTAAAAAATAGATAAAATTGGAAAACATATTAAACATTTTGAAATTTTAAAAGCACGCCTCGACTGCAAATTTAATTCTACTTCTATTAGGTTATAGAAACATTAAAAAATCAAACACATACTTTTTAGTCCTTACGATTTTGAAAAGTTGGAAAATTGGCTGTTTTCTCGGTTTAATTGCTCAGAAACCATACGAGATATTTACGATTTGAAAAAACCACAGTCAAAAGTAGATTTTTCTCTTTCATCGTGTAGAAGGATCCTTATGATGAAAAGATAGGGAGCTACAATAATTTTTTAAAAAGTACTGCAAGTAGTGAAACATGATATTTTAAAATCTAGCACATAAAAAAACTGCAATTTCTCGTAAACCATTTCAGATATCAAAGTGAATTTTTTAGGATTTACTCTCCTTTTAATTCTGCATCTTTTGATGTCCATATCATTGGTTTATAAAAATGTATGATCTTTTTTGAAAAACTTTAAATTGCAATATCTCGTAAACCCTTTTAGATTTAAAATAGATTTTTTTCAGGGTTTACTCTTTATACAATTCTGCATCTTTTGATGTGCATATTATTGGTATTGTTAAATGTTGAAAGTTTAAAAAAAATTAGATAAAATCGAAAAAAATTAAAAATTTTGAAATTTTAATAGCACTCCTCGACTCCAAAATTAATTCTGCTTATAATAAGCTATAGAAACATTAACAAAAAACTCACTTTTTGACCTAAAAATATTGGCCAACTTTGCAAAGTTTTAAAATTGGCTGTTTTCGCGAATTAATTACTCAGAAACCATAAGAGATCTTTAGGATTTAAAAAAACCACAGTAAAATTTGAACTTTTTTCTCTCTTCATGTAGAAGTTCGTAACATTATTATTAATAGTAAGGGAGCTAAAGTCGTTTTAAAAAGATATTGCAAGTAGCTAAACGTGAATTGTTAAAATCTGGAAACTGCAATTTCTCTTAAACCATTTGAGATTTCAAAGTGATTTTTTCAGCGTTTACTCTCTATTCAATTGTGCATCTTTTGATGTGCATATTAATAATAACATAACTTTAGTTAAATCACCAATTATGGTGGCTACACGCAATAGTTTATATATAAAAACCTTTATAGTTTTGGATTTCATTTATCGGCTTAAATAAAAAAAGTTTAATAACACAAAACTTGAACGTAAATTCTTACAAATAATACATTTATATTCAAACACGTTTTAACGGCAACGTCGCCACTTCTATATTACAATCCAACATAATAACAGTTATAAGCAATTATACAATATTTTCATTCAAGAATTATTATCTATTTTCATAATGTTTGGGTAAAAGATAAGGAGGTGGTGTCATCGGTGTTGAATGATTAAAGGAATTATATTTTCAATCTCAAGATAACTCAAGATGTCTTCTGGAGATTATAAAACTTTTATTGTTGTTTATCAATTTTTTATATAACTTAGCCTATATTCTACAAAGAAAGTAAAGATATAACATCAGAATCGAAATAATTGAAGTAACTCATGTGATATCGAATTAAATGTTATGACATAACACTCATTTGTATAAAACATATAATAACAGAGATACAACTAATTGGATAATCATACATTATATTATCATATCCAATTATATTAAATAATATATAAACATTTTTCGGATTGATATTCTGATATTTTCTAAAACTGCTTAATTTTTAAATCGATTTCGACAAAACATGATTTTCCGCAAAACACTTTACAATATTTTTTTTTTTTAAATTTAATAATTTTGAAATTTATATTCTTCTGTTTTGTAATCAATTACAATATTAAATTCTAGTATAACAATACCAATGTCTGAAGTTTGACAACTGCTTGTGATGCACTGTGTGAAAAGAGTTTTAAAAAACCCATGCAGTTTCTAAACAATACATTTATTTCTTTGCTTTTTACAGGTTAATAGAATATAACATATAAGTCATTTTACGTCCAAATAATAACACAAATTCCTAACATTCTAGTAAAGAAAGAGAAAAGAAAAATGAGGGATATCTTTAACTGTCGACTGGAAAAATAAGGAATGAAATAACAAAACCTATCTTCCAAGATATACTTATAAGACTCATGGGAAATCTGTATATTTCTTGACAAATACACGAAAACAGTTTCCACTTACCTTCATATTTTTATAAAGCTAGTTGCAGTTTAATAACGTTAAAACCGTACATAAATTAATTAGTCTTCTACAGTTCCATTTTACCATCTCTGTATTGTTTAAAGGTTTCAAACCTCTGGGTGATCATCGCCTTATGAAAAAACTAAAAAAGTATCCTTTCAATACCCTAATAGCCTCAGTGTAGGAACACACAATAATTGATCGAAAGAGACAATGTAGGAAAGATGAAATAGAGGTATGTGACCCAAGACTACATGAAGAAAGGTAGGTTCTCTAGGGATTGCCAAGCCCGTATTAACTTAATTGAGCCGCTAAGGGTAGTTTCGTTCTATATGAAATCGCTGGTTTAGTTTAAAATAATCGTTAGGTATAATTCCTAATACCCTAGTTTATTTTAAAGTATCTAACATACACATTGTCATACACTGAACGTTTAGTAATATATTACATTATCCTCCAAAACTTACTTCCGGTTCATAGATTAAACTATAGTTAATTTTCTCAAGCGCTATAGAACTACCTCTTTACACAGGAATCAGTATTTGATTGTGTGGTTGTATTTGAATCACTGCTTTGTTTGTGTGGATCGAGTGGTGGATATCTAAAGTAATTTACTTTTCTGCACGTTTACTCCAGTGTTTTTTCGCTTCCAGTAACAAATTTTGGTAAACTATCATATAAAGAAGGCACGATATTACTTTTTAAAATGTAATCGTTTTAGAATTTAATGATTTTGCTAAAACATACTTCTACAAAGAGTATAACTTGACATCACATTTCACACGAAATAAATTTAGCTGATACTGTAGGCCCTATATTTAGGGATTTGACATTGTTTGTGATTAATAATTCAAGACCTCTGGTATCTAAACTAATAGTCCTTAGAACAAAATATGCTATCAATTCCTTGCATCGTCACACGCAGTCACGAAAAAAGCAGGAACGGTCACTAATATCTTAGAAGATATTTTATTTCACATTCAAATATCTACATAAACGACAATGTCAAACACTTAGAAAACTACCTCATCTCTCTCATTGGTTCACCAGACTCTTTTTACATGCTATTAAGTTGTATATGCACTGTACACAAATCACCTGGCTTAGATAACGTAGCGTCACTGCCTTGATAACTACCCAGCTTAAGCTAATATCTAATAACATATCAAGTTTTATTTTGCCGGTTTTGAACTGTTTACTTTGTTTTGATTTTCACCTAGTTTGTATTAATAATCTTTAATATTTCATCAAAATTGTATTTCAATCGATATAGCGGATTTTGGATAATATAATCTTCAATAAATCTTTGTTAATTTATTTTTAAAACATTTATACCAATATCCATTGATATAAAAAATTGTTGATAAGGTGGACACAAATGTTTAATATCTTCAAGCATTATATCTTAACAAACTTTTATCAATATCCTTATTTTCTCTCATAATTATAATCAATTTTTTTGTTCATTCCAAATATTTATCATTCTATAAAAAGGGGAAAATTAAAATTTATTTGTATCAATTGATAACTAAGAAGTGACCTTGAGCTTTGGTAAACTCTGTATAAGCTATCGATGAGTCGGCCCTGTTAATAACATGATAATAGGTTTCAATTTTATCGCTAAATATCACAAGAGACTCGCAGTCTCAACTCCCCCCACTTCGAGCCTTATTGTGTTTTAGGAATCGGAATGGCTTTTTATCGAGATTTATCTCTATTCTCTTTCGAGTGCTTTCGACAGCTCTTGTAGCGGGAGAATTCAGTGAAATTTATTTACGGTATACTTAAGTGACGAGATTTGTGTATTTCATTAATTTTCAGCAGTCAAGATATTGATATAGTTAATTAACTGTTACAGTATAATATCATACCATAAGAGAAGAAATTAAAAAAAAATTAAATTTAACATTTTTAATAGATAAACGTTAGAAAAGTAGGAGGAAAGGATTGGCAGGATTAAGCAAATAACAAGAAACCTAAATTTGTATAAATGTTTGTAGACAGAATGAATTTTAAAGTGAGAAAAATAAAATTATTAGTAGGAAATAAATGTGTCCGCGATATTAATTATAAACGTTGGTTTGGTGGACACTCTGTATCTGGTTTTTTCTCTGTTTATTAGAAAGGAAATGTTTATCATCGTACTCTTAGCATTTTAACTGTTACTAGAGAATTTTAATTCGTTTTATGGTAAAACTTTGTTGGCGGTAATGAATGTTGAGGAACGGTTTTGTAGCATTGTCCAAGAAGTGTTGGAACACAATTTAATTAAAGTCACAAGACAAAAGAGCGCTTGTAAAATAAAGAACTTTGAGTCTTGGAGTTTTGTAAGTGTTAGGATTGAGGATAAAATACAGAATGAAAACAGATGTTATTGTATGGGCTGAAAATCATAGATTGTTTTGAATTCACGAGTATTTGGTGAAAATGCAGTATTATTTGATACAAAAACATTGCCTTGTACAAATTGAAATTAAATATAAATTTCCACAACAAATTCTTTATTTGGGCGACGTTTCAGTGGGTCGTCATCTTTAGTCGACTTCCTATGTGTACTGTAAATTGTAAACAATGTAAAATGACGACACATCTAGTCACTGAAACGTTGTTTTATTCTAAGTAAAGTATTTATTGTGTTTTTTATTTCGTTATTGATATTTACAAAAGTGTTGTTTAATTCTTGTGTTATTTACATCGGTCTTTTATTAACTTTACATATTTTTATACAAGGTAGTATTAACCAAATTTGTAAACACCATCGGATTAAAATCAGTGATGATATCTCGATCATAATAGAAAATAACAATATCATCTGGTTAAAAATTATTTATAACATCAAGATTGCAAAAATAACATTTGTTCGAATATATATGTGTTAGAGATAGTAATAGAAATAATAATTGAAAAACAAAAAATATAAGTAAAACTGTTTGTAGGGTATTTATAAATATAAAAAAAAAGTTGGTCAATTTAATAATGTTGTATTTTCTTGTGGTTTAATTACAAAAAGAAAACATTTCGGTTGTCATCGCTATAAAAATAAATAAATACATTGCCCAAATTTCGTCGAGTCTTAAATTTGGTTTGTTTTTACTGTACGTTATACACGTTCTCTGGAAAAATCGTATATAAGTCAAATCAAGCTTTTAATGACGGCAGTTTAGTTTTTTTTCTCCCCCATTTATTCCACAACCGTAATACTTTTATTTAATAAATTGATCAAAATCGGTGAAGCCGACTTTGAGAAATTACTTTTTGTTTGGTTTTTTTAAATTTCACACTCCAGGAAAGTTCGTTAATGTAATTTTGTGTTTATTTCTTTAAGGCAGTTACACCGAAATTTTGAGTTTTGAAAAAAAAAGTCGCGAGATATGGTCAGAATATCCACTCACACCAAATGTAATTGAAATCGGATTAAGAGTTTGGGTTTCCCACACGACAACCAAGAGACAGACATCATTACAATAACCACTGTTTTGGACATGACACACATTGAATCTGATATGATTTTACCAAATTTACCTACAACATAACTATATCTATATATGAGAGAGTTACACTAAACAATATGAACCAAGCGTAGCGGAACTCGCAGTTTTAATTACTTATTGTATTACATTTTGCAAGTTTAGCGTAGGATTTGGTCATTACACTGTTAAATGTAACATCGGTGTTATTTAAAAATAAATAAATAAAGGAATAAAATAATCTTGTAAAAATATAAGAAAAATAACTCAACTCGTTACTTTCTGACAGAAAAATAAGAGAATTGTACAACCGTCGTCTGGAAAAGTAATACGAGAAAATAACACAATCTACCTCCAAGAAAGAAGATCCTTGTAGACCCTGGGGAAATCTGTATATTTCTTTACAAATATTCCCCATTCCCTGAGCTACCTTCTTATGAAAAGCAGGTTCTCTATCATTAAAGTTAAAAATCTACTGTAACAGAGTTGTTAGCACACATTTAATCTACTGTTCGGGGGGTTTGGAACGCCGGAAATTACATTGGGTATATTTTAAGTTGTACACATCTCGACCAACCATCTAACAAGCTGAGAAGATAAAATATTGTGGTGATAAAAAAAAAAAAGAAAAAATCATCATGGAGATAAAGATAAGTGACATAGATAATCCCAGCGATATCCAAATCGATTGTGACATGAGTAGCATTGAACTCATTGTGCCAATATCGGATTACTAAAAGTAGGCATAAATAATAGTTTTTCTAAGTTTGCAGTATTAATTATTACATACATTTCACCGTTGTACCATCCATCCCCTACTGGTTTAATTGTTATCAACATAAAATCACAACAAATATTCCAACTAGCAAACAGTAACAAGTACGTTAGTTGTCGGCTACTCAGTTCCCCTCCACCGCCTATCCCCTCTCCACTTTCCCCTACTCTCCTGTCACGCATCTCACCGCTCACAAGGAACCTGTACATAATAACATTTAAAATGATCAAGATTAAAATGTAATCAGAGACAAATTAATAAAAAAAAACAGCATCGAAACGTAGACGAATGATAAATGTATTCATTAGAGTATAAATGTTTCGTTTTTAAAGAAAACACAAAACGTAATTGTGGTAAATTATACTTAAAATACTGCACTATTACAGCATGTTATTGACGAGAAACATATATATATATATATATATATATATATATATATATATATATATATATATAAAACGCAAAAAAACAGAAATTAATAATAATACTGTAACTTCTCGTAGTAGCGTGCTCGCTAACTTAGTTGTTTATTGATAACATCATTTATTATTTACCTTCAAATTCTGTCTCAGGTAAAAATGTAGATGGACGTTTTCCTTAGATTTAAGCAGAGGGTGCCCTTGAAAGTTAAAATCAATTTCGGGGCCGATAGAAATGAAATCATTCACGTCCTACTTTCTAAACATAAAAGACAAAATATTATGATTGAAAAGAAATCAATATCAAGATAAGATTGTATGAAACATCTTTTGGAGTTAATCTGAACAGCATATGACTTTGAAATTGCTTACATAAATTCTGCATAGCCTTGCACAAACTTTTTTCTCAGATATCAAAACTAATTTTTTTTAGATTTTATACTTGGAACGGGATAACTTGAATGTGTTCCTAATCAATACTCAACTTCGCAACAACTCTGTTCTTTGGGTTCTTGATCATGTTTGTTTTGATTTTATTTGATTATATGTAGGACAGGATGTTGCGACTTTCTTTAATAGATTGTCTTCCATTGAGTAACAACAGAACTGGGCAATATACAAATAGAGCCGTATGAAAGGATAGGTTGGGGAAGTACGGGGGAGGGGGGTAACAGGAGAGGATAAGGTGGGGACTTGTATCCGCACAGGCTTGTTTTTGTTTCTTGTAACTCCAATGAGCCATAGAGTTTTTTATTCAAATAAGATCTGTCGTCGCTTCCCTCGAGTTGGAACCTAGGCTTTCCCTTTCTTTGTAAAATTGACGTTGTCTGGATTAATTTAGCTTATTTTAAGATAATTATTAAAAGAAAAGTTTTAATTACTTACGTCTTGTTAATATTTATATCTTAATGTCATATTTTAACAAATTTGATCAAAATCGATGGACAACTCTTTGAAAAATATGGCTTTTATCAGTGTCATAAATGTTTTATATCTTTTTACAAATTATTACCTTTTCACCAGAACCAATATATGTTGCTTACAACACTACATATTTAACCCAAGTCTTAACAGTCTATGTTTTAAGTAAAAAAAAATGTCAACAAATTTGAACAAAAAAAAAAAAAATACAAAACCACAATCCGTGTAAGGTGTGAATCCGCCTTTGTGTTATTAGAGAAAAGATAAGATGCAAAATGAGTAAAGTCTTGCTGGTTACAAGTGAAGTAGAATTTTATTTAACAAAGGGCGATGGCAGGACACGTAACTCGTATAGGCATAGATATGATATCTTCACTTAAAACAAAGTGAAATGTTTTAAACTAATTGGCTTCAAATCTTCTATAAGCCATGCGTAATCATAAACGTTACAAATGTAACCAAACTCAATTTTGGAAAACGCTGATTCGTTTGACATCGGTCCAATTCCATCTTTCCACAAACTCTTCACACAAACTGAAACAATAATACTGAGTATTTATAAATTCTGGACACGTACGAGAAACAATAGCAATGTTATAATGTTTAATTTTTGTCTTATGAAACGTAACAATTTCGTTATTAAATTATATTAGGCAACCAAAATGAACAAACTTTTTTAAAATAAGGAATGTGTTTTAAGTGTTTGTTCTCTATTGTTCGTTATATATTGCTCAACGTGGAAAGCAAAATTATTATGAATAGGAGAAAACCATGCAGCATAGTGTCTAATCTGTGCGCAGGTCTCAGTGATCCTTCAAATGATCGGTGTTTCTTAATTTCACATCATACACCTTTGCTTTTAACATGCTCCCAAAACAAAAATCTTTTCGATTCAAAGTCATGGGCCCGTTAAGTCATCTCACGACGCCATGAAATCTAATCCAAAGTGGAAAATTTAAGTGCAACCAGCCTTACTGATAATGTATATTGAGGCTCCGTCTTGTTGAATCCCTTCTTGTGATAGTTAATTTGAAGCATTAACTGATCACGAAGCGTACCCAAATAGGAATGAACAGGTACCTTCAAAGAAAAATAGATCAAAAACATGTATACTCTACATTCTACAACATACCATCAATTTACCTGCTCCCTGATATTTGATGAACAGTATAGGACGTTTTGTATATCTATGCACCCATTTATGTAATACAAAGCTGGGTCACTAAATGAGACACTTTTTTTCAAAACCTGGGATTAGTATCCATTGTTCGAAAAACCATCATCAGGATCATACGATCAGGATCATCTTAACTAAGCCTATTTAGAAATTAAATTGTATAAGAATGAACACTTCTTCCTTTAATATTTTAAAAGGATTCCTGAGGTACTCCCACTTGCATCGCCTTTCAGCGTGTTGGGTTTTCATGGTTTCAATTGTTTTTTTTTTTTTGCAAGAAGAGTTTATTTGACTTCACTGAAGAACTGCAAGGATGAGATTTACCAGCCAAATCACCAAAAGCCAAGGGCTAAAACATATTAAAATTGTCATGAACAACTTTCGCGTTCACTCGGAACAATCAAGTTCATATATTCATTCATTAAAAATAACATTTATATAACTTTGAGTATACTAAGTAATCAAAAATGTATGACAATATAAAAATTCATATGCAAAAACAATCGCCTGATTCCAGTGTTAACAGCTGATATCCTTTTGTCTCCAGAATTTATAAACATTTTGTATTGTGATTACTACTAATTTCACTATTTAACGTTTCAAAGTCATCGTATTCAGACAGTGGGATTCTCGAAGTATACTGCCGCCGAAATTGATGCGATGGCTATCTTACACTTTTTATTTAATCTCTATGGTTGGACATTAGTCATTTTGGGTTTTTATTTCTTTTGAAATTTTAAATCACTCATATTTCTTTTGCAATGTTTTCTACATTATGAAATGACAAAGTTGTCGGGCACTTAAAACATTTAATTTTATTGGTTATTTTTATAAACCATTCTCTACAAATTGGAACTAATTTCAAAGTCTTATATATTTTTGTGATACAAAGTAACAGATTTAAATTTTAACTTAAAAAGTTAAGTGTTTCAAGACTTCTCATTGGTTGGCTCCCTACTTCATTTAATAATGGGTTTCCATTATATAACTTTATAATACAGATATTCTAGCTATCTAATGATATAATATCTCTAATGGCAATACCAATACCATGATCATGAAATGTTCACCGTTCCTACACTTGGAGCACTATAAATTGGCTCACTGCCCCCCCATACACACACACACACACACACACACACACACACACACACACACACACACTTCATAGTCATGTACTTTGACATGCACAAATACATGTAAATAAATTAAACCAAAACAGTATTAAATTACTCTAGTAAGTGGAACTGATGAAAATTTCATAGAGTTTCCATTTTACAAAAATCACATCATCTAGTAATTATGTATTAAAAATGTTCTATCAATAAAATAAATATTAAATATTTGAAGACATATTATGGTAAGTAAAGTGTGAAGGTAAATATATTCAATTTAATTATGACTCCCTCACTTTTGGAATAGGGGAGTGTAAATAGAAAAACTTTTTCAAAGTCTGATATACTTACAGAAAATGATGTTCCACCCCTTCCTCCATCAGTTTAAGTTCTTATCACTTCTCCCCTTCCTTTCATTCACCATTTATAAAACGAAACGACTGAAACCGAATCAACATTGGACTAATATTCAAACAACAGGAAGCAAACATTTTTACATTTGCTATAAACAAGTTTTTTAAATTTTCTTTTTCTATCGTTTAGTGTAAAATAATGTATTTAAGACAATAATTTTTTTAAATGTCGACCAATATTAAATTAATATGTTTCTTTACATTTGAAAGTAAAAACTAAAACCAATCATACTTATTTCTTACACACTCTGTATCTATCTTTAGTCAAAGTTCATGAAAATACAGTAAACAAATAGCTGCATAGATTGTCTCATAATTTTTCTTAGATTAAATGCGGAATTAAATTGGGGATTTGGAGTATTTGACTTCCACCATTTTGTATTATGACTTGGATGTTAGAAATTATTGTAAAATAATATTAATTTGAGTGCTATTCATAATCAACTGTAAGGGCAAGTGTATTATTCATTTGGTTATTTTAATCCATTCTCTTCCATCCCTAACATTATCTTAAATTTGTTCACTCCTTAACAGAAATTTTGTATAACCCAAACTCTTTGTAAATAGCTCCGGAAAATGGAGTTCATTTGAAAGCGAAAAAAGAATCGAACAACAGGATGGCAAAAGAATGTACTCAACTTTATTATATAGAATTAATATAGAATGTAAGAATAATAAAATAATACATTTTTATTCTGGAAAGAAAAATACTGATTTCATTCATACAAAGAAGCACTTCTAGCTACCAGAGAAGTGTTTTGAATTTTACTGTTCCTAAAATATTTTATCTTTGTGGATAATAAATCATAAACTGAACAGAAGGAGAAAATAATTCAAATCGAGTTCGTTTAGATCTGATATTTCACTTCTTCAAAATGAAATTTTTATTTTACTCTCGTTAAAGAGATAAAGCTATTTTAAATTTATGTTGAACTTCATATCGTGGCTTACAAGTATGGCAATGATGTACTCACCGTCTTTGATATAAGAAATAATATATTGTATTCAATACATATATAAATATCCTATTATTTCTTGCACAAAACATACCCAATTTGTGTCGTCAATTTATAAACATGGGAAAATAGTAATATTGCTAACAATGTAGTAAACTTTTAGAAAGATAGTTATTAAGTAATTAAGATTAATTTCCTTTATGACAATGTCACAAATAATTATTAAAGTATTACTTTAAAGTAAAGATATTTTATTTATTTTTATTGATCCTCATTTATATAGTAAATCGAATTTTAAAATCATCAAAGGTAATTGAAATACCAGAACTTGCTGCTTAACAAATTCTATTGAGATCTTATATCAGATTTGAAAAATATCAGAAAATTGAATGTGTTAAAAATTATGCAGAGTTATCATAAAAGAATGGTGTTGTTTTGAACATGCTTTAAATGACAACATAATTACTTACAGCATATGTTGTTTCTTTATCTAAATCGTTGTCTGAAATAGTTTTTTTACATAACTAATAAATTTCGATATGTACCCCATTAGTCACTCTTCAAATGTCCAATTGATAATAAAGTTTTTATATGCGTGTAAATTCAATCTTTTGTGTAAAACTTTGTGAATTATTGTTTTTGGAATATCTAACTCTAGGCTTCGTGGAGTATTGACTTCTGATTGCAGATTGTCTAATAAGTTCAACTTTGGAAATAGAAAGGGTATTGTGTTCGCATTTATATATCCACTACTTATGTCATTAAATTGTTTCACATTGGATTGGATATCTCAAACATTTATAAAACATTACTTTCTGCAGGTTAAATAATAATAGAGTTATTGATAAAGAACTAAAACCCAATCTTTTGGTAATTTCTACATTATCCAAAACATTATGAACCACTTATTATACGTTTTTATTTTAATTTTGACGCGGGAATTACTCCCTAACGTTTCGGAATATAAGTAAGCAGTACCCTACATATGTTTTTGTTTATAGTACTGTAATAGAAACAGTAACTAAAAAGCTAATACATTATATACATATTTACATGATATTTCGTACATTTAAAAAAAATAATAATCAGGAGTGTATATTTAATACTAACATTTAAAAGAAAAATAACTGTACAAATACATGAATAAAAAGTCAATTGCCAAATAAACTGAAACAACCAATTTGTCCACAAGATTTACTTTATTTTTAAAAGAGGCAAAGGACTACATAAACTAAAAACTGTTTTCATTTTGATCATTTTTTTTTCTTATCATAATTCAAATGTCAATAATATTCACAAAATCCTCCCGCTGGAGGAGCTGTCGAAAACACTCGAAAAGAGAATAGCGATAAATCGTGGATAAAAAGCAATTCCAATTCCAAAAACACAATAAGGTTCGAAATGCGGAGTTAAAGCTGCGAGTCTCTTGTGATATTTTTACAGATAAAATGAAACCCAATGATATCTTGATATTAACAGAGGCGACTAATATCGGTTTCCAATGACGTTAGACTGACAAATTACAAAGTCTCCCAAAGCTCAGGGTCACCTTTCTAACTTTATATTCAATGTTGACATTTGTTGTTTTGTATAGAAATAAAATATTGTGATAAGGAAAATCAATGTTGACGTTTTCAAATACGAACTCTATAATATGTATTGGGCCCTTCTAAATTGAAAAACCTATGTTAATAACGTACGCACATCTGTATGTCTTGATTGACCTCTCAAAATTTGGAGTATCTATCACAAACCTAAAGCTATTAAGGTCAAATGTTAATGTCTCAAACAACAAAGATTACTATTATAAAATAGTAATAAGTTCTGAAAAGCGAAAATAAAAGAAATCTAAAAGACTTGAGGGAGAAAAAGTTTCAAAACATATCTGGTTCTACCCTTGATATCGGTCTATATCGAATGAAATAAAAATAAAAAGGAGTTCGAAGAGTTGTAGAGGCAGCCTGATCGATAAAAGTAGTCAATTAAATGCGACATTAGTGGATAGGATTTAAAGAGTGAATGGAAAAGGAAACACTGTAAAGAAGATTTATGTTGGCAGAACAGTAGTCATAAGAAAAGTTGGAAACCCCGGTAAGAGATGAGGAGGACGCGGAATAAGACCTAAGATTAATGGGTGTCAGAAGATGGAGAAAGATTGCTCAAAATAGAAAGGAAGTGAGAAAGTTCATAGAAGAGCCCATTACCCACCTAAGGTTGTAGCGCCGGAGAGACCTTTTTTGTCTTTATTGCTACCCCTGTTTTTAGTTAATAAACAAATTTTAAATCATCCAGAGATAAGAGCCTAAATATGCTCACAGAGGAATTTTAATAAATTGGTACACGTGTTTGAGGATCATGTACGACATAAGGTATATATGGAAAAACTCCCAACTTTCTCTATAATACTACGTATATGTGAAAATTAAAACCGACTACCTAACGAAAATAAAATGGGCATTATAGAGAAGTTGGTAAAATGAGAACTTTAAAACTGAAATGTCATTAAATTAAAAAAAATATAATATTATTACGCTTAAATAGAACAGATTTCTGTTTCAGTTTGTACAGACAAGAAATTGTGAGCAAATTTTATTACAACCCACGAACACATTGCTATACAGCCTTCTCAATATAAATCCAAAGTACAAATTTTACAGCCCATAACTGAGGCATATTTTTACCATTGCAGATTTACGATGTGACAATAAAAGTAAACTTACCCAAAGGCGGCGGTTTTCGTTGGGAGACGCTGTCAAACAACGTCGGGAAATATTTGTTGATGTTCATAAAACAAATACATAGACTGATGTTCATTTTTTACTGACTTTTTTTAAACAGTGTCAGATAAAATGAAATACATACTCATTTACCCATATATATATATATATACATATATGGAAGTCTACTCTAAACTAAACTAATCTCCACATACACTATGCAGTATTAAACCTAAACTATCATCTTAAGAGAATCAATCGTAACTAAAATAAGTAATTTATAAAAGCAAATATATTACTTACAAATAAAGTATTTATGTCTTTCGTGCAATCAATAGTTAACATAATTAACATCAATAGTAAACATAAAACTTACAACTGAATATAATTCTAAACAAAAAAGAAAGATAAAATGTAGCGACAGTTAGTCATTTACAGTCAGGCTGCAACAACAGCCTGTTAATTATATTTTGCTGCTGGCATTTATTTTTCTTGTTTCAAATCACAGCCTTTTCTCTATCAGTAGATATTTGTTACGTTGGTATTACAAGTAAAAAATACAAGACCAATGTTCTCTTTTGACTTTATCTTTTCTTCTTTTCCGTGCGTATTTTGAAGTTATCTATGAAAAATATCAAACATAGATGAGAATATAAAGTTTATGATTACTATATAATTCAGAAAATGAAGGTTAACTGCATTTATTGTATTTTTAGGATCCAAGCGGATACAAAGTTATTTAAAATTTAGTAGCCAAAAGTAAATAAGTTATTTTACCTAAAAAAAAAGAAACAGATTCGGACTTCTGTTTGTTCGGAATAAATGTTCGATATTGTTTTGTTTTTCCTATGTTTTGTTCGGTTACTCATTCCGTAAAATAACTTAAGACTTTGAAAATTGAACACATATTGCGTTCAAATTTGGTTATGTAACATTTTACAGTACAGTAAAAATCAGGACTATATTTAATAGATTTTTACAAAGCGGTATTGTAAAATTTTAAAATACTCTAAATGGTAATTAAAGCGTGTTTTTACCAATTACCATATCTCTGGGTCCAAGCACTATGAATCTTTTAACATGGTTTGGGGTAGTTCTGTAAACGCGTACTAAGAAAGGGTTTTGACAATTTCCCACTCTAAGGGTGTTTGTACCCCTAAAGCATATCTCTGAATTCAAGAAGCCTAGAGCTATGAATTTTTTATCATGGTATAGGGTAGGTCTGTAGACGCGTATTAACAAATAGTTTTGAAAATGTTCCACTCCAGGGTGTTTTTTTACCCGTACATCATATCTCTGGATCCAAGAACCTTAGAGTTATGAATTTTTTTAACACGGTTTGTGGTAGGTCTGGTGACGCGTGCTAAGAAAGGGTTTTAAAATGTTCCACTCTAAGGGTGTTTTACCCCTAAAATAAGTATCATATCTTTGTTATTTATAAGTAGATTTTGATCAAAATTGGTGAGTTGCTGTATTTGGGCATAATTGATTTCCATAGCACAACTATTAGGGTTGTGCTAAAAATATATTTCTTTATAAAACTACCTATCTCAACTATCTCCAAGTAAAACTAGAGCCATCAGCTAGTATATATATATACATATATATTTCAAAAAGCCACACAACTTTATGTTATGAGTAAAAAAAAACAATAATCGTGGCCATAAGTTTTCAAATATCTAATTTTATTTAAAACTGTTCCATTTGTTTTCGTCTGTAGAACATTGAACGATTGAATAGGAGACTGTCTTCATGTACTCGGGAGACCAAAAACACAATTTTTCTGAAAAAAATAAATCAATGTCGATTTTTTATTCATTACGTAACTTTATTTAAACTACTTACATAATGATAAACGCAAAATCAAAAATCCGAGGTTAATTTTTAACTCTTCTTATTTTCATGTTTAACAAAGTTATTCACAATAAACCAAAGCTTTTTTAAGGCAATTCGCCATCCTCTAAAGTTATTTATCTTTATATTGGACTTGAAATATTGATTGAGACCATAAACCTGAACATTTTAACAAAATGAATTGAAATCTCTAGTAAAAACTTTGATTTCCAAGATATAAACAAGAAAGTTAGTGCAACATTTGTGCACCTTTCATTTAATAATATAAAACACGATATTGCACACAAGAGCAGAAAGGAACACAGGGAATGGGACTTACGACAGGGGGATGAAATGAACATAAAGTTACTTATATTCTCTCGTCCAATCACAGGACGCCCCTTTACACAGTTTCAGATTTAATCAAGCTTTGGGACGGACACTGTCAAAGGTAAGATACGCGAGGGTTGATGTGGTTTTACTACATGATTTGTCGCAGAAAGCAAATTTTTATGACGTTACAGCTCAAAGTTTATAGTTTTATATAATTATTCTTAATTTATTTTTAATAGCAGTATGCAATTTATTTAGATTTAAGTTTTGAAAATAACAGCTGTAAAACAAGCTATTTATAGCAATGAATATGTAAATTATAAAAAAGAATTTGATGTTGAGAATATTTTATTACTTTATCTATGGTAAAATTAAACTTTCGATGACTGCTACTAGATGTCACCATACTGTTTTCAAGTACAAAGAGAGATCAACATCGATCACTCTCTTACAGAGTATGGGAAAGAGAGAGAGCGTGTGAACATAGATATTATTTGTCTGTCTATTCAGAACCAGCATGCTGACATCTGGTGACCGTTATCAAAATTTTAGCATTTCTTAATATAATTTTTTTTTTAATATTTTTATTTGTATATTAATTACCTACGGATATGGACAAAATTGTTTTTTTCAATATATACAATAAATATAAATTGACGGTAACTTCCATGATAGACAAAAATAGTCTGGGAAATTGTGAAAACTATAAAGTTTCAGATCAGATTGAACTGTTTGGTTAGTGTATTAAATTAATCGAAACCAGAAAATATTATTTTGTTGTAAACAAATCAACAAAATTGTCATATTTCTGTTGGAACATCAACAATAGATGTTTATATTTTTTCGACAAAATAAGTAATTATATATGTATTCTACCCATTGTAATTGTTTCTACCAAATCGTTAATGCAATTGGAAGAGAGTACAACGATTCTCATAAAAATTAACAGAAATTTATGGAAATAAAACTTTATACTTTAAAAACTGATTGGATTTAAACTTTCAGAATGAACACGTATGAAAATTATGTAATTAGGCTACTGCTAGTACTAATTCAATTAGATTAATGCAGATACAAATATGCGCATCTTGGAATCTATTTTAACGAAAAAGTAATTAAAAAATATAATAAAGTGAATTGTAGCAAATTGTTTAAAGTTAGTGAAAGGAAATTAATTAAATGAGTTATCTACTCTCTCCTCCCTTCCACAACCAACCACAAGATTGTTTAATTGTTACGCACCACATAAACACAAAGATATACCTTTAATGAAATTAAATTCAAAGTTACCAGGAGACGTATTTTACCAAAAATAAATAAGAGACTTTTTTGTGAATTAGGGGAAGAAAATATTCATCAAAACAAAAATATATAGACAGTATTTAAACTACCTTTAAATGAAACTTTTCCAATTCGGTTGTATTTCGTTGTTTAGATGAAATTATTTACTTTTTATAATAAGGAGTAAAAGTCTCTTAATATGATTTTGATGATATTTGAAATGATATTTCTCTTTGGTGTGTAGTTTAAACAGATATAATCGAGTACTTATTACCGGTAATGGATGTAAAATTATTTTTCGTTAGTTTCTATTTTATTTAAAAAATTGTAATTATCCTCTTGACAAAGCAAGTTTAGTGAACTCCACTACTAAGGTCTTTGCTCTATTTGTATTGTCACTGGACGATACCAGAAACCTGTGAAGGTATAGGGGTTGGAAATGTTATGGAGGAAAAATATATCTCTATCGCTTATATTTTATTGTTCTCCTATCATAATTATAAACGGGACATTGTTGAAAGATCTTTGAGGTTAAAATATGACTGATTCTTAAACGAGGGGAAGAACAAAAGGAGAGTTCAATAAAAGGAGATGGCTGTAGTGACTACATCTGGTAAACAAACAACAATAGATAAATTCAAAGATAAAGAATTCCTCACCAGGTTTAAGGTCGAACAAGTTCCAGTTAATGGAGTATTTCAAGAAGAGCTTACTATAATGTCGTAAAAGTAATGATAATGGTAGGATAAGTTGTCTGTATATAATCTTTCCACAGAACTGATACTGCAGGAAACATTCTGTGGTGTTTGGTTGATAGAGACTATTTGTGAGTTCTGTTTTTAGAAATCATTATCTCGATGTTTTCTTAGATTTCGTAAAGAGGCTATTGACAATTTTATTATTGTGGAGGAATTCTCTCTGGGGCAACACCACACGATACAACCGTGGGCATAGCAACCTTGAAGGAAAAATGTGTAGATAATAAAATCTACTATTTTAGACTAACAGTAAACAAAATTAGTGTTTGTTTTTCTTTTATTAAATTTTAATGTGCAGAAGCTTTGTGGAATTACTCGGAAGATTGCCTATATACATTTTAAAAAATAAACCTAATGAATAACGAGGGTTTATAATAATCTAAAAAAACACTGTTTATCCATGTAGAAGTAAAGCTTGACAGGAAGTTTACTTTGTCAAGTTTACTTTAGCCGTTGCTGCCACCAACAATGACGATTTTATTTTTGAAATTATCTTCTTTCCTCGCTACAACAAGTTCTAAATATTAAAACCAACATATTTGTTACAGCAAATATCTATAGTTATAATTATTTGTCACTTTCACAACAACAATTTTAACTTTTTAGGTTTCTTGGTATCTCAAAACAGATATCTCCAAAAAATAGCACTAATTTTTTGGCACTTTACTAAAACTATGAGAGAGTAAACGTTGAATCTATGATATTAATTAAAGTTGTTATACATTTTGTTTGATATAATGATGATTTTATTTAAAACTATACATACTAGCTAATTTTTAAATGGTAATTAACGTCAAATGATGTTCATATAATTGTGAATATTTTCTCAAAATTGTGAATACTATCAGATTGTTAGTAACTGTGAAACAAAAACAGATGTTTTACATACATATATTTTATTTACATACATATATTTTATATTATTAGACTATTCAAAATCGATATATTCTGATTTATTTTCCTGTAATGGTGTATTTACATGAAAATAAGCTATTAAACATATTATTCACAAATATTTTCGAAGAGAAAAGTGAAGATTACTAAATATTAAAAGATAACTTTATTACACAATCTGAAGACACTGTTTCAGTACAGAGGAAGAAACGTTGAGAGTAATTCATCGTTTATGGCCAATAAGCCATCGCTACCAACAATGAACACTTTTGGCAATTATCTTCTTTCCTAGCTCTACAACATCTGTCGTATCTTAACACCATAATCTTTGTTGTAGTATTAGTGTATTTCTATGGCGATAAAGATATTGCAGAAAATTAAGACAAATCAAATTCCCACCGATTATGACGTATATAACACGTTAAAAGAGTCAGTTTAAATTCATAATTTATACGCGATCTGTGTTATTTATATCTGTAACATTTTTTTACATTGATTATTTCGAGATATGCTCATTGTACCATTTACCTTTATTTAAATGCATGAAATATAACCAAAGTGCTAAATATTTATAATCCTGCATCTACTAAGTCATAGGATTAAAGTCTCACTTAAGCAGGACACATCTTGTGGTCAGAATGTACCGTTCTCCCATTAAGTATTCTAATCCTGTTTCGCTGCTAAATACAAATTAGGGTTTAAATGTAAATTTGTTAATATAAAGGAAAAATAGAGTTTAAAAAAAAAAAAAAAAAAAAAAAAATTATGTAAAAACTGATGAAATACAACGTAGCAGTCTATTTATTATATTTATTTAAAATAGTAGTGATTTAATACTAAAAGCAGTCTAATAAGAACAGGATAACACATACAACAAGGAGTGCCAAATTGTTTATAAACACCTATCCCTATATTTTATTTATAAACACAAAACGTAATAAAACTTATAAAACTAACACCACAGAGGGAACAAGAGATTTTAATAAATATTAGACTTGGAGACTAGTCTGGCATGAAACATAACGTTGTAAAGTGAAAAGATAAACTGGAAGGGGAGGGGGAGGATTCAGAACTAATTGGCAGTTATCCCCTCCTCCCACTCCTCTCACCATCGTAACTTTGTCCTTTTAGCTTGGTCACGACATTTTGTTTTCATAATTTTACAAAAGAAAATACAAAATGGAAACAAATATCTTGCAATTAAATACATTGATGGGATAGGACTGTATTTTTTTTTTTATTTACTCGATTTCAAAAGTAGCCTCGTTTCTTCTCATAAACAATTTTACAGATAGGGGGATATATTAGTTTATTTTACATTTTACATCAAGAAATGCATAATATAAAGTATCAGGATGTAAAATCAATGTTATAAAATTCCAATCCAACCAACGACCATTTTGAAAATTGTTAACCGTAAACAAATGTAATTAAAATTTAACCAAAATTCCGTAGATTGTCTGATGTGAAATTTGTTTAAAATTGTAGTTTTTAGGAATGGATGAAAACCATGAGTAGGCCTAGTGGTTGTTTCGAAAGTCTCAAAGACTACCAAATATATTGGTTTTCCATTTTGTATTAATATTTATTGTTTTCTTTAATGACAACCCATCAGGCGGTTTCATGACCATGGGTTGTCATATGGATTTATATATTTCGTATATATAAGTGTCCATTGTTTATATTCAATTGCTTTAATTCTGTATGTTCCATAAAGGCGATTTATTATTAATAATACTATAATTTTGGCTACTAAAACGATGATTCCCGTGCTTTAGTTTTGTCCAATTTCGACTTTGAAATGACATCCAACTATAAATTTATATTGCCTACACTAGTAAATCTGTAGGGAAGGGGGGGTCTATGTTTGTCTTCTCGGGTCTTAAAGATTATTGAACCGATTTCGATGTGAATTGGTAACGTCATAGATTTCACCCATGGGAAGAGTTTTTTTTCGATATCTCAATTTGATGTTGAGTTATGACAATAAAAAGGTTTTTCCAAGAATTATTCTCATAAGGAAATGTCAGCCGTAAAAGTAGACCTTCGTTCAGGGCAATAAAAGCAACTACTGGACTGATCTCAGTGAAACATTGCCAGCTTATAGTAGTATTTACGAAGAAGGTTTTCAACTTGGTTTCGTGGTGATATCTTAAAAAGAAACTGACTTATTAAAATAAACAACAACGAAATCTATAGCTATCAACGTACACGCATGCGCACTACATCACGATACATTCGGGAACTTCTGCATATGAACAAAGCTAATATGTGAGAAAGAATCATTTTATCTTTAAAATTTAGCGCGAGAATATTACAAGCTCTTATAATCTCCTACGTTTGATTTTTAATTCTATAGGTCTACTAGTAAACCTACTAATAGACCTGTTTTCATGGATAATACTCACTTATTCCATCATCGTTAATAGTAAAAAATAGATGGGTTAAGCCTAGTATAGACTAGTGTAAAACATTTAGAATGTTTTTTAAACTTGCTTTTATTCTTACATGCAAATTTAGTTACCATTGGAACCAATATAATAATTCGCACTTAAACAGTTGATTATGTCTATAAGCTTTAATAATTCAACACAAAGCTATTTACGGCCTAGCATAGATGAATGTGTAATATTTTTAAAAGTGTTATCAAATTGATTTTGGCCAAAGTGTATATAACTATATATTTTAATAGATCTGTTTAAAATTTGCATTTAAAAAAAGATCCCAAAACAATATATTTATCTTGAGCTAATTTTGATTTTAATTTAATTCAATGTTGAGTATGAATTATTCGCGTGCAAAGCCGCTGGTAACAGGTAGTGCTAAATAAATTTGTAAGTATTTTGTTGCTGATTTCATAAGTACATAATAGACAACCGAAAGACATTGTAGGGGTTAGATGTGTTATGTTATTTACTAGATGACTCATTTCTGACTCAAACGTACGATTATTTACAATTCTTAAATAATGTTTCTTATCTTTATTCCGACAATTACAACCTTCATGGATTGAGGGAAAAGTATGTTAAGTGATATGGTTTTACAGATTTTGAACATTTCTTCAATGAGAAAATAAAGGGTTTGATAGACGGAGTAGTGTGACTGAATTTGTTAAATAATTTTTTTTACTATTTTTATCAGTAGAAATTATGTAAATGTCAGAAATTTTACATGACTTTGGAATATCAATGACAGTAAGTCTTGCCTTTCTTTCCTGTGCAATAACATATTACGTACCAGCCATAATAATGGAGCTCACTGTATGGGTTGACTAGCTACAGAGGAGAAGTGGTGTGAGCAATAACTATGAGTTGTTTGCCTGGAAAGATTTATCTTGATTAGAAAAAACAGAATTATAATAAAAGACAATATTGCATAATTAATATCTTAAGTTGAGCGCCACTTTGTCCTAATTAATTTTGGTTGTTCTTTTGTCTGTTGGGATCGATTAATTAGTAGCCAAGACAACGAGTAAGCTGAGTACTAACAACGGTAAAAATAGTAGGTTTTGAGTTTGATTTTCTTTTTTGTTTTAATAAGTCTCAAAAGTTGTTATTACAATTAGTATTATATTATTATTCGAACACAAATCAATGTAACTCTACTACCGTGCAATGCTATTTAAAAAAAAAATGCTCATTAAAAATAATAAATTATAAACTTTTCTTCTAAATCAGTAACAATCTTCTAGTAATAGAAATAAAAACAAAACACACACACACACACACACACACATATATATATATATATATATATATATATATATATATATATATATACAGTAGAACCCCCCTTAACCGGTCTAGTCGGGACTGACACCCGGGCCGGTTTCCCGTTTGACCGGTTAATCCGAGGTTCCCGTGAAAAATCGGTTTTCGTTCAAAGAAAGTTTATTTAATTAGGTAGCACTAAAAATTATGCAATTAAGATGTTATTGCAACTTATTTTATTGTACATAAATGTATCGTATATATTATGTTGTGTATATTATACATCAAACTAGAAAAAATTAAACACTACAAAGCTTTTTTACAGATTCCCCTCTGTCAAGTCTTTTGACACATTTAACCGCGTCTCAAACGAAACCAACACACGCTTCCAAGAAAACTGAAAAGAAATGTTATATTTTCCATAATGTAGGCTATACTAAATTGATTCGTGGAAAAAAAAGAGGCCCATCAAATGTGTTTGCCTTTGTATGTCTGCTATACCGACGGGTGTCAATGCCGCGGTGTTTTTATGCCGCCGACAATGGGATACCGCTATCGACAAAGTTGTTTGACTCGCCACCGCTTTGGTGTTTCAATTACAATTTATTTTCGGAAACTCTCATCCAACCAGTACACTACGATATAGGCCGGTTAATCCGAGGACCGGTTAATCCGAGGCGGTTAACAGAGGTTCTACTGTATATATATATTGTAAATTAGTTAATTGCAGTTTAACAAATTAATAAAATTTGTAATTATTTTTTAAATCAAGACACAGACACACTCAAATTACAATACGTTATTGATTATTGACGTCAACGAAAAAACATAACAATCATATGCTCGTATTTAGATGTAGCCTAATTACTAGTTAAAATAGGGCCCTTTATAAAATGGAATTTAATTAATAACAATAAATACATCAAAATATCTTGTAAATATATTTTTTGTGAAGAAAAATTTCTTAAAAGTCACTTTTAAAATTGAAATAAGTTACTATTAATATTGTTATCCTTATTTTAGGCTAGCCGATATTTTGTTTTATTCAAACATAAATCAAATCAAATATGAAATGAGATTGAAATTTATATAAACTTTAATGTTTATTTTCCTTTGTCCATAATAATTTATAGTAATTAGAAGACCCAATACGTAAACTCAAATTAATAAATGTTGGAGGAAACCTGTATGTAACAATGAAAGCTCCTGTCTAAACTTGTCTAAGAAGATTACACGTGGTCTGACAGCTGCAAATCGGTAAACACCCACAGTTCACAGAGTTAAACAGATTAATACAAATATCTTCCAAAAGTTAAGTTATGCCAAAAAAAACAAACAAAAAATAAAATAAAATAACTTTCAAAACTTTCCATGGTGAAATTTAAAGAATTAATCGTTTTACGTGAATCAAAATAAATCCTTTACCCTTCAGAATAATATTGCCTAATTATAATCTCGTACTAAGGCACAGTTTATTAAATTCCCAACGGAATTAAAACGAAACACACAATGTTTAAAAGAATAACAAACAAACAAATTGTTAACTTTTATTTATATCAAAATACAACTTCACGTTAAAAATTTCACTGTCAATTCTGTCCGGCGAACTCTACACAGACTTAATCTAAAACCCACTTTTCCGACCTCTGTTCATCTAACGAGATCTCAACAGCTGATCGATAAGCTGGTTCAAACACTGGAGTACAGCACTAATGTCCTTATCGTTGTGTAAACTTTGAGTTTACGTTCAGTTAAAATTATTTATTAGTTTATTAATATTGATTATTGAAAAACATGAGAGAGCTGTCTCAAACAGCCGTGAGATGTATTTTATTTTATTTTTAGTCGGGTTAACGCATACAATTCTTGTCGCTGAAATTTTAATCTTTCAATCGAAATTCCCCCATAAATGAGAAAGAACGGACGACAGCATCCATAGAAGTAGAACTGAGCAGGTAATTGTTCTACAGATGGGTATATTACCCAATAGTGTTTCAGTAGAAATTAAAGCCTTATGAAATATGTCCTTATAAAACTCGATACTTGGATAGAGGGATAAGGATATATGCATCTCTACAGACAGTGACTTTGAAAGCCATGAATTTAAGTAAAAATTTGTCAAGGATTGTTTCAGAATCACATCTCTGAAACGTTGTTCAGGAATGTTACGATATACTGGGTTTCTGAACGTGACAGTGTTAGTAAAAATGGATGTTGAGACGTCAGCAGTGTAACTTACACGATCTGAGTAGATCTGTGTGATATCCAAGAAGCTGGGGATCAGAACTTGGATTCAGAAAAATAATAATAGAACGTGAATGAGTATCTCAGGTCTAAGTAACAGCAAACTGTAACATAGCGTAGCTCTAACAAGTTAGGTGTTAGGATTCGTTAGAGGGTACCATCACTTAAACATAGAATGAGCATATCCACTGGGAAGACTCTGTGCAATAAATGACCTGCAAGATGAAACTGCAGAGCATCTGATCTTCGAATACAAATCGGTCGCAAGGGAAAGGACTACCATCTTCTTGTATGTTTGACAAAAAGACAGACAATCCCTCAAGACAAACTCTTCAGAAAGATTCTGAATTTTATGGAACCTACAGGTCTTTCTGTAAATTTCTTGAGCAATCAAACACTGTATTTTTCAATTAGGAGTGGAATAAAAATTTTTTGGCTGCCTTGCACTAGAAAGAGACCGCCCATTTGAAAAAAAAAAACTACAATATTCCCAAATTGTACCACGATGATGGGTCACAAATGTAACTAAGCTACCACGGAGTTGAACCTGAAACTTTATAACAGAATATTACCTATGGAAGACCGTGAAACACAAAAAAAAAAAAAAAAAAAAAAAAAAATAGGAAAGAACCACTCTTTTTGAATATGGTTGTGATTTTAAAGTTTAGAGGTATATACTGAATAGCTAGTAAATATATAAGATATACAAAATATATAAATTTGAAAGTTGTTCATCACATTAGACAACAGAACAGTATTTAAAGACATAAATAAATTCATTCTAAATATGTCTGCTTGTTGTTTGTGTGAAGAAAGAAATAATGTGGCAGTATGTACGGTACGTAACACTGGCAAAGGAAGAAGTATGTATTTTACAGTTCACAAGACATGTAAAGCTTGTTGTTTTAAGTAAATATTCATATTTACACGATAGTTTCAATATGTAGCTTTGATAAATGCTTACCTCATTAATCCGTTATTAAATTATTGTGTTATTTTATCAAGATAGTATTTACAATTCATATATATATATATATATATATATATATATATATATCTAATGACATATTTTTGTTGAAATACTGGATTATTACAATCTTAAGCTACTGCTCACATAAGTATTACACATACAAGAAATCGAGAAACATGTTTTGAAGCCTAAATCATAATCTAGGTTCTAACTACGTAAACCTTAATAGGTATCTAAAAACTTCAATATTGAGGTAGATCCTGTGGCTTCAGCCGGCCAAGTCTTCTTATACACACTTCCGTGTCCACCAGTTGTAAAGCTTCCACGTTAACATGATTTAGGAGTCTCTTCTCATGTGTATTTGCATAATCCGTTATAACGTCTTCTACTGATTTCAGATTTAAGGCCGATTGTAGGTCATCATTACGCTACCATCTTGCGTTGGTCATTGTGTAAAATATATGGGATTAAACTTTTAGTTAACGAACTATCTGTTTTGGAGATAATTTATGGCAAAATAAATGGTGCCTTATACCGTCATACATTTTTACTTGCGATTTTTCGTATAAATCCTTACTAAAATTTTATCGTAAGCTGCACAGCGCCGATATGAATAACAATATATTTTGTAAATGCCTCATGACCGATTTTTTAAATAAATTACGACCAAAAAAGATGTTTGGATCCTTAGAGGTCATATATCTCAAATTTTAATTATAAAAAAAAATAAAAATCCCGTAGCAAGGTATATCCCGAGATAAGCTTACACACGAAGTTTGATTTAAATATGTCCACGTTTTAGAATTGTACACTTACGACAGAAAGACAGTATTTAAAAATACAACTTTATTGATGAGCTCATGAGATCTCAAACGATTTTTCGTTAAAACTCAGCAATGGTTTTTTGACCTATCACGTATTTTTTTCTAAATGTAAGAAAATACAATTTGAACTACATGATCAAGCAAATAGACATTAATTTAATAAAGAGTCTGAAAATAGTTTAAATGCTGTAATCACTACTTACAATGTCTGTAATAATGGATAGCTCAAAATAAAAATTAAAAAACATCTCTTACTACCTTACTTACCCAGTATACGAAATATAATGTTCGGTCGTCATCGTTGTTGTATATAAGTATAATAATAGTAAGATATTCGTCCACAAAACGTAAGATAGGAACAAGAATTTTGGATAGGTGATTATAGTCTGCTCATATTGGACGGTATCGCAATTTAGATATATGGAATTAAAAATGTAATATAAACAATTTAGTTCATATTTCATATCTTCAACTTTAAACATACTAAATTACGCGTATATTACCAAAAGCAGATTTACATTCTCCACTCTCTTTAATGTTAAATAGCGAAGTAATTGTTAAAAATGTAATTTCGAACATGCCCTTAAAACTCGTGTAGTTACGTGATCCGGGAGGGCCAAATCAGCGACACGAACGTACCGAGTGGATGCGTCTTCACATTTGTACTGGAGACGGTTTAATATAAAAACATCTACCCTACGTCACGATTAATAAGTAGGTTCTGTATAAACTGTTGTAAACATACCTATACCACGCAGATTAGGTAAAGAACCCTTGATCTAACAACAATACAGTTGGAAATATCGTACAAGCCCTAAGAAATAAAACTTTGGTATTTTATTTAAAAGACGTGGTTGTATTACATTGTACCTTGAGGTGTGTAGTTTAATGTTGGTGTCTACTCCAACATTTTAAATTGAGAATAATTCTGGTTGGGTAACATTCGTCAAGGTTTTAGGCCTGTTGGATGACTTTCAGTTTAGTCCCTTGGATGGACCTTCCCCCGGTGCTGCTCTTCCCATCTACGAGCAGCGAAGTGAAGGCTGTTCCGCTGCCTGCTGCCACCAAAGCAACAACATCTGCTCCTCCTGGAAAGATCAAAACGAAGAAAAAGCGAGATTCGCAGTTCCAGGAGGACGAAACCATCCCACCCGAGATTAGACGGGTGAACGGCCGGCGTCGATGGAAGGTAGCTCCTGAGAGGCTCAAGGAGCTGAAAGCGAAATACCCCTTCTTCCATGAGAGGAATTGGTCTTTTGATAAAGAAGATGCATTTGATCAGGACTGCAACTACAAGGGGGGAGTTCTACCCGAGCTCATGGAATTAAACATGGCCCGGGGGGAACTCCCTGCAGAATACGACGTCCAACCTCCCTGTTTAAGAATATCAAGCATACTCCTCGAAGACTGGGAGGAACTCATGGAAGAAGAGGAGAAGGAATTAAGATCCCTGAGAGGCTGGCGGAATAAGAAGAATAAGTGGCACAGGGAGCGGAAGAAGAAGAAACCAGAGGAGCCTTCACCCTAATAATAAAAATTGTATTGTATTTTTTAAATAAATGTTTTTCTTTTGTATATTTTGTAAACCATTTTGTTTGTAAAAAATTATTTGAATAAATGTTCCTTAAATAAAGACGTGATTAGCAAAACTAGTTTCCGTCAACATAATTACACCCATCGAAACCAGAATATACTAATAATCGAAGAGTAGCGCTCACAATTTAGGGTCAACACTGTAACTTTTTAAGACACATAAAAATTTAATCATGGAACTTGCTAGTCTAATAGAGTGTAAAATACATGTAAAATATGCTTTCAGATAATATTATGCGTAGTGGTAAACTAGGACTATTTATGAAAACGAAAATCGCAAAACAGCTGTACTAATTTCATTGCACGCACACCCGTTTGAGATACATTTAAGTTACTACGTTATTCTGCCGACGTGAACCATGACCCTGCAAACCAACGTCGGAGAGTTTATTTTATGGTCGCGTCGTAAATCTACATCAATAAAAAAAAATTCCAGTTATGCGTTGTAAAGGCAGTACTTTGATATACACGGGGAAGATATTATAGCAATGGAAATATGTTTTTATCCTCTAACAATACCTACAGATTTTTTATTTCTAAAAAAACATACACACAAAAATGTAAAAAATCGAATTTCTGTTAAGAAGAAATAATAATATACTCTTTTTGGGTGTAGTCTTAATTTTAAGGAAGGTTTTCAAGATTCATTTTAGTTTTTAAGAATTCTTCCCAAACGTTATTTTTAATTCAGTTGAATTTGTAATGGTTTATGTTATTAGTTTTCATTTTTTACTAAATTTTATTGAAATTGTTAAAATTCATTTAATAAATTAAATATTTAATAAATATTCAACGTAATATTAAATAGAAAAAAAACTCGAACACTAGATCTCACAAAATTTACGTTTATTTAATCGAACACGTTTCCAAAAGGATCAAAATGTATCACTGAGGACGGCGACTTTGTCGTTGAAACGCGTTTGATTAAGTAAACGTATTTTTTGTGAGAACTTGTGTTCCAGTTTTATTAATCTAATATATTATCTCACAAGTCAAGCTCAATATTTATTTATAAACGCAATATTAGGTCATTAATCTTCATATTGTATTAGAATTTAATATAAATTGTTATAATAAAATTAGGTATTCATGATAGTCTCATAGCAGATTATGGCAACTCACGAACTGGTAATAGGAAACAGAGCAACTATAACGTTTTTTGGATCCTTAGAGACGACACTTGTACAATGAACATCGTATAGCCGAAACAAGGTATTTTGGATTTTATTGATAGTTTCCCACAAATTTTGTGTTTAAAAAATATAAAAAAGTCCCCAGACATGGTCAAAATATGCCCCTATACCAAATTAGATTAAAATCGGTCCAAACGTTTGGATTTTAGTGCATTTTACATTCGATAAATAGAAGAACTCACAAATAGAAATAATTGCCAAAACCACTTAACTAGATTCAGCAGACCTCAAAACGAACATGTCCGCAAACAACTGGATATCGTTTTTTGATCCATCACATAACTTCCTCTATACTACATCTCGTATATGAGAAATTAAAAAGACGATCAGGGAGGGTTAAATAAGAAAAGAGTATCTAATCCTGTAGACTCAGATTTATTGAAAGGGATGTGTTGCTTCTCAAATCATTTAGGTTGATGATCCCAATGTCAGGATTTATTTCGTAAAAATGCTTAGGATGATCTATACACAATTTAAAGTTACGTAATCATATTTACACTGCCATATAAGTTCCATTTTGAGTAACAGTAAAGAAAAGGTACTCCAAGGATTTCCATAAAACATAAATTTACAAATCTAATTATATTAGACGAAATAAGTTTTACATAAAAAAAACGTGGGTTTTAAGATGTTTAAACATGTTATTAAAAATAGACCGATAATAATTATAATTAGGCCCTATCACTAGTTTAGTCATAAATAACATTATCATAATAGTAATAATTTATCTGTATAAACGCTACTTATTGTGTTTTCGAATCGTAATTAATTTTTATCGAGATTTATCTCTGTTCGAGTTTTTTCAACAGCCCTTGTAACGGGAGAATTCAGTGAAATTTAATAACATTTGAATTACGATTGGAATTCGAGGTTTATATTTCTCACGGACGATTATGGTATTTAATCAATTGCTATTTAATTATTATATTTAAATATAACAACTACTGCAATAAAAACGCATAAATAATATAAATATTTTACATAGATTGTAACAACTAAATAAGTAATATGTTTTGTTAGTTTTTAATTTAAGGAAAACTAATGGTAATGTTTATAAGAATCAATTGTTATTGTTTTCAAAATACCCAGTCCACAGTTTGGGGATACCGTATGTTAAATTATTTGAATTTGTTTATAAGTTGGAGACAATTCTGTCGAATATTTTTAAGATTGCGTCTCTTACTTGTAAAATTTAATTAGTTTTGTACAAAAACTTTGATGGCGAGACACAAGTCAGAAAGTAGACTTTGTGGCCATACCCTGAGAGAATTCTAACGAAATTCAATTAAAGTTAAATCTTTTTGTCTTTCACAGCCTTTTTAAGTGATTGGATGAAGAAGACAAGATTAAACGAAGACCTTGTGTAAAACAAAAAAAAATCGAGTTTATGTATTTTGTGTTAAATTACAAATTTATTATATACAATTATATAATTTGGATTTTTATAAATATTTTAGATTTCATAGTGTTAGATAATTTTTTAATATTATATGACATATATTATTGAAATCTCTCCTTTAAAATAATACACAATCGTGTGTTTATGTTATGGCTCCGGTATTTCGAAGTAACTTTCTTTCAAATTTGTATATATACGTTTTTGATATTATTTTAAAGAGGAGAGAGAATTTTTTATTAAATTTTAAAAAATTATATCAATAGTATAAATAAATGTTTGAAAAAAATATTTATATAAATATTAATTATACTTTCTATGAAATGCACGAGCATACTTAGATTTTAGATATTTGAACTCTTGAAAAAACATCTATATTTCGTTTTCACTCGTTGTCCCACAAATATCTACCTTAGATTTTCTTATTCTCTTGATTAATGCATGGGTGAATGAGTAAGTTAGTCCACTGTTTATTTAATTACGTAAAACTTGAAATTGTAGAAAAAAGCAGAAAGAATCCCATGAAACCGAACTTATGAAACGAACACAAACTTTCTTATTTTCTCTCAGCCAATCAAAGGACGTCTCTACACAATATCAGATTTAATCAACCTTCCGGACGGTCGCTGTTAAAGGTGAGATATACGCGATAGTTGGTGTGATTTTACTCCGTGATTTAACCCAGATGTAACAGAAACTGGACTTTAAGTTGTTGCAGTCCAAAGTTTATATTTGTTTAACTATCTCTAATTCAATTTTAATTGAATATTTCATTTATTAACATTATATTTATGAAAAATTAACAAATAAAAAACTTAAGACCTTATGATCATTAAAAGATGTGACATTTCCTTAATTAGTAAAACTAAGGTTTTACTGGTGTGCTTTTTGTGTCCACGCAAGAGGTTAACACAAAGAGAGATGCCGGCCAGGTATCTTCATACCATCCCCGCATCCCTCTCAGACAACAATCGTAATGACATTTTGCAATTTTAATGCGCATTTACTATCTACATTAATATTATGCGTAGGTAATAAACATTTAAGGTCTCCACTATAGATAATATCAGTCTGATGGTTCACAGTAGATACATGTAGAAGAAAACTTCTAGTCATTTCCTCATCGAATGAAAATTTGATGGAGAGGTGAAATACTCTCTGTATCTTATAGAACCATCACAATGACATGTATGGGCCGTCTTTAAAAAAAAAAAATCGTTTTACTACAAGAGAGATGGTAAAACGATTTTTATTTATTTATTTTTTTTTAACTGCAGATTCGAGAGAGGAAGTGGAGGTGGTTAGGACATACACTGAGGAAGCCAGACGGAACTATTGAGAAAGAGGCCCTAGATTGGAACCCGCAAGGTGTCAGAAGAAGAGGTCGACCCCGAGAAACCTGGAAGAGGACCGTTATTAAAGAAGGAAAAGAGGTTAATAAGACTTGGAGAGAAGTGAAGGCACTTGCCGGAGACAAGGACAGATGGAGAGCTCTTCTGGACGCCCTATGCTCCAATAGGAGATAAAAGGAAATAAGTCAAGTAAGTCAACAAGAGAGATGGATACGTTTAAATTATTGTTTTCTTTTGCCTTGTTTTGTAGAAGTTTCAAAGAAAAAGGGAATCCAGTATGTCCAATAGTGAGTGAAAATTTTACTCACTAAAAATCACCTTCCTTCCACTTAGTACGCCTATCGCATGGAACATAAATTAAGAAATGGTTCTCTATGTATCAAGCGGATAAGTTCGTTCCATGTTGGTGTAAAAAAAATTAAATGTGAAACCCCACCGTGCGAAGAGGAAGCTTAAGGACCTGGGTGGAACAGGCAGGGTTAACATTTCGACCGACCGATATTGCAGGTACCCTGCTTGAGGTGTTGCGTAAGTGAAGGATTGGATTGCATGCGGCATTTTCTGAACTCGACAAGTTCTTGCCACATACATCTTCAATCCCACGACCTCTTCTGAAACACTATAAATAGGCATAAAGATTGAGAAAACGTACCAATAAAAATAATATACTTGCAAGTATTACAAGACCAGGAGGTGTTTATTGTCTGTCGTGGGTTAATGACAGCGGTTATTTATGTCACACAATAGGGAAATTAGAATAAATGAAGGGTGTGAATGAATATCCTTGTAAACGTTTACCAGTAGGTGTTGGACGTGTTATTTGAGAAAAGCGACATTCTAGTATTCTAGTATTTGTGAATTGCTCTAATTTTTCACCTTGGTGCTTTAGTCACTATTTGTAAAATCTTGTTTTGGAATATTTGTATTCTGTGGATTCGTAAGTTACCGATGTGTAAACGGATTAGAGCTGCGTATATAACGATACTCTTGAGTAGTAACTTGTATAACACGGTGACAGTTCTCAGTGAAAGAGAAAAGAGTTTTAAATATAGCAATATAGTTGTAATATTAGGTTAACGCAAATAATGAAAGCAAGAATTGTCCATAACTTCTTTATACCCTTACAGCTCCTAATATGTATTTAGATCATTAATTAAATAATATCAGTGAATTCATTTCATTTATTTATTTTAATGTTTAAAATATACAAACTCCAAACGATTTTCTTATTATCATGAAAACATAAACTATTTAGTAAGCATTTTGATGATTTTAAAAAATCAATGAGTTGCTAAAGAATTTTTGATGACGGTCAATAGATTTTATAGTGGTAGCTTGTAGTAGTAAGTGAAACCAAATTGGTTTTCTTATATCATCCCCTTATAAGTTGCTAGCAAGATGGAAATAAATATATTCAATGTTTGCAATAGGACAAAGATATCTAATGGCAGTCATTTAAAGTTTATTAAAGACAGTAAAGCACTTTTCGTACACTAAAATTATATGTACTTGTATAGGCTTCTTTTCTTTAATTGGAAACAATTATGAAAATTATAGGGTTGCAAAAGTGTTAAACTGTGCGAAATAAATTCCTATAATTAATGTCGTTCAATAATATCCACAAAATCGTCATATTATGAAAAATCAAATTTTCTATTCTACCGATAAAACCATTTTTTGAGAATGTTAAATACTTATATCAACTTATTTTATAAGTTAGACAAACTACTACCAACAGATTTCAAAAAGACAAGTAAATTAAAACTAAGGTTTTACTGTTTTACGTTAAAAAGTGTTTGCCTAACAATATTAGTAAAGCCTCCATAAAAAAAAAAAAAAACATTACCAAATACGAAAGCTGAAATAAAAAAGGTATGTAATTTTTTTAAATTCAGTTTTACTAAATTTGTGATAAATATAGAAATTACTAATGACTTATATAATCTCCTGACTAAGAAATTTAAAAAAAAATTAGCTTTTAGTCAATTTAATTGACTGAAAATAAAGGAGAGCAAATTAAAGCTATTTATTATCAACAAACATTTCTAAAAACATAGAAAATACTTTTTAATTTAATTGTAAAAGAAGCAAAGAGAATGAAGACGTTTTATGTTACGTAGGCACTGTTTGTAATTAATTAAGTATTGATTAATTGTAGGGAAATAGACACAAATTAAAACTATTTTAATCAAACTGTAATTAAATAAACCAAAATAAGTGAACTGTAGCAAATTGTTTAAAGTTGGTCAACGGAAATTAATTAAATGTGACTTGAGTTATCAACCCTTCCCCTTCACCAATTACAATGTTGTTTAATTGTTACGCAACCACAGAAACACCAACGCAGAAATTTAATGAAAATAATTCACTGTAACGAGGAAAGTTATTTTACAGGAGAGCAAATAATATATTTTGTGTGTAAAATAGTGTTACAGAATATTTATTAAAACTTAAATATAAGCTTTTTGTTTTAATTAGGAGAAAACTACACACAAAGTGGCATACGTACCTGTAGATAATACTGTACCTGTAATAATCTTAAATGTTAGGGTAAAAGATCCCATGGCACAAAACTCAATATTGGAATTTTTTTCAAAATTTTATGAAATGTCTGTATGTTAATAAAAAAATAAATTGTCCGCCATTTTTAAATGTTCTTTTTTTCAAATTATTCAAGACTCTTAATTTATTTTCATTTGTAGTGCGACACATTTGGTTTACATTACCCCAATTTTGGGTTTTTAGTACTTTTAAAAAACGATCCAAGATTAATTTCTCATGTGATCAATAATTCACTAAGTGACATTATATGCATGATGTAACCAATGAGTTTTTGTTAGGGTCCTTAGATATTAAAATTTGTTTACCCAAAATCGTTAGATCTCATATATATATATATATATATATATATATATATATATATATATATATATATATATATAATTTTTAGCAGATGAACCTTACGATCAAAAAGGGTTTATAAAACAGAGTTTAAACCTTCATGGGCTCACTTTGGTTAGTACGGTCTTAGCATCTCCGAGTGAACCAGGATCTACAACATTATAGATGTTATCTTTGGAGTAATCACCCTGTTTCAACTTTACTATCACGCCTCTTTTCATAAATCTTGTTCTATTCCGACCCTGATACTGTTAGGATTATCGAGTATTAAGAGTTTTTTTTAATGATTTTTTGATCCTTCTTTTTTTTGTGTAATGCGATCATTTCCGAAAAATTTTTCGCCTTTAACCAAGATGGAAAAATTATTATAAAAAATACTATTTTCTTAGAGAAGTAAAGCTAAAGGGGAATTCTGCTTTTACAGTTAATTAGCAACCGCTGTCCCCAATTTTGTTGCTCCACTTTTGCAGATATATTCTTTCCCTACTATACAATATCTAAAAATAAAAACTATTGTATTTGTTATATTATTAGGGACATTTTGGGTAATATAATTTTTTGCCATTCTTTTGGCAATGTTGACGCCAATAAGCATGAAATGAGCACTGATAATGACTCACAAAACCCGTTTTGAGTGTATGATTAAATTTTCAACATTTAAATTTTTCTGTATTTACGATTGTGATATTTTACCCCATACTATTTTTCCACATATGGCCATCACACCATTTATCTTTCATTTATATACATAAAATATGACAATAGTGCGAAATCCGTTTAATCCAGCGCCCACTAATCTGTAAGATTAATGTGTCATTTAAGTAGGATACATCTTGTGGTACGGCTTAGACCCCTTAGTATCACTATCCTGTACCATAGTTTAACACCATTTACAGTCTTAAAATATGTTAAAGAAAACAATGGAAGATTCAACGTTATAGTTTTGTACAAATACAAACATAATATGTTACTTTACTAGTATTTAAATACGTAATAGTATAGTACTAAACATTCATTGTTATAACATGGTATAATAATTACAATATAACTAGATATTACTGAAAACAAAACAATTGTCATTCTTTGCATTGTCGAAAATTTAATTTTGTCTTTCGCTTCATCTAAACACAAATCTCTGTGAGAGACACACAGATCTATATTTTCTAAACAGTTTGTGAGTTGTTACTTTAATAAACTCTTCCAGCGCTAGGCCACAGTCATCCCTTAGTTTATTGTCCCGGCATCACAGTTTTGTAATAATGCTAATTACAATAAAATTGACAAGTAACTATGTAGTCCTTAAAACAATGGAGTCTAAATCGATTCACTTTTACAGATATTATCATATAAAAATATATAGGATGTTTTTGCAACAACTATTTTCTCTACTGAAGTTTTCATGTTTGTTAATTTTATCTATAAATGTTAGGTTTATACAAAAATTTGTATTAATTGAAATTTTTTGAAACCCGTGGCATTCTTTTTCTTCACTTTTATTTAAAGTTACTGTTTATTAAATTTAAAATTAATTAAATTTCACAAGTTACAGACGCAATTCTTAAAACGATTTGCACAAAATTTATACTTAAAATTTTTAAACCGATAAAGGATGCCCACTAAAACCAACGTGTACAGAGTATTTCAGAAATGAGTTTATTTCTTAACAAGGATTTTCCTTTCTGATTATAATTATTTTTGTTCTAACATTTTTTTAAACCGGTAACATTATATTTCCTTCACATTTCATACTTCTATTTATTATAAATTTTTGAAGTAAAAACTTCCTTTGGCGCGTAAGTCAACCGTCACGCTCGGGTCGGTGACGTTGAATCGGGTTTACTCGGCTCCACTCGACATCAAGCGCGCTCGGGTCGGTGATCCACTGAATCGTCTATACTCGGCTCCAATCGTCATCAGCCACGTTTACTGTCCGACAAGAAGTGCATCGTTCCAATGTTATTGTATATGATCAGTGTAATATTTAAATTGTTCACAATTTGTGCTGCACTTTACTAATAGTGGAAATTTTATTTTTAGATATTTATAAAAAATACAGCTTCTAGCTGAATGAACACGACTAAGCAAACATGCGAAGGGAACGTCGCGGGAGTGTAAAAACCTAACCGTGTAAAGAGTGTAGTCAGTTCTTACCGTTTTGATAAGAATTACAGACAAGAACAAAAAAAAACGAGTCATTTAAATTATAGTTAATAGGAACATTTATGTAAAAAAAAGAACATTTTTGAAGTAAAATTTAATTGGAGAGTAACATCTTTTTATTATATATTTATACATAAATACATAATAACTTATATTGTAAACTTACCTATCTGTAAATATTAAAAACAAGACCAGGTTAGGCAACTAAACTTGTTTGAAACCAAACGTGTACTGTTAAAAAAATCTGTAAACCACTTCGTACGAAGTAATTTACCGTAGTAATACCCACCCTAATTCCAAGTTGGGTTTATGCACAGACGGATGTTTCGATTTGTACTTGCATCTGGAAAATGATGGAAACAAATAACCTGCCCAGTTGAAAGGACTTTGCTATGAACAGTAGGGGGGGGGGAGGGGGTTACTGCCAATTAATTCCTCTTCTTCCCTAACAGTTTATGGTTTCACTCCATTCCGGCCAGCCTTCAAGTCTAATATTTATTAAAATTTCCTTTCTTTCTCTAACTGACGTTTATTACACAACCGTTAAATATATTTTGAATTTATGTTTTAAATAGGTGCTTATAATGGTTAGGTTTAAATATTTGATATCACACAAAGCTACACTCTGTAAAATATTCAACATTGTAAACACAGAAATATGTGAACTTTTAATATTTTATCTCTTTTATTCTCAAAGAATTTCTAAATTTTTGTTTTGTTAAGTGAAATATATATATATATATATATATATATATATATATATATATATATATATATATATATATATATATAATGAGCCACACATGACATACAATGCTGACAAAGCAAGAAGTATGTGTTTTACAGTTTACCCAACATATGTACTAGATGGAAATTACAGACAAATTTTATGTCCTTGTTGTTTTAAGCAGTACATTCACGTTTATACATTTGTTTTATCTGGAGAGTTTTAAAAGTAGTTATTCTCAATTCTCACTGATTTCTCATTCGAAAGAGAGCTATTGCGGCAGCCCTAAGTCTGGATTATGGAAAGTGCATGGATCATGTGTCCATGTTTTGACGGGTAGTGATCATGTTTAACCGAATTAAATACAAACATAGTAGATATAATCTCTTCAGCCTAAAAATATTGATTTTGTTTTTAACCAATTATTTGTAGATTTGCTGTTTTCTTACAGATTTGTATTGGTTAAATATGATAACGAAGAAAAGTCTAAGGATTATACTATTCTAAAAATGAAAACATGAAACTGTATTTTAATAGAGATTCGGAAAGAAACTATGCATATCAGGACATGGTGTGAACGTATGTTTCGTTTTGAAATTACCGAAAGTTTAACTACTAATTACGTAGACAGAAATATATTTAAATTAAAGTTATTTTATTATAAAAGTAAATAAACTGTAGCAAATTGTTTAAATATGGTTAATGAAAATTAATTAGTTGCGAGTTTAGATATCAATACCTTCCCCCATCCCTTACCAATCACAACGGTTTTAGATATTACCCAACCACAGATACACAGTAAATTAATAAGTTATCGTAAATAATTTAAATGTCTTACGAGATACACTCTTAACATTCTGTGAAATAATCTAACAAAGTTATTTAAAAAATCATAAATAGGAGCATTTTATTATAATTATTTTAAAAGTGTCTAAAACTCTTGTTTTATTTCCACCGAATTATTATTTAAAGTCAAGAATTACTATATTATACCGCAAGTTACAGATTTAATAAAACTTTGAACGTATGTTTAACATACAGGTTATTCCATTCATATTTTGGAAAAATGTATACAATTATGTGAGTCATTAAGTTGAAATGATTTTTTGTTTAAAAATAATTTATTATAAATGTGAGTATTTTTTTCACAAAATATGTATTTATAGAAACTATCCTCTGTAAAATAACATATATATATATATATATATATATATATATATATATATATATATATATATATATATATATATATATATATATATATATACATTTGTATTTCTTCCTCTAATAATAATGGTTTATATATATATTAAAGGTAATTATATATATATAATTACCTTTAATATATATAAACCATTATTATAATTATATATAAGGTAATTTTGCGTACAAAAAATCTTATTGAAATAATTAGAATTTCTTTACTAATATATTTTTTTTATAGTGAAAAAGAAAGATTTGTATGGGTCTATATTACAAAATCTAAAAAAACAGTTTTTGTACAGAGAAGTAAAGTTTGACACAGGTTCATCTTTTATCCAATTAGCCGTCGCTGCACCCAATGTTGTCGATCCAATTTTAGCAATTATCTTCTTTCCCTGCTTTACAACATCTGCCGGATATTAAAACCACCGTCTTTACCGCATTAATAGGAGAATTTCTTTGGCAATCCCGATACTGCAGCAAAATTGAAACAAAACCTACCCCCACTGATCTTGACTCGCTTAATACGTTTGAAGTGTCATTGCAAATTTACAACATGTATATATGCAACTATTCACGTGTTAATCTTCGATTTGTTCATTCTATCTCTTACCTTTATTTTAAATGCACGAAATTATGACAATGATGCTAAATACGTTTAATCCCATATCCACTAAGCTATGGGATTAATGTGTCACCTAAGCAGGACACATCTTGTGGTCATAATCATCCCTTCTCCGGGTGTTCTAATCCGGAAACCTTACTCAACACAAATTATTTGAAAACAACTAAAATTTTAACGGAATCAAAGACAGTTTTCTGACACATGAATACAAACAGAAATAAATGTTAATAATGTATAAATATTTAAATGATAGCTACATATACAATTTGTGTACAATCATGCATCGTTTTTTATATAAACAATTATTTTTAGAGTGAAATTATCCAAGAGATGAATAGCGATTCGGTTGCACAATCGCACCTCAGCATAATGACGTTTTAGTACTCTAACAGCCACGATAAGTTGGTAAAAAACTATAAAAAATTAAGTTTAAAAAAGCAAAACCTATGCAAGGCCATCCATTTTCTGTCCGGTTTATTTGACATCCCCCCCCCCCCTTCAGTATTATGGGAAGAATCTCCAACTGAGAAGTAATGCTCCTCAACAGTCTGGCTAACTGACTCATACTCTACTCTTAGTCCTTTCCTAGTATCTACCCAAGAAGCTCAAGAACCATTCCTTTTATCAGTCGAGACCCAAAAAAGAATTTGAAATTATCAAAGCAGTAGTAACAGACTGGTCGCACCATGGGATAGGATTAACACTATTTATATCTCCTCAACTGGGGGTGTATATTTTAATCTTGACGGGGGGTATGCATTCAGAAAAAAAAATTACATTTTTTTAAAAACACAAATATCCTAACATTGCTCTTAATTATGTAGAAAACTGAATTTATAAAAATCATTTCGACCAGCTTAAGTCATATTTTTACGTCATTATTTTGTTGATGTCTACATCGACCCTGCAGCAAAATGACAGCTTTTATGGCTTTATCGTAACCCCGTAACGACACAAAAATCCCTCATTTATGTTATCTAAAGTTAGCACTTTTGTTTTGTGCTAAGAAGATATTATAATAACAATATGGAAATTTGTTCATGAGTGTAATAAACAGCACAGACTTTCTAACTTCTCCATATCGACACCAACACAACAATATGCTGAACTAAAAATTGTTACGAGAGAGATACATAATAAATTTTATGTTAATTATTCTTATTTACAAATTTTAAATTTACTTCCTATAATTTCAGTGCTCGGTCATATTTGGCCGTGGGTACCGACGTCAGTATTGGGCGTATTATGGACAAATCTCCTGGGCAGCGATTTAAAGTTGAGAACCTTCTGTCCCGCGAAAAGTAAAAATTGCCAGCGACTATTTTTGGTTTTATATTTTAGCTTTCATTATATTCTTCAGTTGTGTTAAGTAAGACAGACTGATCGTTCTTCTCCCTTACTCTATTTCCCGGAGGTCTTCATGTATTTTGTTTTATACATATTTAAAACCAAATTTAGTTCTTAGGTATGTCTTTATAACTCCTCCAGAGCTCCAGGTAGTGAATCTCCCGAACTGTTATGATAAATTCATTCGCTTACGCGAGATGGTGAGCCATTCTGTTGTCGACAAACCTCTCGACGATCGTCGATTTATATAAAAGGACATAACATAAACTTAGGAAAGATGAAAGCGATGAATGACTAAATGAAAAAAAAGGTGTAGATACAGATATGGACTATCAGGATCACCATGCTCATACTCCATAGATGGGCCCCTGCGGGTCATTCGGGTTCGTTTTAATGTACATTATTAGGAGTTCTAGGGTAAAGTTAAAACATAGGGAGAAAGTCATATCTCCTTGCATTAGACCTCAACTACCTAGTAATTGTTCGAACTACAGATTTGATCTCTACAAGTTGTAATATCCCGGCTTATGCTAATTAAATTCAGTAATATTATTATCCTGTTTTTATATTGCGCTTGATAAAAAGCAATATAAATGCTGTGAAGATTGTATTCATATGTCTTCTTCATTAAGTACCATATCGTTAATATGCGATCCATTTGGGATATTCTTCATTTGGTAGTCTTAACCAAACTTATTAATTGGTAAATTCAGTAAATTCCACTGTTATGAGTGCGCACTAATACAGGGATAAGATACGGGAAATATGTGGCACTCCATGTCTGCCATTAGAAAACCAATTTCACGGACACAAGATCTAACTTCTGACAAACTTACATGTTTAAACACATGTATTCAATGATACGTTTTGAGAAAAACTAAACTAAATTTATAATTTGTTTATATCAGAAAATCAGTTCTTCAATTGTTTATTTTAACAATTTCAGTTATATTGACAAATCCAAAATTATACTTTTTTTCTACTCATAGTAGTTTGAACTATTACAGCGGTTTATATTTACATTAAAATAGAAAGAGATAAGATTGGAAACTGCAGAATGTATCGGTTTTCATCCTGCTAATGCGTAATCTCAACATAATAATAATAGGTTTCAATTTATCTGTAACTATCACAAGAGTTCCCCACTTTGAGCCTCATTGTGTTTACGAATTTGAATGGATTTTTATCCAGATTTACCTCCATTATCTTTAGAATTTATTTGACAGATCCTGTACCGTGGCAAATGAATAGAGATTTGTATTAAGATTAGGACGATAGATTTTTGTTTTTTTATTATTTCAATAGTTAACGATAATATAGTGTATTATTAAATTATTATTTCTCTTTTTGTATAGCTATACTTATAACAGCACAAAACAATCAAAAAATATTTCGAAAAGAATGTTTAACCCAGTGAGCAATATGTTTTATTGAACAAATGTATAAAAAGTATAACTAAAAGTTAAAAAAAATCAAAGTTGATGGAAAATTTTATAATGAAAAAGAACTATAGGCTGAGAGTAGGTATTTTGATTGTGTAGAAATTTTGCAGAGATTCCATCTATATAAGTTGGTTTTAGTCAACTCGTAAAATACGTTTTTGAGATAGTGCGTATAAGGGTGAGAAAAGGTTGAATACGATTTCCAAGTATTATAACAGTTGGAATTATTTGGTTTTATTAAAAAAAAAAATAATAAAATAAAATAAAATAAAATAAAAAATGTTAGAACACAAGACAGAGGGACGACTTGTGGCCTCTCTATGAGTGTTTGATCAGAATGTAACTAAAGTTACAAGATACAAAAGCGTTTAGAAAATGAAGACCTTTGCGTTTTTTACAAAGTTTTATAAGTGTTTGGAAAAAGAAGAAAGAGTAAATTCCTATCTAAAGGCAGAAAATTACAAACATTTTGATTAACATAATATAATATGAAGTATATATATCTAATGTTTATACCCACATATATTTAATATTTGAATGTGGTATTTTTAATGTGTGACATAATTTTTGTTCTTCTGTTCTAATAATAAATTTAAAGTAACGAGTCATAAGAAACTACATCCTGGTCTATTTTAACAGTAAAAGTTTGCAGCATTATGTTAAAGCAAAACTTCATTGCCAATAAAGTTAAGACTTTATAACTTTAAGAGTTTATGACACGGCTTTTGACGTCACTGGCTTTGATCAATTTTAAATGCGATTTGTGTCTACGTCAAGAACAAATCCAGCAACGTAACGCAGTTCACATGTGTAAATTGCATTCTTCTCTATTTGTTGATGTTATTGTTTTTTTTTTCTTTGTGGTTCAAGAGGCTTGAAAGATTTAGACGGCTATGTAGTCGAGTAAATTATGATTGTCCCTTCTAGTTTCAGTGGACTTTGTTCTATTAATTTGAACCAGATGTTGCAACCAGTAATTTTAATCCACCTAATCGGCGATTAAAAATAGAATGTTATTAAACGGTATTAATATCATATGATTCTACTAGAACATCGTAAAAATTACATTTTTCAGTAATTTGTTTGCAAATATTACAGTTGTTAAAATTTTATTTGCTTTTATAGAACCAACAATGATTTTATTTTGTACATAAGAATATGTAAACTTTAAGATGTTCTTAATTATTTAACCAAACTGTTAAAATGGCCTCCATTTTTTATTTAGATACTTGTATTTTTATAACTATGTTATTGTAAAAATAAGTATTTGACATATTTTGCAGTGAAATGTCTCAACTTATAATGAAAATTTAGAAGAAAATCTTACAAACGTAATCTCGTATATTTATACACGAGTGTCGCCCCCCTCCCGTGTTTTTTATTACTTTTGGTCTCCATATTAGTTTTGATTATTTTTTTTTCAACGGTGACATGGTCGTTAGATTTGTTTTGGAGTTAGATTTTGGTGTTAGTTCAACATTGTTTTTCGACTCATAATATAGTAAAGGTTTTATTTTTATTTATTTTTTTTTATATTTGAATAGAATTTAAAAAAAACCATCTTTTTGACAACTTATAATACGGCCAAATGTAAATTAAATGATTTAAACTATATGTGATACATGAAAATGCATAAGATTTTGTTTATCTCAATGGTGGAATTTTGTTTTGCAGTTATATGTCTATATACCTTATTTTTATTTTAATAGATTTTTATTTAAAATGAACATAGTAGTTGAAAATTATGAACATTTAAACTAAGTATAACAGATCAGGTATGAACTTCATTTGTTTCCAATTCTCTATGGTAAATATTGCAGAAAAATAATTAAGGAGGACACATTCTAGCCAACCCGTATATCTTTTTAATCTAAAGGAAGATCAGAAATTGAAAAAAAGTTGTTTCAGCTAGAATCTTAACAAAGTTATTACGTAATAAAAAAACTTTTTCTTTTTTGAAAAATTCAAAATATTTTAAATAAACACTGATCCAATACCTCAAGAATAAAAATATCTCGGTGGTTAACAAAATTATCTTTTTTAAAACTGCTTTGTTGATAGAGTGGAGTGAAAAGTGATGAAGGTGGAAATGAAGAAAATCTACTAACTGAAACAGCTTAAACCAGATCACTAGATATAAAAATCGAAAGTTTTCGTTTTGTAACTGATTTTTAGTTCTATTTTGTGTTGGAAATTCTGGAAAATTTTATTAAATACCCAGGTACACAATTTATTTAAATTTGAGCATATAATTCCATATTTAGTGTTGTGATATTTAAATTAGTGAAGCTGATTAAATATTATTTGTTTGTGCAAACCTAATAACATTACTAACGAGGAAATCCAGTTGTATTCCTGAAGGTAAATAAACACCGTTTTAATTAAAAATATTTATAATTCATTATCAAATAATACTGTAAAATAAAAATCGTTAATTTATAAACAAATAAAACGACTACGTTTACATTTGATTAATATTAGATTAATAAAGAGATAAGATGCAAAATAAAATTTAATTTTAATACCATATTATATAACATACAATTGTTAAAAAGAAATGTTTTATTTTAATAAAATATATTAGGACGCCATCATTGAATTATACAGCCCAATCATACAATGTAATACTAACAAACAGATGCTCTAAATGTAAAGCCCAAAATAAAAGAATATCGACAATTAAATGACGACAGACATTCCAACCTCCGAAAAGTCTGTCGGTTTATCCCGATAGCACCCTCCTTTGTTCGTTATCCGAGAACTGATCCCCCCACAAACTATTATACTCCGGCATTATTTATTTCGGATATTTACAATAATTTAATGGTATTTGCTGACTAAAGTCGTATTAAACCTCATTCCGATCAAAATAACACAATACCATTTCTTTTATATGAACGGAAAAGGAAAAGAAATAAAAGCACGTTGAAAGTACAGAGAACGAAATTTTTCTTTTAAAATATTTTCCTCAATAACTATCCTTTATGAAATTTACGTATCTGTGGGTACAGGTTTCTAATATCAACCCGCGGAGAAACAATATTAAAGTATTTTGCGAAATATTGTACTATACCAATAAAGTTTAGTCTGACTCATTATTTTATTTATTTTTTTCAAAATTCCATCAACACTAATGGAAAAGTAACATTAACTTCACAAATTAAATTTTAACGATTCGTGTAAAGGTCTAAAAGAAAATATGTTATTTTTTCCAATATAGATCATTATAGTTTTGATGTTGAATTGTTGAATGTACACTATTTGGAAAGGTTTGGACGGGCCCATGAAGTTATACAAGGGAAGAAGATATGATTTTAATGATTTTGGAGAAGAGAAGTTCATCAACGCCATCTTTTCAAGATAAATTATGGCATTTTGGAAGCTATATCGATCGATAGCCGAACTTGGACACCATCATGAAGATTGGAATCCTTTAAAACCATATCGTTAAAAAGTTTGCGAAATGTGAGCGTTTATGGAATAAACCGAAAGTTAAAACTCGAAGCAGTAATTTTTAAATTTTTTCCAATGAGTTATGAAGAGGTTTAATAAATATCTTAAAAGTCAGAGTATGAAAATGGTAGAAACCTATTGTAAGATATGTTTTGTTTAAAAAGCAAAGTGTTTCTATAGTATAGTACTAGTTGCATTTCAATACATTTTTGCAAGACAGAAAAATTTAAAATGATTGATGAATTTATTTAATTATTTATGTTTTTAGTTTGATAAGTCATTTTTTATTAAAATTAGTTAGTTTAATTAGTGTAGCTCATTCATTAATGAAGGTGACGACTTTATCGTTGAAACCTTTTTATCGTTAAACTTATCTTTAATAAATTGTGTCTAATAAGTTAAGTTCAATCTCTCTCTCTCTCTCTCTCTCTCTCTCTCTCTCTCTCTCTCTCTCTCTCTCTCTCTCTCTCTCTCTCTCTCTCTCTCTCTCTCACTCTCTCTCTCTCTCTCTCTCTCTCTCTCTCTCTCTCTCTCTCTCTCTCTCTCTCTCTCTCTCTCTCTCTCTCTCTTTCTTTCTCTCTCTCTCATCTTCCCTATCAAGATGAGCACCTCTTGTTATTTTCTGACCAATTTGCTACTAGGGATCTTTATTTTAATTTCTTTCATCCCTTTTTATGACGCAATTATGACTGGATTACAGCGTTGACCAAATTTGCTAAATTGTGACTTCTAAAAATCTAAAAAAAAAAAAAAAAAACGTATAAGTTACAATAAATCAAAAAATTCTGATTCGTGGGCAACCGGTTCAGTCATTGGGCCGTTATAAAAAACTTCATTTATCTAAATTAATTCAACTAAAATATCTATGAAATATTAAGGGTAGTAATCCAAACTGTGCAAATTTGTAAAAATATATAATTATATTTAAGGAATATCTTTCAAAAATTTTTGACGTTCGTCATTTAAACTTGATATCACGTTATGTATTTATATTTAAGACGAGTTTATGACACTACTGATGTAAGTTTAAACTTTATTTAAATATATAAATATGGATTAAAATAATATCCAAAATGTAAGACATTGTGAAGGTTTTTCATTTTTCTACTGACAACTCATGAAGTTACATTTTTTACGACTAAATAGTTTTGTAACAATTACAATTGTGAATAGTTGTATCAAAAGGTTTATACTTATTTATTGCAATGTTTATTTTTTAATTCCATGCAATCTAATAAAAAAATACATATTAGCTGACATTTTACTTTCGTATGCGTTTTGAAAGTTATATCAAATAATAATGATTTTTTATGGTCTAGGAAAAGCATTAAGTAAAAAATGGTATATATTTTCTTACTTATACATATATTTATAGATATCTTCAACAGGCAATTGGGATACATAAATTTAAATAAAAACAGCTGAACTATGAAAATAATTAAAACGTGTGTTGCCATATTTCCTTCTCGTAATGCTAACCCATAAATATAAATGACCAAAATATATTAACCTACAGTTATTGTCTTGTGGGTAAGGAATTGTTATCAATTTTGTTGGCATCTGTTTCTATCTGCACTTTAACATCCAAGTATATAATTAGATATTATAACGTTCCAAGTAATAGACAATAACTTATTTCATTGCAGCAACGTATGTTACTGCCACACTCAGTTCCCACATAAACACATCTATTGCTTGACCTACGGAGCTATCCTTGATAAACCCAACCACCCATCATTTTATTTGAAATAAAACTAAACCTGATATGATATTGAATTTTAACCCAATTAAACACAACTTAATTGTTACTGCAAACCTAATATTTTAAGTACAAACCTTCCTTCTAGTTTATTAGCATATGAAACAATTTAATGCGGTATCATAAATTGTACGCAGTTATAGTGTGACGATATTGAAAGATGAAATTCATTTTGAAAATTAGATTACTATGGTCATGAAATGTGGGAATTAGTACAACAACAACAAAAAACAGATTTTTTATTTTACTTCCTTATATTATAGAAAGTTATATCATGGGTAAACAAAATCAATGTCGGTTATTTTGTGGATGTATCCGCTTTAAGAAACTCTAAGTCCACGAAAGTGGTTATAGAATGATCTCCATATGTCGTCTGTGCTATATAAAGTAATGCTCTACAGCCTAAAATTTACTTCCATCAAACGAATTTTGAGCACAAACTAGAATACAGTGGCAGGCAAGGAAAGAATTCCAGAAACATTCACGTATGAATTTAGTGGTAGTTAACACATTAGAAACAAATAAATGAGTCTATACTTTGTGATTATCAAAATGTATTTTTTTTTAATTTAATTTTTTTAGATTATTTACGTTGATGTTGTTACAAAAGTATAAACTTTAACAAAAAAGAATTAATCAAGCTCCGATGTATTAATCAATTTTGTCCTGGTATTGCATAACTCTAATTTACTTCAGTATGTACACATGAGCTGTGTGAATCAACAATCACTTGTTAAATGTGTCGTTGATATAATGTAAACAAAACCACAATTAAGGTTTAACAATCCCAGCGACGTCACACTCCTATAGTAAACATTTAAAGATATAAATTCTTAGAATTACTAGCAATAAAGTTTAATTTAACATAATGATGCAAAGTTTTACTGTTAAGACATGACAGTTTTGTAAAGGCTGTGATTTGTTACAGCTTGTTAAATTTAACACTGAAGCAGAAAAGGCAAATGAAAAATTATATATTAAATTTTTATTAGAGATATCAAGGACGTAACTTTTTTACTTAAATTTACTCTAATTTCTTTTTTATTAGGAAAAATCACTCAGTAATATTCTGAACAAAATCATCTTTCACTATGGGGAGATTTAAAATTGAAAAAATAATTAGAGTTGTATTTTTATTTAAGGAAAAGGTAAATATGAGCGATATAATGAAAGGAAAACTTTAAATAACGCAGCTTTTATTAAACTTTAGCGTTATACAATACAGACAAACATTCGGCTTTGAGAAATGTTCATATCCTGCTTTATACCAAGTCTCGACGGAAGGTTTATTGTCCCAAAAAAGTCTTTAATGTAATTTCATGTTATTACGAATTTCTATTATAAATAAAAAGTGAAAATCATTGTACAAACTTTGCCCATCCTCGAAATATAAATAAATGTATCACCAAAATGTCATTTTGGTGTTTGTTAGTCAAAATTTAAAATGAACCACGGACTCCCTATTTATATTTAAATAAATACTAAACTAGAATAATTTGTGACACACACGAGTGCGTAGAAAAATTCTAGTTGTTTAAAGAGCTTATAATGACAGTGGTCAAGATTTATTTTCGAATTTATCCTGAACTTAATTTTTTTTTACTTGCGATGTTATACTGGTTTTATAAACTGTCGGACAATAGTGTTAACAAAAAATCAATTAATAAATTAAATAAACATCGAAAAAACAATGCACAAACTTTCTCACTCACCTTTACTGAAATACAAATAAAAACGAACCAAACTAATCGTCACCCAAATTGTAATTTTGGTAGTTCTCAATCAAAATGTGAAAATAAACAATGGACACCCTATTTGAAAAAAATAAAATAAAATAACGACCTATTAAACATGCTCTGCTTATGCCATAAACACGATATCAGCATAAAGTTTATTTTATTATAATCTAGCTTTTAATGATGGCGGCCAAATTTAATTTTGGTTTCTATTTATGTGACCCGTAAACTGCAATTTTTCTCACTAACGATTTAATACACAAGTTTACATAATACATCTGCACGTTTGACTAAAATTTGAACGAAATCGGGAAAGCCGGTTTTGAGAAATTAACAAAAGTTGGAAGCAAACAAAAAGTGGAATTAATCGAAAGTTCAGTAAGATTATAAAAACAAATAAATCCCACAATCATCAAAGTGTCTTTTACCACTTTTTTTTCACATGGAGAGTTATTTTTTTTTAGAAAATCATCTTAAATTTATACAAATTGGTATTTTGTGCCACAATTTTTCGATCCTATGTTATTATTATTTGAATGGACATAAAATAAAGAATTTGAGTAACAACAAAATTAACTTGGTTACGATTACATGACCACAGACGATATTATATATATATATATATATATATATATATATATGTCCTATTCCTTAGACCATTAAGAGTAAATCAATAAAAATAGGATGTTAAAGGTCCTTTTTTCCGGATAGTCAAACCTAACCTACACTATGTAGATTGAATAAATAAAATCACTGTCAGATACCTCTACAGTAAAGAAAATGTATGAGGTTTTGGGGGAGTGAGAAAGGTGTTTACGTAATTGCAAAAACTGAAATCACAAACTAAGGCGAAGCGCTCCCTAAGACTAATTGGCAGTTAGAGAAGAAACACCGCTGAGATGGGGAAGAGAAATTTTTTGTAAATTATAATCTACGTGAAAACCATCGTAAAAGTTAAATTTGTAATAACACGTAAACCAACTTTGCATTAGATTATCGCATTATTACCTAGAATTTATTAATCAGCACACAACTAATACGATGATTATTATTCTAGTAAATACGTTCGTTTGCCGACCTCGACTTTGATGGTGATATCCTCCGATCACTATTAAAAAAAAAAGTTATTATAGCCTCGTGTTGGAAACCCAAAGCTGTTACAAGCGGCATTCATTTTGAAATTTGTGAGTGTTTTTTGTTCATATTCAAAGAATAGTGAAATCGAAATTTAATTAAAATTCCCATTTCCAGAGTGATTACGATTTATATTTTCCTAATTTTATGTTTTCAACAATTGAGACTTTTAGAGATAACTTTCTTATTTTTTAAAGTAGAAAGTATAGTTTGGAACCAAAAGTTGTAGATATTTAAGTTGAACTAAAGCAGCCATTGAACCCAAAATTAAAGCCATTCATGTAAAAAACTTGAACCAATAATGATTTTGTAAAAACCTTCCATTAAAAATTGAAAATTTGCCTTGTATACTTAGTATAAATGTAAAGTTACATAATTTGTCAAAAAAGCTAGTCTGATTTTTTTCTGATTCCAGCTGTTTTGAGATCTTCTGAGTCCAAAAAGTAGTTTTTGGAATGTTGTCTATCTGTTTACTGTCGTATATAGTGTTCTGTAGCACAAACGAGTGTACTATTTAAACCAATTTAGGTTTGTGAGCATATTTTGTCCATATTTAGGGGGATTTTTTTTCTTTTTTCATATTTTTGATACCTAAAAAATTGAGGTATAAAGGAAAATAACATAAATAAATGAAGACTTTTTCAAAACGGCTATTACTATTTTGAAAAAATTGTACTCACGTGTAGGCTTTAAGTACACAAAACAAAAGGAATTAGTCGTCATCTCTCCAAAAATAAGGTTTCGTAAATTATCGGTAAGAAAATAACAGAATGGCCGATGTTATTAAATACATAATTTCTCAGCAAAACAATTCTAACGATTTCTTTAAAATTTTAGTAAATAGTACAGATTACTGACGTAAAATGTACCTTTAATTTTATTAAAAATTTGAATTAATTCAAAAATGCTACACGACTTATGTTTTAGACGTGTTTATTGGACAAGCAAAGCAAGTTAGTTAAGGCCATAATTAAATTAATAAATGTTATTTTTAAGACGTTTCACTTTATGCAATTGTTTATTATCACATTTTGATGAGAACTACAAACATGTAATTTTTGGTGACAATTAATTTTGTTTTGGGGATGGATGAGTGGGGAAAGTTTATGCAATGATTTATGCATATATTAAATTTCTTGGCGAAATTTTCTGTTAACATCCATGTACAATGGTGTGTAAATCTCACATACCGAATTTAAACAAAATCTGCATTCTAGAGCATTTACCAATACACCCAGAATTTAGGGTTTAATAATGAAATTTGTAATTTTTAAAGGTATATATATATATATATATATATATATATATATATATATATATATATATATATAGTAGAAATAATTGGAATATGTCAAAATCAGAGTAAAATTATCGATCGAATTTTTGTGAAAAGTAATAATTTATAACCTAAACTGATGTGTTAAGCCACCAATAAAGGAAAACGAATGGCAAATTTGGAAGAAAACGAACCAAAAAAAGTTCACATTTTATTTCAGGATTTTAAAATTATGAAAAGTAAGTAAATACTATTTGCAATTTCGAATATTTGGTTTTGTTATAAATTTCAAATCTTATCAAAATATAATTCTTTAAGTAGCCGAAATTTTGCTTTAAGGTTATATAGTGGCTTCCAGGGAATATTTTAAGTTAATCGATTTATGGTTAATGTATATGTGTGAGAATGTTTGTGCGCTATTATTTAATAAGGAAACAGGAAATAAAAAAGCATAAAAAACAAAAATCAATTATTAAGTAAGTTAACTCTGTTTACTAACATTTTTAATTAAAAATCTTGATGAAAAATCACAACGAGTAAACTCAGTTACGAAATCTAAGTGCCTACATTCTGCAATTTTTTTTTCAGAACATGTAAAGTAAATTTTATAAAACGACACGTAATATAAAATTCACAATACATAATACATTATACGCACTCAATCATCACTTTCAAATACTTTATACACACAAAAACACAAATTAAACAAACATTTTCATGAATAAACGCACACAGTGAAAGTCAAACATAACCCTAAAGCCCATATAAGAATTGGTAATTGGGTCGTAAATCAGACACAACTAATTGTTGAATGAGGAGAGTTGAGATAAGCTGTTGGCCAATGTTTGACTTTAAAGATAAGAAATTGTAAACGCAGAGGGTAGTGGTTGGTAAAACAAAATAAAGTGTGTCTTCTATTTATAAATTTATGGATAACGAGTTGCAAATCAAAATATTGATAAACTTATCCAAACAAATACATAGACTTCCATACCAGTTAAGGCAATAACTTGCTGATATAGCAAATATAAAAAATGTTCCGTAAACGTTTGTGCTTTCCTTATATATTAAAGTGTTTAGAAAATCGTGTTTTTGTGGGAAACAAATATGAACGTTTAAATTGTCGTACTGTAAATTTTAATCACAATTTCATCAAACTATGTTAATCACATTTTTGACACAAATTATGGTCTGAAACCTCAAATAAAACGTGTTGGTTAACATCTGTCTAAAAATACCGTTTACAAAGTTATCTTTTAAAACAAGAATCATCGCCACTGTGAGTTATCTGATATCTTAATATTTTACAAGCAATTTGTATCAAGATTTCTTGAAATATGAAGGCTCGTAAAGCAAAACAAATGTTTCAAACATCAAGTAATTAATTTTTTACTTTAGAGGCTCTAATAAGTTTTACGAAAATTGATGAAATGTAAGATTTTGCAGGAAAATTAAAACAGTCCATTTTCATTACGTAATTTATCAAATTACTTAGGAACAATAATTGTATTTTATTTTGCCGTTTGACACATAAGTTTTGCATAATAAATCTGCACAATGCGTTACGGTTTTTATATAATGGACCATTAAGGACGTTGTCCTTTCCATTAGTTTCATTGTTTCATCGAATGTACTGACGTGACAACGTAACACGTCTTGTCTGCTTAAGTTTTGCTGTTTGTCATGGACTTGTGATAAATTAAGTACCGGTACCTATTCTGGTTTTAGAGTGATTTTTTTTAATTATCTGTTCAAATTATTGATATGATTTAAACGGACGTTTACCATTATTTGCATAATATATCTAGATAAATACACGTCTTTTTGATAGTGAATGTAAAAGTGACTAATAGTAAAAGTAATAAGCCTAGAACATACAAAATTTGAATACCCCATCATAGGCTATTAGTAACCTAGTTCTCTGTTGAAAACTCTAGTAACCTATGATATGAACTTTAACTAGGGTGAACAATCAAAAACACACACAAAAAAAACCTAAGACGAAATACAAACATGAATACAAAAAACACTTTGATATCGTTTATATCAGGTTTATCATTTAAGAAATGCAGTTCATTTATACTCTTAAAACGTAGTGTATTTTTTTATGCACATACTTGACAGTAAATGACAAATTCAGGTATTTAAATACAGTACGTACCGTACGATTTCCTTTATTTTTTCCTTCTGATTTTATTTTTTTTTAAATCCAATCCAACACCAAGTAAAATTCTATTACTTCAAAGTCTTTTTTAAATAATTCAACATCAGAAATAAGCAACATGCACAAGGAAACATTGGTGAGGAAAAGCTATATCAAAGTAAAATGAAAACCAGAGGTGTTTCGTTTCCTTTGGACTTCATGTCTTTGTGTAACGCCTTACCTGTCACGTCATATAAACTGTAAAAGGAGAAATATTTCCTTATAAACACAACCAACAGAGATGCAATTTAGTTCCCATAACCTCCCGTATGAGTAATATGTTAACTTGAACAAAACACATTTTGAGAAATTATAGGAAATAAAAATTTTGTATTTTGGTTCTAAGATTGACAACAGTTAATTAAATTTTTTTAAATAAATCATTGGGATACGAAAAATTCTACCGGACGTCAGTGAATTGCTCTGATTCATATGTACCGATTTAATTCAAGTTGGTATCTGAATATTTTGACCATATTCGGGTTTCATTTAATTAACCTTTTTGACCAATAATTTTCTCTTGGATAATTCAAAATATAGTGATATCTGAAATGAAAACAACACAAAATTACGATTTATCACAATTGACTTTCTCTATTTTGATCACATTTCGCCTAAATGTAGCCTCTAAGGATATAAAGAAAGCGTATTGAAAGACATCTCTAAAAAATGTCGGTTCGTAAGGTATCAGTGAAAAATCAAAAATCGGCTGTGAGACTGTCATAAAGAAGTAATACCTAACAATCGGCTTCATGGTTTTCGATAAACATTTCAGGTTAATATGAACATTAATAATTCAAATTTGTGGGGGAAATCGGTAGTAAAGAATCTATTACAGTTCAGACATAATTGGCAAAAACACAAAACTGTACCTTGACTTTTCTCATTAAAAGATAGATTTTAATCAAACACTCAAGGACACGATAAAAGACAATACCCATGGTTTTTACGGAAGTGACAATATTTCTGATAAACAACTTTGTTTCGTTTTTATTAGGAGTTGTGGGTGGGCATTTGAGAAAGTTTGTGTGATACTTTTGCACAGTTTATTCATTAGATTGTACTATTAGAAAAAACTGCATTCTAAGTATTTGAAATTCTACTTTTACTATTTAAAGTGAATTATGTTGACATAAAATTTATCTAACACATTTCGTGATGGGTAAAGTCTTAGACAAGTATTTAATTTAAGTTTTCGAGTTTAACTTTCTCTAAATAATATGAGAGGAGAAATGTTTAACGAATTAATTAAAATGTCTGTTTTCTGTCACTCTTCTACATCCCCTAAAGACATTTTACAAAATAGAGCTCCTCCAACTACTTCGTTGAAAGGGTGATTTAAGGGAAAACATGAATAAATAATACACAATTACATAGATGGAACAGGTGTCCATTATATTTTATTTGATTTGTATTTGTGTTAAATCATAAAGGTTCAAAATTACATAGTTAACTAATAAATAGAGCAGCCTGCAATTTTACCAACTTTTTAAAGAAATATGAAGATAAACTGATGTGATAAACAGTATTTAAGACCAATGGTGTATGGAAGACTAATATTACAAAATTAAAATTATTCTCTCTCCTACAAATGTGTCTAAAGATTTCATTTACGAAGTAAGAACAAGTTGGAAAACAATTGATTACTACTCAGCGTGTAACACAAACTAACATTGATTAAATCAACTGATTCAGGTTTATTATTGTCATATCACCTGCTCATTGAAGAATAAGCAGACTGAGTTAACCACCAGTGCATTTATATTTCTAGCTGTTCAATACAATGTCGTAAGACAATTTGATGTGTCATCTGGGTCTGGACTTCTTATTCAAAACTGAAATACTGTACAAGTAACAGTAAATAAACTGACTATAGTTATAAAATAGGATTACTATAATAGACTGTGGTACAATTTTCTTTAAATAATTAAGATCGGTGGTTTGTTTGTTCTTATGCGTCCTAAGTTTTTTTTATCCGGTTATGTTATATATATATATATATATTACAATTTATTTCAAATAATATCTTAAAACATTTTCAGCCTTATTGTACACTCAGACCAATTGCCGATGTTGAGTGTAGATCTGTAAGTCAGCCCTACTATATTATGGAATTTATTTCTCTTTTGTAACTAGAACTTATTTACCAATATCGGATGACCCCAGCGGAGATATGTCGTGACCCTTGCGCTCTTCCAGAATGGACCCTTGCGTAGATGGAATTTCTAGCGACGTCTGACTGTCTCGCTCCGTATGGACAGCTCTAGTTCCAGCTATTTTTCATTCAAGTCGTTGCTTCCTGTTCTACATTTCGTTTAATGGCTGGAAGCTCAGAGGTTTCCTAACTTATTTCCCAAATAGTGACGATGCTTTACTGACTTGGAATTATGCCTTAGAATAATTTATACTTCGCAAATTTAAATGTAATATCTTATTAAAATATTGTTCGGTATACATTATTATTACAATACTATTGTTCTATAACATGCCAATGTATATGCTGTATAGCTATTACATAATCAAAAAATAATAAAAAATTAGGAAATATAATTAATAACAGATTTTGTTTCGTTAATTTTCACATTTCAATAAAATTTGAAAGTAATCCGTAAAGCCAATTTTAAGAAATTATAATTTTATAGCATCCCTAAAAGCACTAAAGTTATTTATTTATTTTTATCGATAACTCGGTATTTTTGGAAAGGTGACAACCAATAATAATTTTAATATTAAGCAATAGACTTTCTGATTATTACTCATTTTTATTTGCTAAAGTTGATGATTCAAATTATATAAATTTATTCTTCCCTGAAAAAAGAAATATGAAGGAATCTGTATTTTTAAACAGGAATTCAAAGACAAAAGAATGTAAATAAACTCACTATCCATTCATTTTATACACATAAGTTTTATTTTGAAATTACTGAAAGTATCAGTTAAATACAAATTACATAGATAGAAATGTACTGAAATTAAATTTATTTTATTGAAAAAGTAATAAATAAAGAACTGTAGTAAATGGTTTAAATACAGTCAATGGAAAATAAAAAGGGAGGTAAATTATTAACTCCCCTCTCTACTAGCCACATGGAACAAATACATTTTATTACAGAAATTTACGGCTACCTGGATACTTATTTTACTAGATACGCCGTTAAAGTTTTTTTTTTTAATATTCTAACGAAAGAATGGTCAAAACGGCAAATGAAAGCGTTTAACTTTACTATTTTCAATTTTTGTTTTATTTTCTCCGATTTAGACATATACTATATAAAGCACTTGGTAAATATATTAGCAGGTTTCAAATCCTATTTACTTTTTGAATGTATTTTCCGTTTGTTAAGTAGATAATTACATTTATAATCTGTAAAATTTTGTATTCATTAACAGCCATTAGGTTGAAATGATTGTTATTTGTAATTCATTTTTCTATTAAGAACATGAGTATTTTTCATGATACGTATAAAAGATAAAAGCCAATAAAACAAATATATGTTTTTTTTTGTTATTCTGATACAAATTTTGAAATCATCAGATTTGTTTTTGTTATTGTTTTTCGAAGATATGTTTACTTACGAGCAATCTTCAAGCAGTTAATTAGAGGTTGTAACTAATATACGTTTTATAGTGAAAAAGGAAGAATTGAAGATAGTTTATGTTAAAAAATCTAAAAACACCATCTTTCTACAGAAGTAAAGCTTGACAGAGGTTCATCTTTTAGTCAATAAGCCGTCCCTGCCTCCAATATTTTATCTTCACTCTTAGCAATTACCTTCTTTCCTCATCTGCTTTACTTTATCTGCCTGTCATTTTAAATGTATGTTTTCTTTGCATCATTATTAGAAGAATTTATTTACTAAATAAGATACTGCTACAGAAATCGAAACCCCTCCGATCACTAAACCATACTTTAACAAGTTTAGTGTCAGTGTTAGATCCAATTCACAACATGTAAAAAATGTTCTCCCATATTCAAATCGACGTAAATTTTATTTTTCGTAGTACTTTATTTTAAATGCACCATATTATGACAAGGATACTAAATACGTTTAATCTTGCGTCCACTAAGCTATAGGATTAAAGTATCACCAAAGCAGGACACAACCTCCTGGTCATCATTAGCCCCCTCCCTCCTAGTTTACTAATCCTGCAACGTTTTCAACACAAACTTTTTGAAAGAAAAGACAGTTTCCAGAATCATATTTATGAATACATATGCAATAAATGTTAATTACAGTGTATATACACAGAGTGAGTGAGACCATCCGTGGGCAATGTATAGCGTCTGAAACCAAATGAGCTACAGCCTTCGTTTTAACTTACCCCCCCCCCCTATTCCAACCCTAGAGAATTCAAATTTTTTTCAAATTTCAAAAATGACCGAAATTTTTTTTTGGGACTTTCAATATCTAGTGTGGTATTATTGGTAATAGAATTATTTAATCATGAATATCATTGTTTGCATATCTTTGACCAGTTATGAATGAGAACTTAAATTTATATCTGCTTAAAGATATGGAAGCTACTAAATAATTTTTAATCGTACTTGGAAAAATTCAAATCATTTACTTATTTTTAATGTAATGCTTATTTTTAATGAAAAATTATTTGAGTAAGCGTAATGTGAATAGGAAAGACTGGTGTCAACACCCCCTACCACCCCACCAAAAAATGGCAAAAGTCATTGAGTAATAGGCGAAAGATTGTTGAAAAATAATTTTCACAGCCGCCATTTTGAAACGGTTAGAGATATAGTCAAACTTTAAATACAAAAGATGTTTGTTTTTAATGACTTTTTCAATGATGTGCTTCACGACTAACGTTACCGTTTGGATTTGTCTGATTAACTCTGTATAATGAAATGATAGTAGGTTATTGTTATTATTTAAAATTTAAGTTTAAGACTCCAGATAATAAACAATCATTATCACAACTAGATATCTCTATGGAATGGGTGTTTTTGTCTGTCGCTTATTTAGTCATCGACAGCTCAAGTGATTGAAAACCCCAAATTTTGGGGGTTACCTGCTTTAAAACAAAAACACAAAAACGATTTTCTGAAAATCGGCACAAATGAATTTAATAAAGTTTAGCCTCTAAGTACCTCAAAAAAACGTACTGGTCGCCAACTCTACTACAATGTGGGTTCTTGTGATATCAGTAAAAAAAGAAAAAAGAAGAACATTTGACATTGACTGTTAGAAGACGTTTTTCTCGAAATCAACTCCACCTATATTTTAGTGAAATGTTAAGATTAATAACCCAAACAACGTGTACAATTTTTGAATTAAAAAAATTGGGGTATAGAAATTATTGAAATAATCTACAACGAACCTTAACCGTAGTCATCTAAACTTAATTTTATCTTGTAATATTGTTTAAAATAACCCACAAATTATTAAACGGGGTTCTTGGTTGATTATTTGGCTACATTTTAAGAGACAACTACCAATCTGACGCTATTGGCTACAAATAGTTTAATATTTGGATTATTAGTAAGAGTGTGGGAACGTTTGTTTTTACAAAGTTTATTTATTTAACACATATTAACACTAATATCGGCTAACGAGTGAATCATACTTTTGAATCACGCTCAATAACAGACGTATTGAGCACAGCATATCGAATGAATTACCACATTCCACATTGCAATTATCTGCGACCGGTCGGTGTTTCGTTTTGTATTTGCTATCGTAAAATTGTTTTATCCTGAACAAGCTAAGAGTACAACACAATGCAATGCGGGTGGTTGGAGAGGGGAAACTGACAATTAGTTTCCAGTTTACCACAATATCTGATACTAAATCGTTTCTAAATAACGTCCATTAAAATATTTGATAATATCTCGGAAATCATTGCTATAAGAAAAAAAACATTATTGTTTAATGAGATGTTATCTTTGTTCGTTTCGAATGTTGAAAGTATAGACAAGTATAAATCTGCTTATAAAAAACATTAACTTCCTTCACAAATTACTTGGAGCCGAAGTAAAAAAATTACGGAAAACCATACATAAATTGTATTGTTTTAAATTGTTAATATTAAAAAGGTTAATAAAAGGATGGTTAATCCCAACTCCTAAATTTTAAAAAACCTTGTAAGGTGTCTGATTAAAAAGAATGAATGAAATTAGACCATTACCAACAGAGTCTTTACCAGCAATGCGCTACAGCTTGTGGTCCACAGTGACACAACTTATTGGGAAGGAGGGGGTGGGGATGGTTGCACATGAACTTGAGAAAACGTATCCAGTAATACTTCATTTTGAAAACAGATTTAACGTAGCGTTATAAATATAATTTCCCTAGAACTATTATTTATACCATTTATTATTATGAAAGTTATTTATTTCAGGTAGACCGATTTAGAGTTAAATGAAATACATAAATATAACAATCAGTGGTTCAGATTCTTTATAATTCTAAGAAAAAGATTAATAATATCTAATCCCCTTTATTGTAAACTATAAACATCTATTAATCCCAAGATAGAGCAAACTGAATACTATTGTGAAATATTATAAAGTTCAAATGTGTCTACTTTCTTTTATCTGTCTCATTTAGAATACGCTGTCGGTTTGTTCACCTCTATTTCTTTAAGTACCAGCAACCTTGTTTTTCACCGTAATTTTCCCAAAGCCGATTCTAATTAATCCTGTTGATAGTTCCAAACAATACTCTTGGTCAACCGGCTAACAGAGGTGTCACTGTTAGTATCTTCAGTAATTACTGACCTCTTTTTTGGTCATGGTGGATTTATATACCTTGCCAGGTTAGAGAACTAGACATTTGGTCTAGAGTCAGCATTTACTACATATTTCACAATAACAGGATGTGTATTATCTTGGGACTTAGAACGAAAATTATATTTTGATAGTTTTAAGAATTATTTCTAACAACTATTCCTAACAGTAGCAAACAGTAATGTAAAATCGATTTCGTAAATGATTCACAAGCCGCGGATTGCTCAGTTTTCCTCTAATCTTATAAATTGTAGACCTATACAGTGACTGATTTCTTATATATATATATATATATATATATATATATATATATATATATATATATATATATATATAGTGGTTATATAAGGAGGAGGTGTGGGATAGGACAAAACTGCTTTATAAAATAAAAAATCGCTTCTATTTTCTGAAAGGTCTCCACAAAATATGTTTTGACTCGTTCATATTGTTAGAGGGGAAGGAGGATATAAATCATTTGGGGCACACAGAATATTAAGTTTGACAAACGGTAGTTTTCTGTGGACGATGATCGTAAATTTATTTCATGATCACTAGTTTAACACACACCACAACGAAGAATGCATCAGGCATTTAAAGATTTAAATTACCTAAACACACAAACGTTTATGATACTGTTAGGAACGGCTCCTCTAAACTGCCTGGGTTCTTTCTTTTTCATTAAAATCAGTGGTTCAGTATACTAATTAATTTTATTATTGACATGAATTCACATCTATCTATCTTCCAATTAGGTACAATACAAAAAGAGCAATACACAATGATAAAATAGTGGAATCAAAACACATTAAACAATGTTCAAAACTACATATACATCTCTAATAAAAATATCCACAATCATATCTACAATATTCAAAAGTAAATATTCATCACTCAACGCCCAGAAGTATTCCAACTATTGTTACTTTTGTTAATTGAGATTACTGATATTACAAAGTGCCTTCATATATCAATGCTTGCTCACCTTTGTAGAATTTCAAATTCAGACAATTCCTTTTGTCCTTCCGTCCAAAAATCAAGCTCACTGGGCTATCTTTCACCACGGCTCGCGACGCGGCCGGTATCTTCCAAGCTCCAAAAGATCCCCTCCACATTGTGCCAGCCGCTTATATATCTTTCGTTGCTCCTGGTGTTCTACTTTCTTTGCAAGTCAAGCATTTCAACACTTTTTCAATTCTTTCACAATAGTTGGGCCAGATATGTTTACTTACGAGCAATCTTCAAGCAGTTAATTAGAGGTTGTAACTAATATACGTTTTAAAGTGAAAAAGGAAGAATTGAAGATAGTTTATGTTAAAAAATCTAAAAACGCCATCTTTCTACAGAGAAGTAAAGCTTGACAGAGGTTCATCTTTAAGTCAATAAGCCGTCCCTGCCTCCAATGTTTTATCTTCACTCTTAGCAATTACCTTCTTTCCTCGTCTGCTTTACTTTATCTGCCTGTCATTTTAAATGTATGTTTTCTTTGCAGCATTATTAGAAGAATTTATTTACTAAATAAGATACTGCTACAAAAATCGAAACCCCTCTGATCACTAAACCATACTTTAACAAGTTTAGTGTCAGTGTTAGATCCAATTCACAACATGTAAAAAATGTTCTCCCATATTCAAATCGACGTAAATTTTATTTTTCATAGTACTTTATTTTAAATGCACCATATTATGACAAGGATACTAAATACGTTTAATCTTGCGTCCACTAAGCTATAGAATTAAAGTATCATCTAAGCTTGACACAACCTCCTGGTCATCATTAGCCCCCTCCATCCTAGTTGACTAAACCTGCAACGTTGCTCAACACTAAATTTTTGAAAGCAAAAACAGTTTCCAGAATCATATTTATGAATACATACGCAATAAATGTTGATAACAGTGTATATACACAGAGTGAGTGAGACCATCCGTGGGCAATGTATAGCGTTTGAAACCAAATGAGCTACAGCCTTCGTTTTAAATTACCCCCCCCCCCTATTTCAACCCTAGAGATGATTTCAGTAAAAATGTTTTCCAATTTCAAAAATGACTAAAAAGTGTTTTTTTTTTTTTGTTTTTTTTTTGGGACTTTCAATATCTAGTGTGGTATTATTGGTAATAGAATTGTTTAATCATGAATATCATTGTTTGCATATCTTTGACCAGTTATGAATGAGAACTTAAATTTGTATCTGCTTAAAGATATGGAAGCTACTAAATAATTTTTAATCGTACTTGGAAAAATTAAAATCATTTACTTATGTTTAATGAAAAGTTATTTGAGTAAGCGTAATGTGAATAGAAAAGATTGGTGTCAACGCACCTCTACTACCCCACCATAAAATGGCAAAAGTCATTGAGTAATAGGCGAAAGATGGTTGAAAAATAAGTTTCACAGCCGCCATTTTGAAACGGTTAGAGATATAGTCAAACTTTAAATACAAAAGATGTTTGTTTTTAAAGACTTTTTCAATGATGTGCTTCACGACTAACGTTACCGTTTGGATTTGTCTGATTAACTCTTTATAATGAAATGGTAGTAGGTTATTGTTATTATTTAAGATTTATGTTTCAGACTCCATGTCATAAACAATCATTATCACAACTAGATATCGCTCTGGAATGGGTGTTTTTGTTTGTCGCTTGTTTAGTCATCGACAGCCCAAATGATTGAAAACTCCAAATTTTGGGGGTTACCTGCTTTAAAACAAAAACACAAAAAACAATTTTCTGAAAATCGGCACAAATGAATTTAATAAAATTTAGCCTCTAAGTACCTCAAAACGTACTGGTCGCCAACTCTACTACAATGTGGGTTCTTGTGATATCAGTAAAAAAAAGAGAAAAAAAGAACATTTGACATTGACTGTTAGAAGACGATTTTCTCGAAATCAACTCTACCGATATTTTAGTGAAATATGAAGATTAATAGTAACCCAAACAATGTGTAAAATGAATGAAATAAAAAAATTGGCGTATAGAAATTATTGAAAAAATCTACAACGAGCCTTAACCGTAGTCATCTAAACTTAATTTTATCTTGTAATATTGTTTTAAATAACCCACAAATTATTAAACGGGGTTCTTGGTTGATTATTTGGCTACATTTTAAGAGACAACTACCAATCTGACGCTATTGGCTACAAATAGTTTAATATTTGGATTATTAGTAAGAGTGTGGGAACGTTTGTTTTTACAAAGTTTATTTATTTAACACATATTAACACTAATATCGGCTAACGAGTGAATCATACTTTTGAATCACGCTCAATAACAGACGTATTGAGCACAGCATATCGAATGAATTACCACATTCCACATTGCAATTATCTGCGACCGGTCGGTGTTTCGTTTTGTATTTGCTATCGTAAAATTGTTTTATCCTGAACAAGCTAAGAGTACAACACAATGCAATGCGGGTGGTTGGAGAGGGGAAACTGACAATTAGTTTCCAGTTTACCACAATATCTGATACTAAATCGTTTCTAAATAACGTCCATTAAAATATTTGATAATATCTCGGAAATCATTGCTATAAGAAAAAAAACATTATTGTTTAATGAGATGTTATCTTTGTTCGTTTCGAATGTTGAAAGTATAGACAAGTATAAATCTGCTTATAAAAAACATTAACTTCCTTCACAAATTACTTGGAGCCGAAGTAAAAAAATTACGGAAAACCATACATAAATTGTATTGTTTTAAATTGTTAATATTAAAAAGGTTAATAAAAGGATGGTTAATCCCAACTCCTAAATTTTAAAAAACCTTGTAAGGTGTCTGATTAAAAAGAATGAATGAAATTAGACCATTACCAACAGAGTCTTTACCAGCAATGCGCTACAGCTTGTGGTCCACAGTGACACAACTTATTGGGAAGGAGGGGGTGGGGATGGTTGCACATGAACTTGAGAAAACGTATCCAGTAATACTTCATTTCAAAACAGATTTAACGTAGCGTTATAAATATAATTTCCCTAGAACTATTATTTATACCATTTATTATTATGAAAGTTATTTATTTCAGGTAGACCGATTTAGAGTTAAATGAAATACATAAATATAACAATCAGTGGTTCAGATTCTTTATAATTCTAAGAAAAAGATTAATAATATCTAATCCCCTTTATTGTAAACTATAAACATCTATTAATCCCAAGATAGAGCAAACTGAATACTATTGTGAAATATTATAAAGTTCAAATGTGTCTACTTTCTTTTATCTGTCTCATTTAGAATACGCTGTCGGTTTGTTCACCTCTATTTCTTTAAGTACCAGCAACCTTGTTTTTCACCGTAATTTTCCCAAAGCCGATTCTAATTAATCCTGTTGATAGTTCCAAACAATACTCTTGGTCAACCGGCTAACAGAGGTGTCACTGTTAGTATCTTCAGTAATTACTGACCTCTTTTTTGGTCATGGTGGATTTATATACCTTGCCAGGTTAGTGAACTAGACATTTGGTCTAGAGTCAGCATTTACTACATATTTCACAATAACAGGATGTGTATTATCTTGGGACTTAGAACGAAAATTATATTTTGATAGTTTTAAGAATTATTTCTAACAACTATTCCTAACAGTAGCAAACAGTAATGTAAAATCGATTTCGTAAATGATTCACAAGCCGCGGATTGCTCAGTTTTCCTCTAATCTTATAAATTGTAGACCTATACAGTGACTGATTTCTTATATATATATATATATATATATATATATATATATATATATATATATATATATATATATATATATAGTGGTTATATAAGGAGGAGGTGTGGGATAGGACAAAACTGCTTTATAAAATAAAAAATCGCTTCTATTTTCTGAAAGGTCTCCACAAAATATGTTTTGACTCGTTCATATTGTTAGAGGGGAAGGAGGATATAAATCATTTGGGGCACACAGAATATTAAGTTTGACAAACGGTAGTTTTCTGTGGACGATGATCGTAAATCTATTTCATGATCACTAGTTTAACACACACCACAACGAAGAATGCATCAGGCATTTAAAGATTTAAATTACCTAAACACACAAACGTTTATGATACTGTTAGGAACGGCTCCTCTAAACTGCCTGGGTTCTTTCTTTTTCATTAAAATCAGTGGTTCAGTATACTAATTAATTTTATTATTGACATGAATTCACATCTATCTATCTTCCAATTAGGTACAATACAAAAAGAGCAATACACAATGATAAAATAGTGGAATCAAAACACATTAAACAACGTTCAAAACTACATATACATCTCTAATAAAAATATCCACAATCATATCTACAATATTCAAAAGTAAATATTCATCACTCAACGCCCAGAAGTATTCCAACTATTGTTACTTTTGTTAATTGAGATTACTGATATTACAAAGTGCCTTCATATATCAATGCTTGCTCACCTTTGTAGAATTTCAAATTCAGACAATTCCTTTTGTCCTTCCGTCCAAAAATCAAGCTCACTGGGCTATCTTTCACCACGGCTAGCGACGCGGCCGGTATCTTCCAAGCTCCAAAAGATCCCCTCCACATTGTGCCAGCCGCTTATATATCTTTCGTTGCTCCTGGTGTTCTACTTTCTTTGCAAGTCAAGCATTTCAACACTTTTTCAATTCTTTCACAATAGTTGGGCCATTCTAAGTATTGTATGAATATTACATTGTATGATTAAATTAAATAATTAAATATATTCCTAACAATACCTAGCAATAATAATATATTAATCTCAATCAGACTTTATTAAATATTTGTTATAAACATAATGTTTTAAATGTAAAGTAAGGATTATGAATTTAAATAAAAACTGAAGTATGCTATATGTAAAATACCTCTTTATGAGGTGGAATGTTTGAAATTCCACTTCAAAACGTATAACACTTACGTTTGAATAAAAGACACGTGACTTAAAAACTGTATTTAAAATGTAATCTTGTTTTGTGATCTCAGATTTACTTACTATGAGATGGGTTTATCGTAGTACGTATATGTGGTGGGTTTCAAAATTGATATCGAGTGTTTTCAGGAATATTTCATATCCTTTGAGTACAGAAACGTGATTTTTTGTTTTAAATTTATCAGTCGCTTTGTCGTCGTCTGTGGTTGGTCGTATGTAAATTGTTCTACAACCTAAACGCGTTTCTCAATTGTAATCAAATTGGGTATGTGGACATATATTGTAAGTTATATTTTTTATAACTCACAATTTGGAAAAATAAGGAAAAAAGAGAATCATTTTCCTAAACCATAAGGACCCCCATATAAATGGAGGTCCATGAGTTCAGGGTGAAAAAAATCATGCATGTGGTAGTTATAAAATAGTATTACTCAAAATCAACCCTAACGATTTCGTTCAAATTTTAATAAAATGTGAAGATTATTAATGCTTTGAGCTTTACTTTAAAGTACCAAATATAGTAGGTCGTGAGAAGTGGGAGGGAGTTGAAAAAAATTACGTTATATAAAAATTTAAACTATAAATAGTTATATAATGATATTTTAAGTGAAAAATATACGACCTAGACTGGGTATCGAACCCAGGACCTTTGGCTTTACGCGCCAATGCTCTACCAACTGAGCTATCCTAGTCGCTTCCCAGTACAGGGCGTAGACTTCTCACTTGACTTTACGTTTAATTGCTGCAATTTTGAGTTTCCAAATTAATTACCTCGCATATGCGACATTGAAATTAATTTTCACTCATTTTTCAGCCCTTTCGCATGTATTTATTGATTTTTTAATTATTTGATTTCAATGTCGCATATGCGAGGAAATTAATTTGGAAACTCAAAATTGCAGCAATTAAACTTAAAGTCAAGTGAGAAGTCTACGCCCTATACTGGGAAGCGACTAGGATAGCTCAGTTGGTAGAGCATTGGCGCGTAAAGCCAAAGGTCCCGGGTTCGATTCCCAGTCTAGGTCGTATATTTTTCACTTGAAATATTATTGTATATTCAATACTTGCTAGTAAAAAACGTATAAGCGGAAAAATCAAATAATTAAAAAATCTATAAATAGTTACTATTGTCCTAAAGAACGTCCTAAAACCCAGTTATTTTATTCACTCGTTCGTATTGATAGAAGGAAAGCGCCAAGACTCCTAGCACACCCTCTATATAAAGTTTTATAACTGATCGATATTTAACAACAGATATTTTGTATTTATTTAATAGTTACAAAATTGTTTCATGATACCATATGACACAACAATGTATAAAATATGTCAGTTAACTAAAAACACATCAATAAAATTATTTTCTTTGAAACTGTACCCTACTTTAATAAATATTATTAAATGTTTTCTGCAATAAACATACCATTATATATCTAAAGCAAAGGTTTTCAATTTAATAAAAATGTTGTAAATTACACTAAATTAAACTATAAGTAAAATACCTCTTGCAACAGGAGTGTAAAATTACACTTACAACTTTTAACGTTTGAGTTGACACTTGTTATGCATGTGTCAATGCCAGTGGTTATTATATGACTTCGGCACTGACAGATCCATAGAAAACATTATTATTTGTGCACGAGTACTATGAATGTTGTTGTATTGTTTGTTTTAAGTGTTGAATGTTTGTAATTGTGTGTTTTTATCACCTGACGATGGACGAATAATGTTCGAAATACGTGTTGTAAAATAAAAACTTTAATTGAAAACTACAAAAAGGATTACTGGTTGTAATTGATATAATAAAGAGTTAGTATATGTACACATAAAAAAACGGTATTGTCATCGTTGACATTATGGAGGTAAAGGTATACCCAATTAACGAAATTGATTTAGAAAACAGTGTAACTGTTTAAACAAACCTACCCTACTGAATAAGACTTCTTAATCGAACTGTAGATGTTTGAATTGAACCGTCTTCATTTCCTTTTCTCGTATCAGTAACTTTAATCAAATTTTACAAAAACTTATCCAACTGGATGTGACTCCTTGATCTACGAATTTATCATTTCTTTTAAGACCCAACAAACCAATTTCTAAGCTATACACTTATTGGAAGATATACTTGTATCACATTTTATAATGGTTAATCAGTTTGATGAGACACTTCAACTGCTTTCTTACTTTTCCTGTTTAAGGATTAAGATACAGTGCCATGCCGGCAAATAAATGCCTGGGACATACTGTATATATAACAATTCATATTGCAAAATAGAGTACAGTATGTCTTTTTTTTATACTTCGGGATCAAATGAACGAATTAGATAACACGTGCAAATATGTTCGTTATTTGCATGCGTTCAACTAACACTGGGATCCAGAGCACAATATGTGGGCATTCCGTTAATTTACTGATAAACAGATGGAAAATTATACAAAATTAAATTAAATCAACTCAAAACAAACAAAAGCAATGCAGGGGTACTGAGTAGACTTCACCGATAACAGAGTCACACTAAACAAGTATATCAACATGTCTACCGTTTCAAAAAGACGATTTTAAGGTATTATATATATTTAAGAACAAGAACCACTGTCACGTAAATAGTTAGGCATGTTCCACACAAAACTATTCCTCTTACAGCTTGGTTAAAATATCAAACCTGTAAACTCACTTATAATGTAATTTTAATTTCTTCATCGTCTAGTCGAGTTCAAAACCATTTTCATAGTTAAATGCATTTTTCAATGGAATGTAATAAAACGTAGTATCTAAAAAGATTTATCAACAGAACCCCCCCCCATATTACTATTAAAAAATCACTTTTGGCTGTGACTTCCGATAGGTTATAAGCACATTTTACATTGTTAATTACTTTACCTAAATATGCCTTCTTTGACATAATCACATTTCAAACTTGTGTAAATACAGGAGTTAAAGATATTATCTTCAACTTCTATATGATGCCATAGTACCCGCGTCTGCTCTAGTGGTTAGTAGCGCTTCAAGAGTGAAAGCTTCACGGTTAGATCCCGTGATTTAAAAAAAAAAATACGTTGTTTACCCAACTTTGTGAGAGTGATTTATAAAGTTCAATTAAAAACGAACTCTGGTTAATAATACTAGCACAAGAGTGCCGGGAACTATATGTGGTAACTGCACTCTATGGTCCTCTATGGCAGTTAGGTTTATATGGCACAAAGTGTTTCTTTTTTGTGTTTTGTTTTTTTACATTGTAAAATGATTATTTAATATATATACTTATGTTTATACTAATAATTATGATATTTAATGTATATTTTTTCGTGTTCTTGTCTTTGTGGTAATCGTTAACAATCAGAAAAACTCTATGGTTCTTTAAAAAAATCAAAATGATATAAATATAGATTATTTAGTTTAAACTGTGCAGTAGGGGCAATTAATAAATATCTTTTTTTTTTTTTTTAATATGATAACCTCTAAACTAAGCTTGTTAAAAACCGACATACCTCATTTTTTCCCCTTTCCAGTATAAAAGTATGTGTGTGTTTCTTTTGTTAAACAATTGATAAAAATTAATTATTATTAAATATAATAAATTTTAGTATTAGACAGTATTGGGATCCCCGGTTGTCAACAATTTTCTCTATCATCTATTCACTTTAATTGCTTAATATGGAAAAATTGCTTAACTTAGATATTAAAATTGTCCCTTAAATCGCGATGTATCCATTTTTAGCCCCGAGACTACAATTTAGAAGGGACCAGATATTTTGGCAAAATCTGTACATACACAATTGAGCGCGCATGAATGTAAATGATAATTAACAAGATTATTTCTTTATAATTATAGTGAAAACAAAAGAAAGTTAACCAAGTTATAAATTACAATATAAAATATTTTGAAGGAATATATTCGGTGTAAAACATCCCCTACTGACATTGTTATTATTACATCTACCTGTTATAATATTCGCCTTGCTGGGAACAAGGTTCTTTATTAACATTTCCTTTCTGTTATAAGATTCAAACACAGCACTGAGTATTATAAAATTTACTTTACTAAAATTATATATTGGAACATTATATTTTTATATTACTTGGAACATATTGCATCGTCTTTGTTGTAAACAAATAAACTAATTATATTGTCATTAAAGTATTAATGTACACACAATTTATCAAATACATATGCGAGATGGATAGATAAAGGTATTTTTATTGGGATGAATTTAGGTCTTCTCTTTTATTTAACCTCAGATAAATAATAAATAAAATAAAACTGTTAAAAACAATACTATACAAACCAATTTAAAATTCAAAATAAATACATTTTTATTAATACAAAACGTTCTTCAAACAAAATGTTTATAAAAAACAAATATATTTTAATGTATCCAATAAATACATACGTGAACAATAATTATCTTACCACCAACTTGTTACGTTGAACATTTACAATATATGTCTGAGAATAAAGCCCTAATATGATCAGGATGTGAGATTGCTTTATAATGAGATTTTTTTCTGTTCTCGCTTCATTGGTTTCGACAGCCAATCATGATCTAGAGTGCGTCTTATCTAGAACCATCATTGGTTATCGATCGTCGACTAACAAGATAGTACTTAAGGACATTTGTGTGTTCATTTAAGAGTAACTCTTCTACTTTTCAATCTATGTCACAGAAAATATGATACCCCAGACTAATTCCATCCCATACGAGTTATTTGGCTCATCATATATATAATAAATAAATCTCCGTTAAAACAGTCCTCTAGGACAGCTAGAGGGGTTTTAATCAGATGACGTCAGGACAGCACATTGAAATGCTAGTTTGAATAACATTTAAAAAACATTCAGACTTGGCCATAACTTGGAAGTGGAACGTACAAAATGAAACAGCTATATTTTTACAATAAGAGTTTGAATCTACGACTAAATTCGAAAAGCAGTATTTTACCCTTCTATAAATGTCTTACAAAATAATTTAAAAAATACAAAAGAGAGAAGAAAATATAAATAGAACTTTCGTGTCAAAACTCAAACAAAAGATTAATATTTCTCTCACTATTCCAGGTTTTTACTTTAGTATTTACATTCTTTAAAAAAATTAACAAATACTGTGTATAATTTGATTACGTTTATTTGATGAGTTAAAAAATTGAATTTACTTGCAACTAGTAGCACTTGTAACGTCCAAATAGTGAACGAAAAAACAATTTTCAACAATATACTGTTTATTTTATTAAAACGACATTTCGATAAATAAGTTGTCATCTCCAGTAGTTACATGTTTACAAACATTCTAGTTACTACCAAGAAGGTGTACTTCAATAACTAAATGGTTTGTGTGCAAAGTATCAACTAAAGGTAAATGACTCTTACATGGAAACGTCATATTAATTTTTTTTAAACTATGTATTGTTAAAAAAATTAATTTTATTTCCTTTGTAGAGAAACCTCAAAATATATTCATTTTTTGAAATGAAATATCCGCTCGTGGTTTTCCAAAAAACAAAACATTTCTATCTCTCGTCTTACAGCGAACTACATCTTTAAAAGTTCGGATATTATAATTTTTATCATAACGTAAGTTTTTTTTCAAGTTATCTCTTTTTAAAGCCAGAATTAAAGAACTTGTATATTTATAGTCAAGTCTCATTCGATTTACAGATAATTAAATCTAAAATTTAGGCTCTATAGTATAACCTGAAAAAAAATATATCGGTCCCCAAAATCCACATCGAACCTAGCTATTCTAAAGAAAGAAGAAAAAACAATTTTATGAAATTGAAGGATTTATAACACGAAGTAATTTCTTATAGCGGGCGCCTAAATATTTTTCAATTTTTTTAAAAAGAGAAATCTTGGTCATCGTCCCCTTATAAGTAAAATAATAAAATAAAACAATATAAAGGACCTCTAGACATTGAATACTATAATAACTACTGGATCGAAAGAGAAAAAGAGTTGTTCAAGAGAGACCCGATAAAATATAGTGATCTAACCCATTATAAACAAAGGTGTAGATCCAGATGGGTTCTCTCGGAAATGCAAGGTCTGTACTCAAGTGAGCCTCTTATGGAGCACATCATAAAACTACATGATTACTGAAAAAAAAAATAGAAAATTAACAAAATGATTCTTAACTGAATTCTGATATATATGTTTTGTATACCTACAATACTTATTTATTGGTGTTTGCTGACTTAGTTGTTTTAAACATCCTTCAATTAAAACTAGCACAATATCATTTCACTTTAATAACGCAAAAGGAAAATCAATAAAAAAAATTGAAAGTACAAGGAATTTCATTTTCCTTTTAAAAGCTTTTACTCATAACTAACCTTAATAAATAAATTATAGTTTCGTTTCCGATATACGTTTCTAACGATACAGTTTTAATAGCAAAACTTTATAAACAAGAAAATATTATGGTTATAAACTTAGACCAGTTTATCCAAAGTTCTTTAATTATTAAATATTTAACGCCGTATATTTTTTAGATGATTTTCTTTAAAAATGTAATAATTCGTTTGTGGTCTAAAAAATAAATGAAAATTAAATAATATTTATATATTTTCTCAATAAATCATCATAATAATCATTTAGAGTTTTTGAATGTACATTATTTTGAAAAGTAAATTAAGCAAAAGATAAAAAAGTTGAATTGATTTTAATAATTTTGAACAAGCAAAGTTCCAACTTTCCAAATTAAATATGCTGCTTTGGACGTACATAGGACAATAAATAAAAATATGGACACCGTCAATGAAGATCGAATATCTTAAAATTACATTAAATCTATTTTGTTAAAATGTTTGTGAAACGTGAAAATTTATTGAAAAAACTAAAAGTTAAAACAGGCTGCTGTAATAGTTTCTTTATTCCTAATGATTTGAGAGGAGTTTTATTAATTATATTAAAAGCAGGAGTGTGAAAATAGGAAAAAGCACTACAAATGCTAAGATATCTTTTTTTGAAAAAAAAGTATTTGTGTATATAGTGCTTATCGCCATTCAATATATTTCTGTAACGAAGAATAATTATGCATTATTAGGGCCTATTAAAAAGAAATATATTAAAAAAACCAAAAAAAAAACAAGAATTTGGAAAGATTGATGTTGATTTTGTATTATAAATAGTTATACTTTTATTATTGTAGCTCATGGATTATTGAAGATGACGACATTGTCGTTGAAACGCGTTTGAGTTAATTAATTTATATGTGAAATATTGTGTTCAAGTTTTAATATAATGTTAAACCATCTCACAAAACAAGCTCACAATTTATTTATAAATATAACTGATTATATTATTTGTTCGAAATTAATTGTTACATTAATATTTTGGGTTTTTAAATATTACAATTCGAAGATCTAAAGGTCTTTCTTAAAAAAATAATGTTTGTATTTATTTATGTTTTTTAATTTATCTTATTGTTTATAATTTCCTATTGGTGTTAAGCGGAAGAGAGAACAGGATGGACCTAAATTCATCCTAAAATACATGTTTTCCCTTATCTGTCTATTAAGAATATAGTTTAATCTTATATTTGCTATAATTTATATTTGTGAAAACCAATACACAACGTTTCGACGCTACAAATCAACTCTCGTTATCAATTGTAAAACTGCAACTTAAAAGAAAAAAAAAGATTTGATTTACTCTATCGTAAGGTCTTGTTTTAGTTTCAATAATCCGAAATGATGTTCTATAAACATTTATTAACAAAAATTGAACAATCCATCATTGTGACATAACTTTAGTACCAGAATATCTATCTGACTAGTATATGATTCAAAAGTCTAGTACAACTTTCAAAGTTTGTGTACAGTAATTTGTTAATGGAAATTTAATTTAATTGTCTATTTACAACAAAAACATTGCTTTATCTTCCAAGTGAAATATAACTTCAGTAATGTAAATTTCATAATTCTTAGTTCTGTACAGATCTAATTTTACCTTCATGGTGTCGATTTTTGTGTGTAAATCACTGTTTCGAGATCCTTGGGATAAATTTTTTTTTGAAAATTATGTTATTCTTATCAAATGTTGAGCTTGACTCATGAGAAAAACTATACAGTATAACAAACACACAGAACACAATTCTCATAAAAAAAAATACCCCTAAGTATCAGACGCGTTTTTTTACTAAGTTGTGGTTTGGTTGGTGTAGCTGGTGTATCACTGAAGAGGACGACTTTGTCGTTGAAACACGTCTGATACTTAGGCGTATTTTTTTTTTTTTTTAATGAGAATTGTGTTCTGTGTGTTTGTTATACTGTTATGTTATTCTGTTATTTGTCATCTGTCGGAAACCTCTAAAGCCTAAACGAGTTGATTGATTTGAAACAAATTTCGTATTTGGGTATATTTTGAACATAATGAGGCAGGGTATATTCGTTTTTTCGATTAAATAAAATCAGAGGTATTTTAAAGTGTAAAGAAACACAAAATTTCGTGGATTCACGGTTTAGTGTATAAACTCTAAGATTCCTTGCTGGATATACAGATTTTTCATGTAGTATTGGGTTAGATCTCTCTCTCTCTTTCAGTGTTCCCATCAAGTCTCTCTTTTGTAGCTCTTGTTATTGTATGACCCTACTAGGGGTCTTTATTTTATGTTCTTTTCTTCCTTTTTTTATAAAGCTATAAGGAATGATTTTTTGCCTTTAAACAAACAGAAAAAAAATTAGATTCAATAATAATTATCATTAACGATGTTGGCCAAATTTTGATAAAATCCATACCAAACAAATGTCTAAGTCACCATGTCTACAAAAATGACGTTTCGTGGGAAATCGGTACAAAAGAAAACGTCTGACATTAAGCTGGTATAAAATACATAAATTTTCAAAATCCACTGAAATGATTTCATTAAAATATTAGTGAAATGTGAAAAGTATTTACAAAATCATTGATAGTTAGTGATATAATATATATAACGAATATCTTCTAAAAAATAATAGCGAAGCTTGACTTATATATATAATTGGTATTATAGATTTAAGTTAAAGACGAGTTTATGACATTGAAGTCAGTTTAAAATTTATTTAAATATATAAATTGTTTAAAAATATACAAAATCTAAGATGGCGTCTGGTACTCATTTTTACCTTTTTACTGACAACGAACTTACATTCTTGGACTAACATTCTTAGGCGAAGAATTTTTTTGATAAGTATTTTGATTGTAAATTCGTGTATAAAAACGTTTATCGATATGTTTTGCACAGTTTATTTTTATACCATACTATAAATGATTTGGGAAACATATTAGTTAACATTATATATATGTACGAATATATACATAAACATATGTGCAATATTTCAAAAAAAATCTTCAAAAGGCAATAGGGATACATAATTTTAAATTAAACGTGTATTACTATAATGGATCTATTTCTTTCTCGTAATGCTAACCCATAAATATAAACGAACAAAATATATTAGCCTATAGTTATATTCTTATGAATAAAAATTCATTATCAATTTTGTTGGCATCTGTTTCTATCTGCACTTTAACATCCAAGTATATAATTAGATATTATAACGTTCCAAGTAACAGACAATAACCTACTTCAGTACTGCAACATGTGTTACCATACTCAGTTGTAACCGTTCCCACTCAAACACATCTATTGTTTGTACTATCTCGATAAAGTAAACCACCTATAATTTTATCGCACATGAAACTAAAACAGATTTGGTTTTTAGTCCAAATAATCACAACTATGTAATTACTACAATCAAAATACTTTTATGAGAAAAACAGTCCGCTATGCAACATTTTGAACTGTATTTTAAATTGCATGCTCTTGTAGAACTTTAGAACGTTGGACTATACCAAGAGACGGACATCATGTTTCAAATTTGATTAATAACAGCATAAAATGTGGAAATCAATAAAAAAGTAGATCGATTTTTTTTACCCTCTCACATACAAGATGCTATATGAAGAGTAAAAAAATCTATGTCGGGTATTGTTTGGGAATATCCCTTTTAAAATTTTCTGTGTCTACAAAAGTGGTTATATAAAAGATGACCTTTATCTTTGCGTATGTCTATCGCCTATTATACGTGCAGGCTTTCAGCCCAAACTGGTGGACTGATTTCCATCAAAATTGTAATATCTTGTAACAAAGTCATAAGACTGGTTAGCGACTTGATATAGACCACTGTCTGCGGCTGACAATGGAGAACGTACTAACTATGGAGGTATACGTGCCTATTACTCCAGGGATAAGAGCAAATCGTGAGTCAGTTACCCATTTGGAGTTGATGATTGATAAGATGCTTATCTTCTAGTAACAGCCAAGAAATCAGCAACAAGGTCACAGCAACATTGTTATTGGAAAAAAAAACAAGAGGACGTAATTCCGTGACTCATCGACTTGTGATGTCAACCACGATGTCTGCATTATTATACGGTATTACGTTTGGGCAGAGAGTGCTTAAAGCATAAAAAAATACGAGGAAACGTAGTATAGCAATTTTAAAGGAACCGGAAGACTTGCTGCTATCGCAACGGTGTGAGAATCTTTAGTTTCCGTGCTAACTGGAGTTAATTTTATTTATCTCCTGGCATTTATATAGAAAAGTATAGCAAACCAAAAGCGATATCGTCACAGCAGCATATCATGAACAAAAAAGAGATAAGGGCAGCCACAGTTTCTCCATAACACAAAAAAATGTATTAGTTCTTTCAGGTGACTAACAAACGGCTTGTAGGAGTTAGTTCTAGTGTATGCTTTAAAAAAAGTAGGGCGGTAAAAAGCGGTTCTAGCACGTACTATTTTCTAAACTTAAAAACCCGACATATTTGATAGGATGAATATTAACCGATTATTATATTACAATCTGTTCTTTTGCCTATTAACAATTCCCTATATTATACATTGCACATCACACAAATACATACATAAAACTCACATTTATAACATATAAAGAGCAGAGAATTTAATGTTTTATTACCGGAAGACAAAGTTAATGTCCGAATAACAAATCTTTTCATTGGATAGAATACATAACGGATAAGGGAAACAGGAGTTTACTAATGTTAACCAACCAGACAAGATGAACCCAAACCCTGTAGCCAATGTGTGCTTGTTTTAAAAAAAAATGTTTTTTGTGTATGTGAGTATAATGAGAAGAGTATAAAAGAAATAAGTATTAAAATTCGGCCTGATGATGTTGCACATGACAACAGAATTTTGTCAAATAATTAGATTGAAAAGAACTAATCTTAGCTGTTTTATATAGGTAAATATTATTAGCTGATAATTTATTTTTGTATGATTGGAGAAATATCTTTACTATGCGATGATACTTATTATATAAATATTTTATATTATTTAGACTGTTGTTGTTACAAAATATCTAAGCTCTAACAAAAATAAAGCTCTGATGTAAGAATTAATTTTGTCTTTATATTTTACTAACGTAACCTCACTTTAGAAGAACGTGTAAACACGAGGTGCGTGTATCGAAATCACTTATTAAATTTGTTCTTGATATAACGTAGACAAGAACATAATTGCATTTTATCAATGCCAGTGACGTCACAAGCGTATCATAAACTTTTAAAGTTATAAATTCTTTGAGTAATTGGCAATAAAATTTAGGTTTAACATAATACTTCAGAGTTTTACTGTTAAAACAGAACAATTTTATAGAGGCTGTAATTTCTTATAGCTTGTTAAATTTAGCAACACTGGACCAGAAAAAGAAAATATAGTCAGGAATGAAAAATTATATTTTAAGTAATTTATTAGAGATATCAAGGACGTAACTATTTACTTAAATTTACGCAAAATGTGTTTCTTAAGAAAAATCATTCTGTAGTGCTCTGAAGATATTCCACTTTCACCATGGGGGAAAAAAATAGGGTTATTATTATTATTATTCCAGGAGGTGCATAAAGAAAGGAAAACTTCAGCTAACGCATGGTTTATTAAACTTTAGCGCTATAAACGACAGGGAAATACACATAAGAAAGCGGCCTTTGAAATTGTTCATATCCCAGGTTATATTTTCTTATCAAATATTGTAGGAAGGTTTATTTTCCTACGAAATTTCTACATTGTAATTTAACGTTATTATGAATAATAATTTTTTTTAAATGTGTAAAAATATTACACAAACTCTATCACTCACTCATCCCCAAAAACCTAACCAAAACTACTTGTCATCAAAAATGTCAGTAAAAAAATTAAAATAAACAAAGGCCGCCATTTATATATATTAAATAGAGGCATAAAATGTGACATAATCGAATCCTCAAAATAAATCTTATTTGTTTCTAGATCTTTTAATGACAGCAGTCAATAATCATTTTTGTTACTTTGAAATTATTATTTAACCGTTTCTTTTGTACAATGTTACACAGGTTTGAGTCATTAACATTTACGTATCACTTAAATCTGGTATGGTGACTCGCTTTAACAAATAATCTAATTATGTCGTTAACAGAAAAATGGGTCAGTCGAGAAAATAAACGATGAAAACGCTTGCACAAACTTTCCCACTTAACCTTTCTGAAAGTTAATTTTTTTTTTTTTTGTGATTGGTAAACTGTAATATTTTCTTAATTGCGATTTTACACACAAGTTTACATCATTAATCTGCACATTACTAAATGTGAACGAAGTCAGAAGAGACGATGTGATAAATTATCTATTTTTAACAGTCTCATGGTCGAGTTTACCAAACACTGACTAACCGGCATCACATTAAAGACGTAACATAATACTATACTAATTTGCTTGCGTCCTTAGAGGTTAATGAAAATTGAAGAGGTAATATCCCCCTCTATTTTATCATTTACCTGCAATTTTTGACTTATCAAAAAAATGAACAAAACTACGGGCAATTTGTCCATAATATTCTCGGAAACCTAATTGCTTTAACACACACGGGTTCGTTCAGGCTGTAAAGCAATGCACATGTGACAGGTTGATAACATTCCAAAAACAACTTTTCTTGAACTCAAAAATAATCAGCAAAAACTAGACATC